>OW240912.1:38124265-38270087 GCA_933207985.1 Pelobates cultripes | reverse complement strand
GCGTTTGGACCCGGTCAGGGCACTTCTCCGATTTAGGATGTTTCTCTGTACAGCCTACCTGGACGGGCTGCTGGACCCTCTGCGAGGTGCCTCCCAGGCCGAAACGTCAGGCGCACTCTGCGTTTCACTTGTTTGAGTCCCTGGTTTTCGTGTTCATCCAGGGGAAATCGACCCCCTCTACAGCTGAAGGAGTAGAGTTCGGGAGGTCAGATGGACGCAAGGGGGTGCCTCCAATGCCTTCCACTGCCCGAGGCCTCAAACATCGGGTAAGGCTTTCGTGGAGGACTCGGTGTCGGGACCGGAGGAGGTTGGACACGTAGGGTGGACCTCCTCGCTGTCTCGATTATGGGACATACCCAGACTGTTTCGCTACGGGGCCACACAGGGCCTGAAGATTCACTTCTTCCTCGCAGGCCTTTCGGCATCCGAGTAATTCCCTAGTTGGAGATGGTTCGGAATTCAACATCCTCTGACTGGAAAGGCTTGCGGGATCCTTCGCGAGTTGGAGTTTGGTGGAGGAATTTCCGTTTGCTGCATCCTCCTCCGGACGAGCTAGGCAGCGGAGGTGCACGGCATCATGCACCTGGGAGGAGCCCGCCTTTGGATGACCTGTCAGATCCCACCCTGCTTCAGCTGGCTAACGGATCAGTTTGCTCAGCGAGGGACGTTTCCCTCCAAGGGTGTTCATCACGGAGACGCTGACAAGTTTCCTCCGTTTGTGTTGGTCCCAGGGCCTTATTGCAGGTTTCTCTGTCTGCTGGTATTTTGGTATTACGGTCTCCGCTATGGCAGAATCAAACCTAGTTTCCTGGTTTCCCTGGACCGGTCCCATCTGGACCACAGGGTCTGAAATATTTTTTTTTTGTTTGTTTTTTCCATTCACTGACTTTGAATTAATTTTCCTTTTATTATGCCTTGTTTTTTCATTCGGATGGGTTTTGAATGTTCGGGCCTTAGTTGTCGACACCCTGCTTTCTTTCTCTGCGGATATGGTCACTGGCAAGGTGTCTATATGTTCTAGTCGGACCCAACGTTTATATGCTTATCTTGGTTGCGCGCCCACCTTTATGCTGCGTACGACGACTCCGTTTTGTTTGGACGATTCTTTCCTTTTTCGCCCTTCGCGTCTCGCTCGGTTGTGTTTTGTGTCAGAGCTCACAGTACAGTCTCGTTCCCTTCTTTGGCACGAGGGTTCTTTGGTTGTTGACATTAGTGGGGTGTAAACGTCTTTCGGTTCACTTCAGTTAGAGACACTACGACTTCGGGTGCCGATTGTCACGTATTCATCCGCTTATAGAAATGTGGTTAATGACATTTACTGTCCACACAGGAAAAGTTGTGCCGAACAGCAAACTAATCCACAGAAGGGTTAATGCTGAGCAGCAATTAAACCTGGTAACTGACTTTGGGGTCAAAGGCTGGTTACAGCCTATCAGAACTAAAGGAGGGGTATTTAGGCCCAGTTCTCATCCTGCTCAGTGCCCTGTCTTGGTTTTCCTTGTGATTGTCCGAGAGCACGTTCCTGTTATTAGTTTTCCACCTGGTTTTTGACTTTGGCTTTGTTTATTGACTTCTCTACATTCTGGTATCCTGACTCCTGGCTTTCCTCATCGCTGCGTCCCTTTCTGTGTTCCCTGACCTCGGCTAGTATTTTTGACTATTCTATGTACGTTAAATCCGTCCATTCTAAGGACCGGTAATACGTTACTTATTTGTCATCTGTGCTGTACAGTTCTACGTGCTGGATCAAACAGTAATCCTGACACCGATATGGCGGGCGCATCTCTCCAAGACATCGCACACCTCCCTGCGGGTTCCGAGGAGATATATTCGCATAAGTTTAGGTTAGTATGGCGGATGGTGTTCTTTGGTTTTGCTGTCTGAGCGTTAAAACAGCAAATATGAAGCCTCCTGTCATGTTATAAAATTGTAGATTATACTAGCTTTAGTGTAAGTATAATCTTAATTTTATTAATAACAGGAGGCGAATATTTCCCTCCCAGTTTTCCCCCTACCCTGGTTCCTGGTTTGTTTACTTGACCTCCTCTAGTTGATAGTCGGTTTCCAGGTCTGTGTTGAGGTAGGTCAATTATTTGCCTTGCTGAGGGAAGTCAGGGTATGTGTTTTGGGAATATTGTATTGTCATTGATTATGGGTATTCATGTTTTCACAGTACATTTCATTCAATGTTGTACTGTCTGTAATTGATGATGGGTATTCATGCTTTCACAGTACATTTCATTCACTAATCTGTGTTTTTGACTCTGTTTATCTCGTTTCATAATTTTTCATAATTATAAGACCTGCTAACGAACAGCTGATTGTTATTATGTCCTGATATGTAAAAAGAGGGTTCAAAAAGGGCGTACTTTATTTTTCTCTTGACGGTATATATATATATATAAAAGAACAGATTAAATTCTTATCTTGTAAACAGAATTCTGAAATGACAAGCTGTCTTAAAAAAGGGAGGTTCTCCCAAAAGCTTGTCATTCCAACATTCTGTTAGTCCAATAAAAAAGGTATTACAAGATACGAATTGCATCTGTTATTTTACATCTGATGCACTGGACTAATACGGCTACAATCTCTCCTCTAACGGCAAATGTATGTATATAAATATATAGATATATATATAAATATATATTTAATTAAATTACTATTGATGCATTTTAGCATTTTATGTATCAGTTGAATACCTCTTTGCTTTCTTTCTTTTTTCCAGAAGGATCATTAAAGTTATATTATTCACTTCCCACAAAGGTTATGTTAACAGACATCATGAAAGCCTTCAATGTAATGCAAAATAATGCTTCAGAAATAATTTTCAAGGTTAGAATAATACAAATATATGTACAGAACAATGATGGTTTAAAATAAGCTAAGTGGCAATTTCCTGTAGATATCAATGGAAGAACTGCTATCCAGTTATCAGAATTAACTTGTGCCTCTTAATTTTGAATCCAGCACTGTCAAGCCCCGTATTCTTAGTTTTTTTTTTTTCATTTTATTTTGTGCTTGTTGATCAGTCGCAATGTGTACTTTTTGTATGTTTGTATTTGCTTTTGTAATTCAAAACACCCTCTTAACAATCATGGCCGGCACAACCGCTGTGCAGATTAGGCCTCCACTTAGGGCGTCAGGGGGCGCAATGTCCGGGTGACCAGCACTGCCCTCATGCCGAACTCAGAATGTAGCGTGGCTGAGTGGGAGCAAGCTCCTGTAGCCTGATCTGTCGCTCGGCCACGCTACAACATGGAGGTGAGCTGGCATTGGGGGAGGTTAAGGAAGGGCTTAGGGGTTTAACACATGGAGGGGCTTGGGGGAGTTAAGAAGTCACATGGAGGGGCTGGGGGATTAAAGAGATACATGCAGGGACTGATATCTTGTAATACCTTTTTTATTGGACAAACAGAATTCTGAAATGACAAGCTTTCTTGAGAAAGGGAGGTTCTCCCGAAAGCTTGTCATTCCAACATTCTGTTAGTCCAATAAAAAAGGTATTATAAGATATGAATTTCATCTCTTATTTTACATCTGCATCACTGGACTAAGATGGCTACAATCTCCCATTTAACTAATCTCTCCTTTAACTAAGGAAACATATTGAGGGGCTGGGGGGTTTAATGAGACAAATGTGGAGGTTAATGTGATATATGGAGGGGCAGGGAGGTTAATGAGACAAATGGGGGTTTAAGGAGTGGCTGGAGGTTTAAGAAGTCACTTGGAGGGGCTGGGGGTTAAAGAGACACCTAGAGTGGCTGTGTGTTAAGGAGACATATGGAAGGGTTGGGAGATTAATGAGGCACATGGAGGTTCTGGGGGATAAAGGAGGGGTTAAGGGTCTGGGGGAGAGAGGCACACAGAGGGATGGGGAAGAGGCACAGAAAGTTGAGGGGATGGCACATAGAGCTGAATAGGAGAAAAATACACAAGGGCCTGGGAGTAAAGGCACACAGAAGAGCTGGGGAGGGGGGACAAAGAGACACATAGGGGCTGGAGAGAGTAAAAAGACACATAAAGGAGCTGGAGGGGGCAAATAGACCCACAAATATGCTGGGGGAAGAGATACGCAGAGTGGTTGGGTAAGGGGAAAAAGAGACACAAACAAGGTTTGTGGGACAAAGAGACACACAGAGGTGTTATGGGGACAAAAAGACACAGAGAGGCTTAGGAGGACAAATAGAGGTGCTGGGAGCAGGGCCGCCATCAGGGCATGACAACCATAACGGTTGTCATGGGCCCGGCGGTCCTGGGGTGCCTGGACTACTCTGGCAGTCCGAACCCCACATTCCTTATGTGCACATATATATATATAGCGAATTTCGCTATATATCTGTGCACTGGGGGCCCCCTGCTACCTGTACATTCCAGAGGGGGGCCCCGCAGCACACTCGGTCCTCCTTTCCTGCTGCCGCAGAGCGTTGCCATGGCAACGCTTCGCACATAACGCAGGGCTGTCTCGGGAGAGTTAGTCAGAGAGGAGCTGGGAAGGAAGACAGTGTGTGCTGCTGGGCCCCCTCTGCAATATACCACGGCTGGCTCCCTCCACCATGCCACTGAACCACCAGGGAATGCGATCTCCCCCCTCCCTGGCAGGGTAAGAACCAGGGAGGGGGGGAATACAATTAAAATATACACAAATAGATTTAAAAGAAAAATACTCCCCTCCCCCCTATTTTACACACACTGCATCCTTACAAGCACACACTCTGAACTACACACACTCACACACTACATTCACTAAACACACTCTGCACTACACAAACACACACATTACAATCACTAAACACACTCTGCACTACACAAACACACACACTACATTCACTAAACGCACTCTGCACTACACACACACACACTACATTCACTAAACACACTCTGCACTACACACACACACTACATTCACTAAATACACTTTGCACTACACACACACACTACATTCACTATACACACGTTGCACTCACTATAAACACACTACATTTACTAAACACACTTTGCACTCACTACAAACACACTGCATTCACTATACACACACGCTGCATTCACCACAATCACACCACATTCACTATACACATTTTTGCATTCACTACAATCACACTACAGGCACTATACACACTTTGCACTCACTACAATCACTATACATACTTTGCACTCGCTGCAAACACACTACATTCACTGTACACATTTTGCATTCACCACAATCACACTACATGCACTATACACACTTTGCACTCACTACAAACACACTACATTCACTACAAACACACTACATCCACTACACAAACACACACTCTGCATTCACTATACTTACCTACATTCACTTCACACACACTCTGCATCTAATGCATGCATACAAACATTACATACATTAAACAAAACGTACAATCTGCATCCACTATACACACTGCATCCATGACACACGTACCACATCCACTACACACATTCTACATCTACTATACACACAGCATCCATGACACACATTCTACATCCACTATGCACACACACACACACACTTCATTCTTGTGGGCGGACTCGGGGCTGGCCCCGGGGGCCCAGATCTTGAGCTGTGTCAGGGGCCCTCAAATTTCTGATGGCAGCCCTGGCTGGGAGGACAAAGAAACAGACAGAGATGCTGGGAAGAAAAAGAGACACACAAAGGGGCTGGAGGAAGAGATACATAGAGGAGCTTAGGGGGAGAAAGAGACCCACTAAGGTGCTGGGGGGGGGGGAAAGACACACAGAAGAGGTTTGCCTTGACATAGCAGATGAGCTTACACTCAAGGGGCCACTGGAGTGACACAAAAAATCTCCAGTTATTTAAACGTGCATAGGGATTTAGGATAGTGTGCAAGTAACTCTATTCTTTGTTTTTTATGTACTATAGTCATTTCTGCCATCGCAGGAGTAGTGGGGGTTTGAGCCTAGCAGGGGAGGGCTGGCAGCCTTAGGCCTGGGGGGCAAAACCAGTCAAGAGGCCCATTGCACCACCAAATCAGTGCAATGGTGCCCACCTTTTCCTGGATTTATAACGGATATTGATGTTATGCTAATCAGTAGCTCTTTGCCATACCCACTCCTTCACGGCTCTGACTTTCAATGTTGTCAGAGCCCAAGCTGAGAATCTCTGAGCCTGTGCTCTGACTCACTAACTGAGCGTCGGAACCACGAGGGAGATGCTATAATCTGACTGCACCTACTGCTGGTGCGCACCAGTGGACCACCAGCGAATCGTTTAAATTGAATAGGCTGGTGTCCCCAACTTGTGAGCTGTGTTGTCCGCCGGGCGCCTCTGTTGTGATGGCACCCTGCGTGACCGCACAGCGTGCACACCCCAATGGCTGGCCCTGCTGACACACACTGATGTTACTACTTAGAAATCCCTCAATATTAATACAGACAGCAGAGTAAACACCAATAAACTGTGGAAACAGATCTGATCCCACCCAAATTTATAAAGATTTGCTTACTGGATTTGTTGTAAGATTAAATCATGCCTCCTCCCCTCTCTCTCCCATGCGCTGCTCTGTAAGCTGGGAGGAAGTGAAGAGTAATCACAATCTCTCAGCACAGTGGCACCTGTGGCTGCATGGGGAACAGCTGTATTTGCCGCCCCCCATGTGACATCACAATGCCCCACCTATATGAGCTGCCATACGAACTAACGCCAGTGCTGCCCACAGTGTGTGTTTACATTAAAAAGCCTGCAGGGACCGGCTATAGATACCAGAACCACTTCATTAAGCTCCAGTCGTTCTGGGGACTATAGTGTCCCTTTAATGTAATGAAAATTATAGATTAGTGTCACTAATAATATACTAGATTGCCTACTTACAACCAAATGAGGATGATGATGGGCTGCAGTTTGGCTCCACTGGTCTGGTGTAGAACAGGATCTCTGGAGGCTGTTTGCAACTGTGGTCACAAAATTCAATGTTCTGGGAGAATTGGAAGCAGCTCCATTTTTGGGGGGCCCCTTACACAGCTCAAGGTCTGGGCCCCAGGGCCTGACGGTGAGTATGCCCACAAGGCCCACTCATAAGTCCACTTATATGTTCCACCCACCCATGAGTTCGCTCACAGGGAGTGGAGTGTGTAGGGGATGTGTTATGTGTTATTGTAGAGCAGGGGTTCTCAACGTTAGTCCTCAGGACCCCCTACCAGTCCAGGGTTTAGGGATTACCTGGGTGTGTCTAAGGTGTTTTTTCCCTTTTTCTAAACACCTGAGACACACCCAGGTAATCCCCAAATCCTGGACTGGTAGCGGGTCCTGAGGACTGGGTTGAGAACCCCTGTTGTAGAGGATCTAATATGTGTGCTTATGGTATGTAGTGTATAGGGATACCAGTTTGTGCAGGTGATGCAGTGTGTTTGTGTGTTGTGGAAGCAGTATGTATTTGTGTATAAGGGATGTATTGTGTGTTTCTGGTTGTGTGTAAGGGATGCATTGTGTGAATCTGTGTTTGTATGCATAAGGGATGCAAGGTGTGTGTCTGTAAGTGTGTGCATTGAGTGTGTGTTAGTGATGCATTGTGTTTCTGTGTGTATGTAAGAAAAGCAGTGTGTGTGTAAGTGTTTGCATTATGTGTTTCTGTGTATGTGTGCAAAGGATGGATTGTCTTTGTGTGTAAGTGTTGCATTGTTTGTGTGTAATGGATGCATTGTGTGTTTCTCTGTGTGTAAGGGAAGCATGTTGTGTTTCTGTGTGTGTAGGGATGCATTGTGTGTGTGTGTGCGCGTAGTGTCCTCTCCTCCCTGTGTCCTCCTCACCTCCCCCTCCCTGTGTTCTCCTCACCACCCACCCTCCCTGTGTTCTTCTCAGTCCCCCCTTCTCCTCATCTCCCCTTCTCCTCACTCTTACTCTCCCCCTCCTCCTTGTGTTCTTCTTACTCCACCCTTGTTCTTCTTACCCCCCGTTTTTCATACCCCCCTTCTTCTTCTTACTCCCCCTCCTCCACCTTCTGTTACTCCCCCCTCCTTCACTTACTCCCTCCCTTCACTTACTCCCCCCTCTTTCACTTTCTCCCCCCTCCTTCATTTACACCCCCCATCTTCACTTACTCCCCCCATCACTTACACCCCCCATCTTCACTTACTCCCCCCATCTTCACTTACTCCCCCCATCCTTCATTTACACCCCCATCCTTCATTTACACCGCACTCCTTCATTAACACCCCCCATCTTACTTCTCCCCCCCCTTCACTTACTTCTCCCCCCCTCCTCACCTCTCCCTTGCCCTCCCCTGTAGCGTGGCCGAGCTGCTTGCTGGTCCGCGGTGCCGGCCGGACTGATAGGAAGGTGCACGCTGAGTGTGCACTTCCTGTCAGTCCGGCCAGTTACAGGAAACAGAAACTCCGCACGGAACTGGAGTTTCTGTTTCCTGTAACCGGCCGGACTGACAGGAAGTGCACACTCAGCGTGCGCCTTCCTATCAGTCCGGCCGGGCACCGCGGACCAGCAAGCAGCTCGGCCACGCTACAGGGGAGGGGAGGAGAGGAGCAGCCGCAGCCGCCTGAGGCTCTTAACAGAGCGCTCAGGCGGCTGCAGCATTTAAAGGGCCGGCCCTGCAGCGGCCGGTCCCAACATATTTTAGGGCGGCCTGGGGGGCAATTGCCTCCCTGCCCCCCGGCCCAGCCCGCCCCTGGAGCCTAGGAACTATTTTTGTGTATTTGCACTGTGTAGGGGACCCGCAGACGTTTATTTAAAAGTATCACACTGATTTCTGCCTATTTTTTCTGTTTTGACTCTTTTGCTCATCTTTCACTTTTTCAGAATTTTTTTCTCATGTCTTTCTGCTAGTTCTGCTCCCACATGCAAGAAGAAAAAAGCTGACCGTTTCAATACACATACAAACAGTCATATTCACATCTCAAAACTACAACAGAAGGGTGGTTATTCACGAAATGTAAATCTATAGTTAAATCAAATCTGAATTGCAATATTTAGGTTAAAATATATATGCTACGACCAGTGGTGGATCTAATGCATTCATTCCAACCTTTGTATCGGAGCAGGGTGGGCGGGGCCATGTAAGTCATCACCACTGATGTGACCCACAGCATGACCATAATAGATGGTACCATCCCAAAAAAGGCCAGGCGGTAGGTTGTGTTTGCCCCCAGCCTACAGGACCATGCAGGGAGCTCTGCTGAAGGTCCTAGTGTCTGCTACACAATGCAAGTGTTTCTAATGATGCGCTTGCACCGTGCTGCTTGGAGTGGTTCTGGTGCCCGGGGTTCCCCTCCAGTGTAATCTGTCAAATTGTTTTAAAAGAAAAATGATTATTAGGGGGCGGAGCTTAACCTCAGAGCCGTATGGACGCCATCTCTCAGAGCTCCCCTGGATCATCGGCAAATCTAAAGCCATCCAGGGCCACACTGAGTCCCAGCCAGGCGGGAAAAACACCCAAACCTCCCAGTCACAAGGGGACACCCGCTGATGCCCTTCTTATTTGCTCAAAAGGGCAGAAAAACCCGCGGCAAAAGTCAGGCCTACCTTGCCCCATCACCAACAGAGGCCTCGCGGCTATCCTTGCAGCTGCTCCAAGTTCTCGGGTACCAGACACCGCCCACAAACAAGCAGTCGTTACCTCTCGACGAAGAAATGGGACGCAAACCCCAAAACAGCCAGCGGGAGCGGCCAAAGACACCCGAGACATCGGGACTCTGCTCCAGCGACCCACGAGCCACAAAATGGCGGCGGAGCCTGACCCAGAGACGGGCTCTAACTGCTTAGCGATGAGCCCTGAGGACCAGGGGGAACATCAACAACCCCAATCACAACACACTCTACAAGGTGAGGGTGATAACATGCTGTGACCACAAGAGTCCAGGCCGCAGAAGACAACTTCAGGAGGTGAAGGACATGGGGGACACCCTCCGCCAACTGCAATCTGCAAACACAGCAGTCCAAACAAAACTGGACACTATAGAGGACCGTAGCAGACAGAAAACTATAAAGGGAATCCCAGACACCGTTGGCACAACCGAACTACCGCACTACTTAAGAAGACTCAATGCTGAACTCCTGCCACACACGCAAGCCAAAAAGATGGAATTTGATGGACAATTCCGAATCAACAAAGCCAAGCAGGCACCCATAACAGCCCCAAGGGATGTCATAGTGAGATGCCACTCTCTACTGGACAAAGTAGACTGTTTGTCTATACTATGTAATAAAGTGCATTGTTTTTTTCTGATTACTGTTCTAATAATATGTCCTGCAACCATTATCTGTTTCTTGCAATCTACCACAAGCTGACATGTATACCCTTGATATGCACTGCAAAAATAAAGAATTATAAAAAATAAAAAAATAAAAGAAAAATGATTATTAAACACCAGGAAGCAATTAGTAAAAATGAAAGCAACATTAACCCCTGATGCTGAAAGTCCAGCAGTACGGGACAAGACCCCATACACATTTGAATCCTCCCAGCTTACCTTTTTTCAGGACATTACCCGTAACACACAACTATGGAGAAAAACGCTGACGCCAATTACCACCCTCCTCCTCACAGCGAAGGTGGATTACAGATGGCTCCTGCCTAGGGCCCTAGCGGTCACCCGGGACAATACCATCCTGAAACTCACCTTGGTATCGGAGACCTCATCCTTCCTTCAGTCGCTGGGCATTGCACAGGGAGATACGACCCCTTCTACTCAACCACTACTACACACTTGGGACCCTGGCAGTACTGTCCCATTCGTCCCACAAAGAAACAAGGGAAAGGAGGCAGTCATATGAATCGTGTGCCAGCAACGGTGTCCTCTTATGCCTAATTCTCTTGTATACGTCCTATGCATGTTATGTATAATTTAAATTAATCTGTCACACGCAAGTTACTCCAATTTATACCCTTACCTCTTTTACTAACGGCTCCAGCCCGAGCACGCTAAAGACGCCCCCCCCGTATCCCCCTTAGGTAAGGGGTCGGAAATAATTGGCCGCACAGTATAACTCAACCCCACACACCCTGCACCGGCAAGCTAGACAATAGGTAGAGGCATTTACTACCGACCCATCCTGGAGGTCTCATGATCAGACCTGGCTAGGTCGAGACAACCCGCATGCCAGCACACACATAGCAACCCAAGCCCCTCCCCCCGCCCGAACCACATATTTACAATCAGGCTGCACAAGAACGCAGGGTGATACTTACTTGCGCCACCTACACAATAAGACATTGCTCAACCCACGAGCAAGCCATACCTAACCTGACAACTATAACAGAATCTAACCTGAAATTCTGACTCCGGACTGTTTGTCTATGCTATATAATAAAGTGCATTGTTTTTTTCTGATTACTGTTCTAATAATATGTCCTGCAACCATTATCTGTTTCTCGCAATCTACCACAAGCTGACATGTATACCCTTGATATGCACTGCAAAAATAAAGAATTATAAAAAAAAAAAAAAAAAATGATTATTAAACACAAGGAAGCAATTAGTAAAAATGAAAGCAACATTAACCCCTGATGCTGAAAGTCCAAATTTTGAAATAAAAAATACACATTTTACTGTACCAAGGTGTATTAGAATCCATCTTCTAAAAATATCTTATCAATCTACATTCTAACTTTTGACATTGCAGTTACCTATATTATATATATATATATTCTTATATCACCATTAAGACTTCAGTAAGTAGGAAAAAAAGATCATTAGCATCTGGACATAAAAATCTCCTTGAGCTCCACCGCTTCGAAACCCTGATTAGGAGCCAAAATGCTCTAAAATATATTATCTAATTTTAAGAACCTGACACCCCCACTAATTAATGAAAAACCTTGAACTGCTTGACAGCCGCATAGGTTCTGCACTGACCTTGAACTCTAGTTTGTTTTGCGATTTATTATACTGCCTCACCATTAAGGGTGAAGCAACAGAGGGTCAGATAGCAGGCAAGAAAATACACCATAGCAGACACGAGTATTTAACTTTTTCACTTTATTCTCCTTTCTCCCTAAAACATAATTCCCTGGCCAATATTCTCTAGCTATCCTCCTATTTCATAGATTTAGTTAGAAGGAATAGTTGACTTTATTTTGGCACCTGCACTGCCTAAATGCTCATTGTAAAATTTTGGACCATTTTAACTATCACTCAATCTATTTGCATGTCTTAAAAGAACATTTTAGTATTGGAAATACAAAAACTTATTCTGAACACTAAAATGTCCCCTTGTCCCCCCAATCCTGTCCCCCAATCCATGACAGGGTTACAAATGGGAGACCTTAAAGGGACACTATAGTCACCTAAACAAATTTAGCTTGAAGAAGACGTTTTAGTGTATAGATCATGCCTCTGAAGTTTCACTGCTCAATTCACTGCCATTTAGGAGTCAAATCACTTTATTTCTATTTATGCAGCATTGCTAGACCTCCCTGGGCTCTGATTAACAGAGCCTGCATGAAAAAAATGGTTTCACGTTATATCAGATGTAATTTATCTTAAACAATTTTATCTCTTGCTCTGTAAATGTAACTTTTATCACATACAAGAGGCTCTTGCAGGGTCTAGCAAGCTATTCACATAGCAGGGGATAAGAAAATCTAAATTAAACAGAACTTGCAATAAAGGAAGGATAAACATTAGATTACTCTTTACAGGAAGTGGTTATGAAGGCTGTGCAAGTCACATGCAGGGATGTGTGACCATGGTTTATAAACAAAATGATTTAACGCCTAAATGGCAGAGAATTGAGCAGTGAGACTGCAGGGGCATGATCTATACACCAAAACTGTTTCATTAAGCTAAAGTTGTTTTGGTGCCTATAATGTCCCTTTAATGCGCATGCAAGGTGAGTGTCATGTGCACATTCGGCACTCCCCGTAGGCGATCATTGCCTCAATGCTTTCCCATGGGGTTTTAGAAAATGCTGGACCTCCTCATTAAAAGAGTGAGGGCGTCCAGTGTCCTTTCATGTAGTCAAACTCACAGAAACTGCAGGAAGCACTTCTAGTGGCTGTCTAGTAGACAGTGGTCTGTATGTTTATAGCAGGGGTGGGGAACCTTTTATCTACCAACGGCCATTTGGATATTTAAAACATCAAATATTTAATTAACTAATGTGATGGCTGGAACTGCTTCTCTTTGGTGTGATTTTAGCTTGTATTGATGATGTTGCTACTCGCAGTGTGTGTGTGTGTGAGAGGAGTGTAGTGTGTGTGAGAGGGGTGTAGTGTGTGTGTGTGAGAGGTGCAGTGTGTGTTTGTGAGGGCTGCAGTGTGTGTGTGAAAGGTGCAGAGTGTGTGAGGGTTGCTGCGTAAAGTGTGTGAGGGGGTGCAGAGCATGTGTGTGGGCACTGATTGGTGCTAATTGGTTTCGCGCCTTTCAGCAGAATGGTGAAATCGGGTTTCACGCCATTTCTTCTGATTAGGCTGCGAAACCCCTCCCCAAAGCCAATTGGCGCAGCCGAGTTTTGCACCCTTTCTTCTGATTGAGCAGCAAAACTCCTTCCTCCCCAAGCGCTGATTGGCGCGATTTGGCTCTCACCTTTCAGGAAATTGGCTGTTGCTTGGTTTAGGCGCGAAGTTTGAATTCGCTGGACTAAACCAAGCAACTCCATGGAACTAATTTTGGCGATGTACAGAGCCTCGAGCCCGAGACTTTGAATGCTGATATCTCGGGCTCTGTACATCCGATCGCCCCGCTTTTTGCAGGGATCCCAGATGAGACCCGGGGCTAATTAGCAATATATGTTTCAACCCTGTAACCTCACTCCTCCCGGGCGCCGAGCCTCAAAATTCACCCACTGTATGTAATGTGTTACCATGTGTCTCCCTGTGTCCTGTTGGTATCTCCCAGAGTGGAAGATGGTTATCTGTAACCCAGTCCCCTCTTGCCTGGGGTAGTCTTGTGTTGGATGGAGACCCCGCCTGTGCATAAAAAGCGGTGTGCCCAAATAAAGTTTGTCAAAGGTGGTACCCTGGAACTGTGTGTTGTCCAGTTACTGGGGGAAATGGGTCTGACCTATTATTATTATTAACAAGAATAACCAGCCGGGTTACCAAGTTCCTGCTACAGGCTATTTTAACCTTAAATTTGAAATTTATTTTGACTTCACTTTAAATTCTCTCCTTAGTGAATACCAGTGTATTTGTGAAAAAAAAAAAAAAGAACAAAAAAACTAAAATATATATTCTGCGCATGAGTGAGAAAATCTTGAACAGTGTGGCTGAATACATTGCTACTATACAAATTAATTTACTACTGATAATAATTTAAACTAATTTTAATAAACAGCAAATCTATTTCCCACACGCACACATTTACTCTAGCATCAATATAAACATGATGCAGTAGTGAGTAATGCATGACGCACACTGGTAAAAGTAGTAACAGTATCCTGTATCATTCCTGGCCATTACAACACAGTTGTAAATAATATTGATAAAGTGAGTAAGCTAAGTTACACTAAATACGTTTATGAGGTTCATTTAGGGATACCACCTGTTATAGTTTTTCAAATGCAAAATGGGAAATTGCCTGTCCCAACAACAATAATGTTTTCACGTACTAAAATTTTTCCATCTTAAGATCTATAACATTTTTATATATACTATATATATAATTCTGATGTAATCAAATATGTTTATGACTTGCTACCCAGTGCATGCAATTATAAGTATGCTAGCACATAACGCTTTTCCTTCATGTTCCGCTGCCTCACTTTATTTTCTTTGCAAGAAACTTAATAAAATTTCAAATTTAAAAAAATTATAATTTGTTTGAGAATTCGGGCAATTGCTTTTGCAATCTGATTAGTCAATGGGAAAATTAAAGGAATACTCCAAGTACCATAATCACTACAGTGTACCGTATTGGTTATGGTAAAGAGATTGTCCTAGCTCCTTCCAAGGGTAAGTAGTCAATTTGTTTGTGGATTAACAACTAACCTGTGATCCCGCACTGGTCAAGCCTCAAGCTGCGCCCCGTAGTGCTGGGCTATGCACTGTGCTGCAGTTTCTGGCTCCAAAAGAGGTGGTTATTGGCACCTGGGGGCCACAGGTAAGTTGTTAGACTGCACAGGTAAGTTGTTAGACTGCTGGTTTGACTTCTAACTATGAGAGGGTACAGGGCACATCCGGCACCATAAACAGTATAGCGCTCTGTAGTAGGTATGGTGCATGGAGTGTTCCTATAATAAAGAAATGTCTATGACTGTAGCTAATATTAATATTCTTTGATATAGTTAAGCAGCATTTTTGTTCTTCTTATATTTGTTATACATTTCTTTACACTTATACACTTACCATAAGTTCTTTACTAGGACCCTACCAGAGTAGACTAAGCATCATCAAGTCCACACATAAATGCACTTTTTTCCTGTCTTAACTAATATTAATGACATGACAACATGCTTGCTCTGAATTTCTTATGTCTGTTCCCCCCCCCCCTTTTTTTTACATCTGGTTAACATGGACTCATATACCAGTTTCGTAGTTTTAAGATCAAAATGTGGGATGGTGAAATAGGGTCAATTTTTTGTTTGTTCTGTTGGGTCCTGAAAGCTGAGAGGTAATCACATCATACCCGATTTACCACCTATCCTAGAAGAAATTAAAGTGAGCGATTGGCCAGGTTTCACAAG
Organism: Pelobates cultripes; assembly: GCA_933207985.1. NCBI lineage: Eukaryota > Metazoa > Chordata > Amphibia > Anura > Pelobatidae > Pelobates > Pelobates cultripes. The sequence goes on along the minus strand of OW240912.1, from coordinate 38,254,492 downwards.
TCTACATGGAACGTTTACTAACAAACTGTTCTGAGTACTGCTTCGCGCTCTGCTTCATGCCTTGACTCACTTCAAACTTCACCTGCTCAGTCTAAGGCAACTATATTCTGGGATTTCTCTTTCCCGATATACACAGTGCTTCTCTTTTTTATCAAATCATTTATTGTTCATGCTAAATCCAGCTAAACCATAATGCTATTACTTGTTTGCTTATTTTGGCAATCCACTTAAAGTTTAGTACAAATCCATACCATGGATCACTCAATGCAAACCATTGTCATCACATGCACAGGGGTTCCTGTCTCCTGATTCTGGAGATTATTTTGTGCAGAGATGGGAAAGGACTTTCCTCTGAATTGTTGGTACTTAAATGAAAGCACAAAATCTTATAGAATGTCATCATGTGCTGAGAAGTTCCCATGTCCCTTTACCATGATAAACAGTCCTTGTTCATTAATTATTTTCCATTATACTTGGCACTAGGCACTAGTCTGGCAGTACTATTTCCTGGCATCTGCTAAACCCAGAATCACTCATCGGACTTGCAGATGGTGAATCATGATTCATCTCTTTACTAAATGTTTTTCCAATGACATTGATCTTTATATCACTCTAACTGAAGCTTGACACTACATATGGTAATCTCTGGCTTTTGTGAAGTTTCTCAACAATGGAGTCCCATTTCACTATGCTCCCAATTAACTCATTTTCCGCTAATCTCACTTTCATAGTCAGTTTGGAATTTGTTAATAAATGCTGTAGCCTAGGACAGACTATTCTGATGTGTTACGATCTTCAATGCTCAGCTATCCCATTCTGTGAGCTTGGTTTGTAACAGATTAATTCCCATGATATCGGAATGACATGCTTGATGAGCAGTTGTCTGCATCCTTCTGGGCAAAGTAGTGTTCATAACATCAAAATACTAGAGACAAATGGAATAAACTATTTAATAATGCAAAAGCTTTCGTATAGCATCTCAAATACATAATAACTCAAGTAATTTCAGTCATTTCTTGGTCTTCATGACATGACCTAGGTAAACTCAAGTGATCACCATGGTCTTGACCTAGATCATTATAATGGATGCAGGATTATTGACACATGGTCCTTGATAAGACCTATGGTCTTTTGTCTAAAAGCACAGAAGCATGTCTTTGACTTGATTAGCTTTTATTTCATCAGGCTCATTCATTTATATTACAGACTTCTACTTTTCCTGTAATTGTTTCTATACAAATATCTAATCTTTATTAATCACAGTGAATTCCCATAGTTCTCAGGTATATAATCTGCTATAAGATCTCAGGTATTGAAAAAAATGTCTAGTGTCAACCTTTTATGGCTTTAGAAAAGTTTATTTAGCCAGAAAAAAAACAGTATACCCTGGGGCTAAACATGCTCTGTTTAAAGCACTATAACTAACCACTATAGTATACTGTAGTGATTATGGTGCCAGAAGTGCCCGGGAACACCCTCACTTTAAGTAGTCAAACTGTTTGCAAATGGTGTAGAGCTTCTCTTAGCTCCCCTGAACTAAGCCCTGCAGTGCAGTGCAAGTACATCAGAGTGTCAGCTGATTGCTTTCGGCCAATGAGCTAACACTTCGACTCTCTGATTTAGCTCAAAGAAGTGAGCTCCGGGCTTTCAGAATGGCAATAACTGGTGCCTGATACAACCCAGGTAAGTAGTCAAACAATACATTATTATCAGAAAGAGGCTCCAAAACATTACAGTACATTTTATTGTTAATATTGATTCAAATGTATTGATCCTTTTTTTATTAAACTTTAATCAGTCTAGCCTAAAATGGAGGAATACGCAGTACCCAATGCCCTCCTCTAAGCTTGTGATTTCATAATGTGAAAATCTTACTTTCTCATATTCCATTCATGTTCCTGTATGGTATGTATGGTTTTTCTAGGATCCTAACCAGTACAATAACCTGCAGCGGGTGTGATGCTCTGAAAGCCACGTCCATAAAATGTGTTTGCTATACTATAAATTCTTAAAATGTACACATAGAGAAATTCACTAAGATGGAAAATTTGGAAAATTGGCTTAGACCCTTTAGGCTAAAACAGGCCTAAATGCTAATAGATAAAATATCAAGAATTAGGCCATTCAATTAGAAGAGATGCGTTTATCTCATACAATAGAGTCTATTTCATTGATGAATTTAAAAAATACTCCCATCCTGTTTTTATTCAATCCCTGCTATTTTGACCTATAAGTTTCAACTTCCTTCTCAGTTCTGCACAGTTCATAGTCCAATGAGTAATTCTAACAATCACTTCAGATACAGAGCATTATTTTGGATTTTAAATCCTATGGTTGTCTAAAGTCATTATTAATTTTTTTAAAATCATTTTAAAAGACAAGTTTCAGTTGCTCTCGAAATCTCCATAATGAGTAACACAGAGTCTTCACAGTGATCATCCAAACACTGGGTTGTGTTAAATCGATATGCCAAATGTTACATGTATATGTTCCGAAGAAACATTAAGCAAATAGTATCCAAGCCTATAGAGAAGAAATTAACAGATGTGAAAGTCATCAGGGATCTTTAAATAATATGGCAGCTCAAATGTTGTCGAGTCAGTTTAAATTCTTTGGATATATTTAAATCTTGAGCAAGATCAATATATAATAGCCAGGGTCAGAGACAGAGGTCAAGGCAGGCAGGGAGGCATTGAAATTGAGGTCACAGTTGAAGGCAAAGAGCAAGGTTGGGACAAGTATTGTTTTCGGGATTTTATATCTGAAGTTCTTTAACCATGAGATACAAGAGAAGTTTGGAATGTTGAGTACAATAGTGAAATACATAACCAATTAGTGGAATAAAATAATAGCTCAAGGGAAGGTAATAAACTATCCAAATATAGTAGTTAATAGTCTTATAATCGAACATTTGGAAATAATTTAATTACCCATCAGTGGGTGAGGCTTATGCAACTAAACTGTTATAAAAGATCTCGGGACTAAAGGTTCAAAAAAGTTGGGGGTTATCTACTAATATATTGAGGTGTCAGGATCCTATCCTAACAAGCAGGTTTCCTTTTCTTCTGTTGTTATTTCATGCAACACCTGTTTCTCGCCTCTAGTGGCCTCCCTAGCCACTAGTCTCCTCAATCACCTTATCATCCTCACCTGCCTGGACTAATGAAGAGGCTTCATAAGGCTACACTCTGCTCACAACAAGGCCTTTACATTGAAGTTGGTGATTTACCTGAATCACTTCAGTTCCTGGCTCCTGTGAACCTGCTCCAGATTTACCATCAACCCTGCATCATATCAACCTGCTCCAGACTTACCTTCAACCCTGCTCCATACCAACCTGCTCCAGACTTACCTTCAACCCTGCTCCATACCAACCTGCTCCAGACTTACCTTCAAACCTGCTCTACTCTTGCGTATGATTTTGACTTCTGCCTCTGTTATCAGCCCTCCACTGTAACTAGTCTGCCACTGCTACGAGAGTTCCAGGCCCCACATTCCCTATGTGCACATATAAGAGCAGGGCCCTCAACCCCCTCTGTTCCTGTACGTCCAGTGGTCTGATCTCAATTATGAGTCTGTTAGTCCACCCATTGTACAGTGCTACGGAATTTGTTGGCGCTATATAAATAATAAAATAATAATAATAATAATATAGTGATGACCACTATATATATATGTGCACCTGCAGGCCCCTGGCTACTTGTACACTGCAGAGGGGGCCCAGCACATTCCATCTTCACTTCCCAGCTGCTCTTCTCTATCTAACTCTCATGAGCCCCTCGGTCGTCAGCGAGTTGCTACGGGTTACCATGGCAATGCTCCACTCAGCTCGCGAGTGTTAGAATGAGAAAATCAGGTGGGAAGTGAAGATGGAATGTGCTGGGTCCCCTTTTCACTGTACAGGTAGCCGGGGGCCCTCACCATGCCATCAGACCACCAGTGAATGTGATCTCGCCCCTCCATGGACACAGGTAAGAAGCAGGAAGGGGAAAATAAAATAAAATGTACTACAACTAATTAATAAAAACCACCAAGATGCTCTCACCCCTCTCCCCTCCCCCCACAGTATGCATCCCCCACAAAATTTTACGCAACATTTTCACACACTACATCCTTACACAAACACACACTCCGTAGTCACTATGCACATACTACATCCTTACACAAACACACATTCAGCATTCACTATATACACTTTGCATTCACTACACAAACACACACTCTGTATTCACTATACACAGCATACATCCACTACACAAACCCGATGGATAGGCAGCCTTCTCAACCACCATGACTGATTGTGCCACCCCCTCCTTGCAAGGTAAGATCAGGGAAAGGGGAATATTATTTAAAAAAAAAACAAAAAAAACCCAACAATTATTAAAGTAAAAATTGTAAAGTCGGTCCCTATCACACTCTCGACACCACCCTGAACACACAGAAAGTGAATCCCCCACAGACTGTGAACCCCCCACATACAGTACACTCCCACCCACACAGGACACATCTTTGCATACACACACAGTGCACCCCTCACACACTTCATCCCACACATCATCTCTTCACCCACATACACACTTCATCCCCACATACATTCACCCCCACACAAACATACATACATATTTCACCCCAATCCACACCGAATCTCATATATATATATATATACAATCTGTGGATAGGTAGCACTCCCAGGACTTGATGTGAATAAAAATTAACTTTTATTAGCTTCCAAAATAAAAACTCAATGTTTCAGTCTGACACATCAGACTTTCATCGGGACAAAAGTCCTGGGAGTGCTACCTTTCCACAGATTGTATTATTATGCTGGCCAGCACCAGGCAGAAAAACGTCTTACAACGAGTGCAGGATCCTTTGGATTTTTTTTAATATATATATATATATATACATACACACTACAGCTCCTTGATAAGCACACAATGCTACCCCAATACACTCACACTGTAGCCCCTAGATGCACACACACACACTTTACAGGCCCTCTCAGCACACACACAATCTCAAAAGCTCCTAAACATGAGCACGTGCTCACACGACAGCCCCTAGTTACACATAGTACACCATAAACAGACTCCTATATGAACCACGGCCCCTTCTAAACACCATGGAAAGTTATCTTGCATCTCCTGAAAAGGTTTTCCAGTTTCCATGAAAATGAGTCTTGCCTGTAATAAGGAAGGCGCAGCAGTGGAACTACAGGGAGTGCTGGTGTTTCAGTTATACCAGGGTCCATCGAGTGGCCCGTGCACTGTTTATATTGTAAAGCAGTAGTGTGCAACCGATTGGTGCACACCCAGAAATAAAAAGTAGATATGAAGAATGTAAGAGAGAGGTTTATATTATTTATAAGGTTACAGCATAGTCCGATAGGAGAGGAAGGGCATTCTATAAATCTCAAGAGAAGTCCTGTGAGTAAGAGATGGAGGCACAAACAGAAGACACATAGAGGTCCTCAAAGGAGTGGAGAGAGCAAGAACTGTTGTACGTATATATTAATTCCATATCGAAGCTTACCTTGTAATGTTTTATTGAAGACCTGAAAATTACAGGCAAATTATGGTATTATGCACATACATGGACTTAACATTAACATTTTCTTATGAACTGTATTTTAGATATATTGTTTTATATATATATTTTATGAATGTGCTGCACCAATCTGTAATAATGTTTTTTGGAAGGCCAAGTTGCTTCACTGCATTTTAAATCAAATTTAAGATTTAATATTCTAGTTTATTGACTTTATGAAGACCTGAATAAAAATAAATGTTCAAGAAAAAAAAAAGTAAATTATTGGGAATATATATGAAACAATGTTACATTTAATTTTCATGTCTTTTTCTCGATTGTGGTATATCATTGTCATATTTCTGTTACAGCAGTAATGAATAATATTGTTTTGCCGTGTGTGCCAGGACTTTCTCATGAATTGGTAAATATCTAACTTTACAATTCCTTAGAGACTTATTTTGCAACTTGCTTATGGGATTTCAGAAAAAAAAAAACACTTTGTAAGTTACATGTAGTCACTTTAATTCTTGTATTATGTTTATCACAAAATACTCACACAAGGTGACATTTCATAGCAGTAATCATACAGACAGCGTAGTCAAATTTACACCAGATATGTTTTGAATAGTGAAGACTGTCAGAAACATCTCCTGTGAGCTTTGGTCTAAGACCTATAATGTGACCTTTCTTTCCTCTTAGCAAATCTTACAAGTTGTGATATACAATCCACGGTTAGATATTCTGTCAAGGGAATGACCCCCAACTCTCAAGGCGTCTCATGTAAAATTAAAACATTTGAAAGACAGTAGTCTGTTTGTGACATTATTAAACGTACAAACATGGGCATCAAAACTGTGAATTTGATGAAAACATGTTGTCTTATTTTGCTCACCAGATCAACACTTAATGATTAAGGTATAAATGTAGTGTAGGATAATACATGAAAACATAAAAAAATGACAAATAACAGTAATTGTATGAAGGTATGTAATTTTTTTTTGTTTCCTAGTACATTTTGGAGTCTATATGCAATTATTACTCGTATTACCCAACTTAATGGTACTCATTAACCTTCAAAGGATGAAAGACCAAATTCACCAGCAATTGAATCTACGAATCTTAGTTGGAGTTCTATTAATTGAGTTATCAAAACCTATTTAGTTTAGAAAAACGTTGCCTGAGAGGGGATATGATAACATTATACAAATATATTCGGGGCCAAAAAAAACCTTTCCTTTGCCTTAGACGAAATCTTCTTTCTTCCAGTCTAAACGCATGACCTTGTGTCCTATGTAAAGGCCGGTTTGTGAATAGATTTCCACACAATGGTGGAAATCTATTCACAAACCGGCCTTTACATAGGACACAAGGTCATGCGTTTAGACTGGAAGAAAGAAGATTTCGTCTAAGGCAAAGGAAAGGTTTTTTTTACTGTAAGAACAATCAGGATGTGGAATTCTCTGCCTGAAGAGGTGGTTTTATCAGAGTCCATACAGATGTTCAAACAGCTACTAGATGCATACTTGCAAAAACAGAATATTCAAGAATATAATCTTTTAATGTAGGGTAATAACTGCTTGATCCAAGGATAAATCTGACAGCCATTCTGGGGTCAAGAAGAATTTTTTTCCCTAGCTTGTTGCAAAATTGGAAGTGCTTCAAACTGTTTTGTTTTTTTTGCCTTCTTTTGGATCAACAGCAAAAAACAAATGTGAGGAAGGCTGAACTTGATAGACACAAGTCTCTTTTCAGCTATGTAACTATGTAATGCTAAGGAATGGTTAAAGGAAAATACCAGGGGCTTGATCCCCAAAAAAACTATCTCAAATCCAAATGCACATTTAAATAACTGGAGATTTTTAGCATCACTCCAATGGCCTTAAAGTGTAAGCTCATCTGCCAAGTCAAGGCAAAACCTCTTAGGTGAGTCCTACACTATCAATCCACCTTGCTTCTTTGAGCTAAAAGGCAACATTTTTAATGAAACAGAAAGGCTTGCTTTTCTAGAGCCCTACATACTTATTTACCCTAAGTATGTAGGGCTTTAGAAAAACAACCCTCTCTGGTAAGAACTTGCCTTGACGCTGACTGATAAATATTATAGCTGTTGCTAACATGAAGAGTAGTGGAAGTTTGAGTGTAGGGATTATTCTTGTTTGCTTTTTTTTATTATACAGTTTGGGATTACAGTGCTGACACTCACCCCCCTATTAAGGGTTAACTAGTTTATGCAGATTTAGAAGAATACCAGTTTCTGTCTCATTGGAGCTTTTGCCATTTAGCTGAAAGCAGAAAGTTGAATTACTAGCATAGGACCCAACTATGAAGTTTACCTTGACATGGCAAGTGAGGTTATTCGTTAACGGCCATTGCAGAGTTACTAAAACCCTCTGCTATTTAACCACTTAAGGACCAAACTTCTGGAATAAAAGGGAATCATGACATGTCAGACATGTCATGTGTCCTTAAGGGGTTAAAGGTGTATAGGGATTTGGAATAGTACAAACACAATATAGAAATAGAGATCATGCAGAATTCTTCGGGAAAATTCCAAAATTGTGCTCTCAGAAATGTTTTACTGTTACTGATAGGGTGTATGCAGGTTAAGTAATGTGCAGAAAGTATTGGTGGGCAAACTATCATCTATCTATCTATCTATCGATCGATCGATCAATCTATCTATCTAACTATCTATCTATCTATCTATCTATTATCTATGTATCTCTCTATCTCTCTATCTATCTAACTATCTAACTATCTATCTATATATATCTATCTATCTATAATCTATCTAACTATCTATCTATCTATATATTATCTATTTATCTATCTATCTCTCTATCTATTTATCTGTCTATCTATTTATCTATAATCTATCTATATATCTACAAAAGCTAATGAAAAAAACTGCTAAATAGATTCAAAATTTTGTCCCGAGTTTAAAAACACCCAGTGTTTACATGCTTTATTGCTTTTTTGCAAGTTATAGGCCTATAAATACAAGTAGGAAATTGCTGTTTCAATATATATTTCAATATATATATATTTTAAATTTATCAATAGTGACATTGTAACACCGTTATCTGTCCTAAATCCCGAAATACACCTCACATGTACATTTTTTTTTAAAGTAGACAACCCAGGGTATTCAAAATGGGGTATGTACAGTCTTTTTTAGTAGCTTTTTTAGTAGCCACCTAGTCACAAACACTGGCCAAAGTTAGCATTTATATTTGTTTGTGTGTTAAAAATGCAAAAAAACCGCTAACTTTGGCCAGTGTTTGTGAATAAGTGGCTACTAAAAAAGGCTGAACATACCCCATTTGCAATACCTTGGGTTGTCTTCTTTTGCAAATGGTATGCCATCATGGGGGTAATTCTCATTCCTGGGCTACCATACGCTCTCAAAGGCAACCTAACCAATCTGACAAATTTCAATAAAAAAAAAAATAAAAGAAGTAAAATCAAGCCTTATATTTGACCCTGTAACTTTCACAAACACTATAAAACCCCTACATGTGGGGTACTGGTATACTCAAGAGACTTCGCCGAACACAAATATTAGTGTATCAGAACAGTAAAATGTATCACAGCAATAATATCATCAGTAAAAGTGCCGTTTGTGTGTGAAAAATGCAAAAAACTTCACTTTCACTGACAATTTCATCGCTGTGAAATGTTTTACTGTTTTGAAACACTAATATATATGTTCAGCAAAGTCTCCCGAGTAAAACAATTCCCCCCATGTACAGATTTTAGGGTGTCATAGAAAGTTACAGGGTTAAATACAGTGCTAGCAAATTAAATTCTCTGGACTTTCGGCCTGGGTTGGCAGGCAGGTCCCTCAAATTGCAATCAATAAAATTACTTAATTATGTAAAAATATTACATAAATACGCACGTAGAATTTTAATATATACATATTTATATATTTGACGTCTACGTGTATATTTATGAAATTATTTATGTAATTATGTATATGGACTTATGTATATTTTGTATTATTTTTATTCCTTTATTTATACATAGATATATATATATCATTACATTCTAAGTGTATTTTGATATATATATATATATATATATATATATATATAAATATCAAAATACTGTTAGAATAAAATTACATATATATATATATATATATATATATTTTTTTTTTTTTTAATTATTAACAATTATTTTTCCTTTTTGTTATTTATTTTTATTAACATATTATTTATAATTTATAATATATATATATATATATATATACACACAATATATATAGTTATTATATATATTGTATATATTCATGTGCAATTTAAATTAAAAGTGTATTTTTATATTAATATACGTATATATCAATATAAAGATACACTTAGTATGACATTATATATATGATATATATACATATATTATATATAGATATAATACGTGTATATTTATCATATATATATATATATATATATAAATATTATTTATTTTTTTACACTGATTGCTTTATTTTTTCACTTTTTTTCTGATTTTCTACTTGCAGGGAGACTGTCTGTCAGCACAGACAGTCCTCCTGCAGGCAGATACACAGGCACCTATTGCGGCCACGTGATCGAGTGATCATGTGGCCGCGGGGTCCTGATCTGCCATGGGGAGACTGCCCAGGCAGACAGGCAGGGAGGCAGGAGCGCTGATCGCCGCCAGGGGACCAACGGCGATCAGGTAAGTAGCCCCTGACGGTTAAGGACCGTCATCGGTCCCCAAGGGGATTTTTCCGATGACGGTCCTGAACCGTCATCGGTCATCAAGGGGTTAAAAACGATCCACTTAATGGCAGTTTCAAAAACCTTTCCTTGGTGTAGGACCTACGTGAGTTCTGTTGACCATGTGCCTCTCCCTATTACCTCACACTTCAGATGTTCTTCTAGTGGCTAATTTAAGTAGGATTACATGTGATTACAAGCTGATTTTAGTAAAATGACAATGAGTTCAGCACACTCCAGTGACCTAGAAAGTTAAATCATCTTAGTCCGACAGAGGATTTTTATGATAAGGTAGAATGGTAGATTATCAGCACGAATGAACAGCAGTCAAGTGTATCCAAATACATGATGCTGTCATATCAGCATAGACCATAATCTTTAAGAATTGTTTGTTGCAATTCATGTAGAATCAAGGCAGATCTGGGACAAATAAGGGCCCTATTCAGTCTCAAGATGTCGTAAACCATGAAAAGGAAGGTGGTGTGGTTTTTAGATGGCATTATTTTCCCAGAAGATTCTGCATTCCAATAATATATTTCTTTTATATTACACAGCAGCTGGATTGTCTGTTCTTGGAAAAAACTGTGAGGACAAAATAGTGTACACTGTATTCCAAACAAACAAGTAAGGGTCAGTGTCTAGCAAAAATCAAAAATCATGCAGAAACAAACAGATGTCTTTGGCTGACAGTGTTCAAGTGAAGTCCAGAATACACAAGTTGAGGTCAATGGTTGTGAGAGATCGAGCAAAATATCCAGAGAAAGCTAACTGAGGTGGGCAGAGTTCACACTGGTGATCCAACTAAGCAGGGGTTATACACAGAAAGTCAGGAAGTCAAACAAAGGCTGAGATCACAGGATTTTACCAACGTCAAGGCACAGGAACATCTGTAGAAGTGGTCTTTATGACAGGAAGTCCGGCATGATTTTTTTAGAATCTGATTATAGACTCGTCTCAGCTGCCTGACACAGATTCCCCTGTTCAAACCCATAAACGTCTTGGCACATGACAACCATAAGGTTTTTATCATTTTTACAGATCATGAAGAACTGACAAGGGAAGTGCACATTATAAGACAAACTTTCCAAATGTAGAAAAAAATAAACCTATAGTTTAGATATTTTGACTGTAACTTTACAATAGCTTTTTCAATTCTCCTAAATTTCAGATTTATTGACTAAAACCCATTTTGTTGGAAGGGTCACAACTGATTAAGGTATCTGAACACTAAGCTCAATATGCACTCAATTGGAAATCAGAGCTAGTATCTTTGAAAAAAAAAGTTTATTAAATCAAAAAGGTGGGCGAAGCAATAGAAAATTACACACTGTATCACATTACCTTTTGTTGCTTAGATGGCGACACATCCTCAGTGGTTCCGACGCCGGCCGATGTAGCTCCACACCCTTTTATGACGCAGTGCGTGCTAGCTGACGTCATGACGATAATGATGCCATGGCCCGCCATAAGTCCCTGACCATTCTATATCTATCAAACGTCCAGCCGCTCTAAGGACCGGTATACATTGTTAAATATATTATCATTTACACTCTGCTTGCTGGGTCACTAGGAAATCGTGACAAGATGTAAGCCATTGTATTTGGTACCTGGTACTTTATCTCCCTAAATACAAACTCAATTGATGAGAATTGACAAAACATGGAGGTATTTGATAAATATATTCATCCTTTGTGCAGTAATGCATTTTAACGTAGGCCAAGTAGGCCTATGGTGACACTCTTTGGGAAATGGTATAGTGTTGCAACATTAATATATTTTATTTTGCCAGAGAAGGAAGTAAAGACTCCACTGAGAAATGGGGTCGTTTAAGGGAGTATAGTAACATTGGATTTAGGGATCATAAAGTTGATGAAGTCTAGGGCAGCACAAAATATAAATACACCTCTATGTATAGACCCTAAATTTGTTACAAATAAGCCATAAACTTGTATTAACTGCTCAAAAGTCTAAAACATGCTGTCAGTATTTTGCAAAAGGACTGAATCTTATTTACATTTAATATACAGAAAATTACACTCATAAGTTACAATGTAACTAGCATGTTTTGTGTTAGAACATCTGGTATCAAAGCAATCCTTTGTGATGTTTGCCAACTATTTTTGAACCACAGTACACACTGTACATCTTGTGCATTTTCTTAAATTATTTATGCTTTTTGATAATTTGATGAATAATAGAGTATAGCAGCTGTTATGAATTGTGTAGAGTACTTACATTCGCCTGTGACCTACATTAACTGCGTAATATAAAACACAAAGGCTATCTACAGGAGTATCAATGTTTTTGCTTTTAAATTCAGGAAAAATGTTTGTCTCTTTAAGTCTCCTTCACCAGTTTATAAGTGTTTTTGTTATGGAGATAAGTGGCGTCCTAATGGCATTCGTTCAATAATGTTCAACGCAAAAATTAAAAGCACGCATACATCAAGTCCAACTTTGTAAAACTTAGCATATGCAGAGAATGAATCCTTTAAAATGCCTTTAACCCATCATTAATTGTCTCTTTCCACTTACTGATATGATGGGAGATGATCACCAGAGAGAAGCACAGTGTTTCTCTCTCCCTCCTGCTAATAAGGCATATGATTAAGCAAATACGTAAGAATATTTACATGAATAAAGGGGTAAGGAGGCCAGCTACGGAATATCCAGTTTTAATTTGACCATCAGGGAAGGATGTTCTAGAACTGAATATATTGCAAAAGCAGGCTACAAACCAAATAAGGAGAATAGAAGATTTTTGAAATTTTTTTTAAAAGGTTTCACCTGTGTAAATTAAACAAAAGGTCTAATTTGAAGAGATACAATATACAGGGCCAATGTAAACATAGCCTTGGTGACCCGCTCATTAAAGGGACACTCCAGGCACCCAGACCACTTCTGCCCATTGGAGTGGTCTTGGTGCCAACTCCCACTACCCTTAACCCTGCACGTGTAATTATTGCAGTTTTTATAAATTATTATTAATTAAAACAATTAAGACAGAAAAATCAAGCTGTCAAATTGATGAAATGTGGGGAGATCATTTTTTCTTTTGGCATTACCTGGTCTTAAAATCAGTCAGGTTATCCACCAAGGCTGTAAATATAAAATAGGTTCTGGCAAGCACATCAACATAAATCTAATTGTTTGCCTTGCTTTGAAAGACAAAGTCAGAAAAGACACTTGAATTACAATGCGGAAGCCAAGAATTTAAAGCAAAAGAACTACCTAAGATAAAAGGCTTGCCAAGACTTTTCAGTAAAAGAGACAGCATGCCTTCACAGTGAAAGTTTCTGCAATACTCAGCAAATGTTTTGTTCCTCAGACCAATTAACATCTGACAATAATGTAAAAAACTTCTGAAAAGTGAAGCCTTTACTAAGCATTTATTTTGTATTTGTTTCATTATAGTCTTCAGGGACCTAAAATAGTCCTAGCAAAGAGATCATACACAACTGGGTTATTTATAAAAAGCAAATTCCGAGGGAAAGTTCTAAAAGTATAACATTCATTTTGGAGATTAATGGAATATTTTCTGTTGATTGCTCCACTTTTCAAAGTTTGTCCCAGAACTGTTCTTTCCATGTAACTCCAGTAATATTTCTTGGTTACTCCTGTCTCCCAGCAAATTAGAATTGTCCTCATAAAGCCAAATTAACCTAAATGTCTATCAATTGGAAGACCTCGTGGGAAATCAGTGTAGGATTTTAGGTGTGTCCTCATTTATGGAGAAAAGCAACATGTGTTTAAAATACTCAGAATAGGGATCTGTTTGGTTTGTAAAGGTAAATAATGGTAAGATACTGAAACCCTATATAGGTAATTTAATTCCATCATGCTGTGTATCCAACAAATTAAGTAAGCGTGACGCAAAATTCAACATCAATGTCAGTATCACAGGTATCCTTATTTTATTTTTTTAAAATTTGTTATCATTCTGGAAGATTTTAAAAATTTTTTACATATTTTTTCATGTATATTCTTTATAGGTATCCTTCTTGTATTTTAAGACCATGTTATATTAAAGGGACATTATAAACACCAGAATGACTAAATCTTAATGTAGTGGGCTAAGTGTCTATAGCATGTCCCTGCAGGATCAGTTATATAAAACACGGCTTTTTCAGAGTGTTTTCATTGCTGCCTAGTAACACTGATACTGGCTGTCACTCAGACATTCACTAGACGGACTTCCTGGGTTAGGTCGTGCAATCTTTGTAGGACCTATGTTCAGCATCTCCACTCTCTGCATGAAGATGCTGAATGCTCTCCAAAGAGATACACCGATTCAATGTATCATTATGAGGAGATGCTGATTTGGGCAGACAGTGTTTTGCTGTACATGTGCAGTAGGCTCCCAATGGAAAGAATTGATCATCATCGAGATTGATAATCTGAGCAAGAAGGTGGGGCTGGCAGCAGAGAGACCAGTGTGTCGATAGAAAGAAGGTAAGTCCGGACACCTAAAAGTAGTCCAGCATTATAGCATTAGGAATAAACATTTATAACACTATAGTGTTTCTTTAAACTAAATACATTCATTTAATACCCTTGTCCCCTGTGAAAATACACGATTTTAATGTAGTTACTAGATTAGGGTCTTCTCTACTAAATCTGAATTATGGTGTCGCATATGGCTTAACCTGTCATCTAGATTTGCCATCATTTACACTAGAAATAAATGAACGAGTTCATGAATAGGCTGCCAAAATGGTTTTTAATAACATCACATCACTTGAGTGAATATTTAATAAAACAAAAGTACACATGAATATAACTTTCAAGGTAGTTGGCTTAAAGGAAAATTGTCATATTTTCACATCTTATGTTTTCAAAGTGTACTACATGCAATGAAACATAATTATATTTTAATAATTTATATATATCGATTATTTTTATTTCACGTTTTCACTTTTCATTTTTGCTGAGCAGCTACGTTTGGTCAGAATTTAGTGTTATCTGATCAACTGCTACTCAGTCTGACTTGCCTGCTGCTGCAGGTTGAGGACTTAAATTAATCATGAGTTGGTCAAAAAACAGTAGAATCTGACCCAATATAGCTGCTCAGCCAGATTTGAAAAAAATTAGAAATTTCTTCAGAAAATCAGTATACAGCATTTTAAAAAAAATCAGTAAATTTCAGTAAATGTAATAGTCTTTAAAAAACAAGACATGACATGTTGATGATAGTTGTCATTTTAAAGTATAATTGAATGCATTTTCAATTTTGAAGTGTACCTCCAAATTAACATTAAATTATTCAGCAGAGAACAGTCTATTTTCCACAAGGAATGTTACTACTTTACCATATGAACAGGCATCATCGTGAAAGGACCAGACTGGTTGTGGCTTTTAGCCGTCACTGAGGTCATATCCTGATTGTATAACAGATCCCTCGGCTTTTTAAATTTCCTTTTCTTAATTTGCTCTAGAAGATAGGGGAGAAGACCCATATTATAAATCCTTGAAGTTATACTATCATGCTGTTCCTTTAATATGGTTATGATATTGCTTTGTTGGACATTTTATAAAACATACAAATTCAGATATATTATTTTTAACTTAGACAGTATTTATTCTTGAATGGATGGCTTCAAAAACACAAAAAAAGTTAGAAATATCCGCAAGCTGTTTGGTGATAGATTAGACTAGAAGGTTCCTGAATTATCCAGCAGAAAGAACTCGTTTAGCTACATTGACATTGTCGTTGGATAATGTCTTGAAGATGTCTATGTTGGTCTATTTACAATCACAAGTTCTTTGTATGAGCTCACATTGTTTTTTGTTCAGGTTAAACTCTTGAATGTCATTTATGCTGTGTGTAAGGATGTTTGTGATGTGAATACATTGCAGCAGGTGGTAGATATAATGTCAACGTCCCAGAGGTGTAACTTGCATATGATGCAATGCTAATTAAGGCTGTTTGCCGTGCACTTTATTATACATTCTCTCAACAAACATGCTGTACAGTATATAAACTGTGATCTGTGTTTTCCATGTCAACTCAGAAACATGTTTCTACTTCTATGCAATAAATCAATAAAACTTGACACTTGACTCCCTTAAAATTTTATTTCTCCCTTATAAATGTGAACAGATAATCAAAAAAATTGGGTTCATTTACAGAGTTTGAAAAAAGTGGAAAAGAAGAACTGGTAAAGGGATATGGGGTTTCATTCTACCAGCTCTTTCTGTTTAATGATAGTTCCTCGAAACCTCCTGCTTGCGTTGCCAAGTCAAAGACTACTGCTATCCTTACACAATGATGTTGTGGTCCCTTCCTTAGATATTGATGATTCCAAGGACAATCAGTTTTATTTATCTAGTTAGCTTTATTATGTCTGTGTCTGATAGACTGTCGCTCAGCGGATAAAAGTGTTTGTGTTTGCATATATGGAACTGAAACCCTAAAACTGGAAATTTTTAGGCTGATTTTATTTGCTATATAAATGTTCGAATTCTAATTCATAGCTTTTGTTTTTTAGAAGACACTGTATAGCCAACTGAAACAAGAGATAAAGAGGGTGTGATATATATTTATATATGTATTCGGATAGCCACAATTCGGACAAACTACGACTTGGGAGAAAAGTTACGCACCAGTCTAGTATGGAACCTGAAACAGAGAAAAAGGTATATGCAGTGAATGTACCAAGAGTGGGGCTGCCACATTGTCTGTCACCTGCGGTCACGATCATGATGTTCTTTGAGGGAGGCAGAAGCAGCAGGAGCATTTGAACAGTTAAAGCCAGCTTTAAATACCGCTAACCTGTTTGATTAGCCAGATTCGCTCACTTACATACCTGCTATGTTATCACTAGTTTTTGGATAAACATGTTTTTGGATACATTTTTGGCAATAGCAAATACAAATTGCAATTAGTGAAACCAACAACAAATTGCTTGTTGGACAATATTTTGTCCATGCAATTCCTTCTACTTTTATTCCTTTTAGTTATTGCAAGGAGGGAGCTAACGGCTCACAGCTTCCTCCTTGAAATATTTAAAAATAGAAGTGGTGTGGGTCTCTGCTCCCTAATGCGTTGTAAAAAACATGCCCCTCCTCTTCTTTGGTCGATATGACCCTCATATTACTATAAAGGAGGTTAAATCCTTCCTCCTGCCCCTACCTGCCATACAACAAGTAGGGGCATGTCTACTAAGCAGCGACCAGCAACTGCTCAATGTTACATAACTAGAAACTGGTTGCTGCCAAATTGCTAATCCAATAAAGGTGGCCTGTCACAGGTCCTTCATGGTGGGGTACCTATTTAAATAATTAACTGCAGAGGACATAATGTGCGCAAGTGGGGGTTATTAAAATAATCAACCCACAAAATATATTAACTATAGTGCAGCTCTCATATAAAAACATTAATGTATATTAAAAGTGGCAAAATTAAAATTTTAAACGTGTGCTATTTCTTTTCTGTTTTCTGAGGCTATTAACGCCCCTGTAAATTTCTACTGCTGCTGAGTATATTTAATATTTGTATTGGCACTTTATGTGACATTTGCACTTTAAAGTGGGTATATTTATTTGACAGTATATATTGATATTTTATTTTGTATCTAACATTTGTTATTTTTTTATTTTGTGTGTCACTGGAAGCACAAATTTATATGTTGTCACTTTTGGTATACACCTGTGGAAAGGTTATTATTAAAGAGCTGCGCTACAGTTAATATATTTTGTGTTTTTTTTTTATTGGTAATTTAAGGCAACACTTAATAGCGTAGAGCAGCTTATTTAAAATTAGCACATTGCACTTACTTATATTGAGATATAAAAAGGTGCCTTTTTTGCACTTTTTACTATTTTTTTTTTTTTTAAATTCTTTATTTTTCAGTGCAAAACATAGTCGTTACAACATTTGTTAAAAGGAGGCCAGATCGTAGCACATTCTTGCACTATTTTATTTTTCTAACATGTTTGTGTAGGCCTTGATCGCTATCGTGTCATCCCTCTATTCTGAGGTGGTTGAGTGTGGTATGTGCTAGCTGATCTATGGGTGAGAGTCGGTGTGCTGTGGTTGCTCGTTGAGGGTCCTATGGCTTGTTCATTCAGCCTGTGGGCTGGTAGTGTAGCGTGGTATGTAGCCTCTTCAGTACAAGGCATACAGGCTGTGTTGTTTGGGTCCCGGGGAGGTGTTGGGTGTGTGAGATATGCCTTGTTACGTTTGTAGTGGCTCCTGACCATGGGAGCTGCGGGGGGGGGGTGGTGGATGCGTGAGTTGTTTGGCGGTTGCCTCGTGTGTGAGTGTGGAGGGATGCTGTTGCTCCCCGTTATGGGGGGTAGAGCATTGGTTGTGTCCCCAACCTTAGGTGTGATTACCTGTGTGACTGTGGATGTGGTCCCTAAACAGTTGCTTGGTCCCTGGTATAGGGTATGGGGGAGGGGGGGAGAAACTGGGAGAACATTGGGGTATATATAATGTCCTGAGCAGATAGTCCCGTGGTGAGCGTATAGACCGACTGGTGTGGCTGGCTGGACTTTAGTCGGTCTGTTGTCTTAGGTTGGGTCCTCGCTGGTGCTTGTTCCTGGATCTGCCGTCCTCTCTTTCCCCCTTCTTGGGATGAAGGTTGTTGCATGCGTCGGGTCCCAGCTTGACGTTGAGGTGGAGGCACTCTGTCGTGCAGTGTCCGGCAGCTGTGCCAGTCCCAGGGCCGTCAGGAATGGTGCAGTGTCTTCCATAGAGGTGAGTGTGTGTACGCCATCGTTCCTGGATACCATCAGGGATCCGTTTGCTCCCCATCTATAGCTTATTTTAGCTGATTGAAGCTGGCTGGTTACCGGTTGGAACATTTTTCGCCACAGGAGGGTGGTTTTACTGAGATCTTGGTAAAACGTCAGAGACGCTTCCTCGAATTGCAAGGGAGTTTTGCCCTTAAGTGCTGACATTATGAGTATTTTATCGTGTGTTGAGGAGCACCTTAATATCACATCTCTTGGTGCCGTTGTCGTCATCCCCTTGGGTCCTGGTAGGCGGAAGATTTCTTCCAAATTAATTTTTTTGGCTACCGTGGGGGACAGGAGGGTGGTTAGCAACCGTCTGGCATAATGGGGGAGCTCGTCCGCCGCCACTGCGGTTGGGACGCCCCTTATCTTCACATTAGTACGGCGGTGGCGATCCTCCATTGCTGTGATGTGTGAGGTGACAGCTCTTTGGTGAGCCCATAGTTGTTGGACCGAGGTCTGGAGGTCTTGTACCTCTGTCTGGACGTCTGCTATGTCCCTCTCCGAGGCCTGTACTCGGTCTGTGATGGCCTTCATGTTAGTTTTAATAGGAGCTAATTCAGCTGCAAGTATTTTATGAAAGTCCATCAATAGTACTTTCAGGTCTTGTCTGGTCGTTGGTGTGGTGTCAGTGGGAGCATCTGATGGCTGCAGGTAAGTGTCCGCCGGCCTCTCTGCCCTTGCTTGCTCAATTGGGTTTGAATGGGCTTCAGGCCTTGTACCAGTGACCTGCCGTGCGGGCTCTGCGGGTGTGGGTTGGGGTTGCATGGGCCTCTGGAACATCGTTCCGATGTCTCTGTGCTCCACAGCCGCCGTCTTTTGCGAGCGGCGACCCATCGCTGGCGTGTGGGGTGAGGCCTCTTGTGGTGCTTGGAGAGGGCTCCCGTCGTTCGCCTGTTGCCGGAGGAGTGCTTCCAGGCTTGGCAGGGACAATGTGGGGTAGGCCCCGGTTTTCCGTTTTCGTCCGGGCTGGGCCTTTGGTTGAAAAAAAGGCATCTATCGCCTTGGGTGGTATTGGGGGACGTGACTGTCGGGTTTTGGGGTCCGTCTGGGCTTTAATTTTGGGGTTTTTTGGGGGATTTTGCACTGTAATTTGGAGGAGCTTGCATGCGTGGCGTCTGTTCAGGCTGGTGGTTGAGCTCCGCCCCCTCCACTTTTTACTATTAAATAAAATTAATGGGGGGGACATATTAAGCCCCCACCTATTGGCGACAAGTGGGGGCCCCAAACATATTAATGGGAAGTGTACCCTCAAGTCCCCACTCATTGATGACAGGTGGTGGCCCTAAATAAGAAAAGGATAGACCTATAGTACCCTCCAATCCCAATGCCCTAAATAATTTTTGCAGCGGGTAAACCTATTGTCTACCCACCCACAACACAGTGGTGGTGAGTATGAGCACTAAATACCACCCACCTATTGGCGACGGGTGTTGGTACTAAATAATAAAGGATGTAAACCTTTTATTCTCTCCAGACCCCACCCATTGGTGGCAGGTGGGGTCTCTAAATAATAAAGTGGGGGAGTGGACCTACTGTCCACCCCAGCCCACAGTCATGGCTAATAATTAAGAGGCCCATGCAACCCCAACCCACACCCGCAGAGCCCGCACGGCAGGTCACTGGTACAAGGCCTGAAGCCCATTCAAACCCAATTGAGCAAGCAAGGGCAGAGAGGCCGGCGGACACTTACCTGCAGCCATCAGATGCTCCCACTGACACCACACCAACGACCAGACAAGACCTGAAAGTACTATTGATGGACTTTCATAAAATACTTGCAGCTGAATTAGCTCCTATTAAAACTAACATTAAAATTAACCCCTCTGGTGACTAGGAATCTCCAAACAACTATTCATTTATTGCAATAGCCCTAACTTGTGGTGCAGAGGTTGGGGCATGGGGGGACTATAGGGGTATAAGGGACATGTGCCAGGCACCCTTAATTGGATTAGCAATTGGATAGCAATAGTTGCCCGGTTGCTAGACATTTTTATTGTATCTTATAGTAGACACACTCCTACTCAGATGGTGGGAGGATTTAACCATAGTGCTTTACTAATAAGTATTTAGTATTTTATTTTTACATAGTATTAGTATAGGTGTCTGAAAGACCAAAATCACGAAAAAGGAAAAGCTTTTTGTAACTATGGTCTTTTAGTTTAGTAGATAGGTCCCTAACCCTTATGTGAAATTTCCATAAGGATACCAAAAAAGAGCTACCTATTAAATAGCTACCTAACTTGGAACCCTTAAATATGGCAATCACACAAGGGTACCGGTGTAGGGGGTTACCTGCTAAGCAGCTGAAAAATGCAGCTGCAGCACGGATCCAAATGACAGTACAAAAAAAAAAATTACTTTTGTCTGAAAAGGAATGATCAAACTGATATATTTGGTTCCGAAAAAAACAAAAATTCAGGCGCATGTACTCGGACAAAACTAAACTTTCAGCATGACGTCTAGTTATCACTCTTTCTTCCCTTTCCACAGAATTAAAGAGCAAGAGCATGGTGGGAGTCAGAACTGGATTAAGGACTCTGTGCCATATTGGGGCCCCTTCCGAGAGACCTGGGCTCTTTGTCTGTTAATAATGTGTGTTGATTGAGTGTTATGTGTGTGAGTATGTGTAGTGTTGTGTGTGGACAAGGGTGTGTACCGTATGGGGGGCTGACAGTATGTGTGTGCTGGTTGTGTTGTGTGTGGTAGCTGAATTGTGGCTGAGTAATGTGTGTATGTTTTGCCCATCAGCTTACCTTCCCTGCTAGTCCAGTGGAGGGTGAGCAAGATCCCTGGTGATCCAGTGGAGATTAAACTGGATTCCTTGTTGCCAGTACGGGGGCCATTGTCTGTACCAATATCAGTTAGAGACCTCTTCAAGAGCGCCCTCGCTTTGAGTCATTAAGAAATTCTTGCGAGGGGGGGTGGCGCAGTGGTACTCTTAAAGTGCTCTCTACCTACAGGGGCACAGGGCCATGCAGGAAAATCGTCTGATCTCCTTGACAGCTCGAGGATGGCCCACTCAGAACCCTAGACATCCGCCTTGGTCACATAATGAGTAATCCGGCTCTGGTGGGAGTAGTAATATTACATTTAAAAAATTTTTTAGTCTGATGGTTGTTTTTTTAAAAATTCTTTTGTGAGGTTTGATCCATGATCTCTAATGGGGATAATATACATAAGAGACAAACAAACATTAATGCAGTTCCCTACAATTCTCACTTTAGTAAATAACTCTTTAAGTACATTGACCTCAACTGTAACTCAGTAAACTGATAATACCGTTCAGGTTTAACAAGCAGGTGGTAAATCTTGACAAATTTACAGCCAGGTTCCTCCAAACTTCAGGTGAAAATCCATGTCTCTATTAATGTCAGAAGGGGATCAAATACTACGTACTCAGGAGGGCTCCAGTTACAGGAATTTATGGAACAAAGACTGTCGTTTTAGTTGTATTTGGTGAGAGGTTGTATGGATATTAGTTTTTTTTTGTTTAACTATATAGCTCACAGCCAGTGAGTAGTGTATAAGCAGTCCCAAGAGAAGGCACACAGGTTAGAAAGAAGAATGAAGCAGATTTAGAAATGAACAAAGGGCATTGTGCAAACAAAAACATGGACTTTAGATATGTAAGGTTATTAGCAGCTAACGAGACTAAAGTCTAGTCAAGGTCCAAAGTTTATTCCGCCCCCATCCCAAATCTAACTTAGCAAATAAACATGGCAAATTCAAATTAAAAAATTATCCCCTTTGTCTTATTATTACATTAATTCTGGCTTGATATTAATAATCAGTCAGTTCTTTTCCTCCTGATGATTAACCCCTTAAGGACTGGACTGTTTTTGCGATGTTGTACATTTGCGACCAGGCCTCTTTTTACACTTTTCTGGTGTTTGTGTTTAGCTGTAATTTTCCGCTTTCTCATTTACTGTTCCCATACAAATTATATATTGTTCTTTTCAGGCCAAAAGGGGCTTTCTTTACATACCATTATTTATATAATCTCATATAATTTAATTTTTTTTAAATGAAAAAATATGATGAAAAATTGAAAAAAATTCATGTTTTTTGACGTTTACTTGGAAAATCTTTTACTCATCTACAAAAGCAAATGAAAAAAACTGCTAAATAGATTCAAAATTTTGTCCTGAGTTTAAAAATACCCAGTGTTTACGTGCTTTTTTGCTTTTTTTTGCAAGTTATAGGGCTATAGGTACAAGTAGGATATGGCGGTTTCAAAACAAACATTTTTAAAATGTATCAATAGTGACATTGTAACACTATTATCTGTCATAAATCTCTGGAAAACACTCCACATGTATATATTTTTTTTTTAAAGTATTCATCTAAGGATATTTTGACACTTTCTATGCAGCCATTTTACCACCAGTCTTTGCCAAACTTTGCATAGGTAGTTTTTTTTTGTTTGTTTTTTTTTCACATACATTGCAATTCAGGTATAAACCTACAGATCCTGTTATGTCTTGCTGCCAAAAAACACACTAGTATATGTTCAGCAACATCTTCTGAGTACAGTGATACCACCCATGCATAGGCTTGTCGGGTTTTTTGGCAGCTAAAAGGCCACATTTGGCAGGTGCGCATACCCATTTTTCAACATGGAATTTTGACATATAGTCAACCTATTTGTCCTATTTGGGACATTTGCAAGGCCGGCCAATGTATTTTACCCCCACCAAACCATATATTTTTGGAAAGTAGACACACTAGGGTATTTCAAATGGTGGTTTTTTAACACTTTCCATGAACTAATTCTACCACCAGACTTTGTCAAACATTTAGGTAGTCATTTTTTGTGTGTGTTTTTTTCACACACATTGTACTTTAGGCATGAATTAACAGATCGTGTTATGTGTCACTGCCACAAAACAGGCCAATATGTGTTCAGCAATATCTCATGAGTACAGTGATACCACCCATGCATAGGCTTGTTGGATTGTTTGGTTGCTAAAAGGCCACATTTGGCAGGTGAGCATATCCATTTTTCAACTTGGAATTTTGACATGTAGTCAACCTGCGCACATGTCCTATTTGGGACATTTGTAAGGCCGGCCAATGTATTTTACACACACCAAACCATATATTTTTGGAAAGTAGACACCCTAGGGTATTTCAAATGGTGTTTTTTTTTTAACACTTTCCATGCATTAATTCTACCACCAGACTTTGTCAAACATTTAGGTAGTCATTTTTTGTGTGTGTTTTTTCACACACATTGTACTTTAGGCATGAATTAACAGATCGTGTTACGTGTCACTCCCAAACAACACCCCAATATGTGTTCAACATCATCTCCTGAGTACAGTGATACCACCCATGCATAGGCTTGTCGGATTGTTTGGGGGATAAAAGGCCACATTTGGCAGGTGCGCATATCCATTTTTCAACTTGGAAGTTTGACATGTAGTCAACCTGCGCACATGTCCTATTTGGGACATTTCTAAGGCCGGCCAATGTATTTTACCCCCACCAAACCATATATTTTTGGAAAGTAGACACCCTAGGGTATTTCAAATGGTGGTTTTTTAACACTTTTCATGCACTAATTCTACCACCAGACTTTGTCAAACATTTAGGTAGTCATTTTTTGTGTGTGTTTTTTCACACACATTGTAATTTAGGCATGAATTAACAGATCATGTTATGTATCACTGCCAAACAACGCCCCAATATGTGTTCAGCAATATCTCCTGAGTACAGTGATACCACCCATGCATAGGCTTGTCGGATTGTTTGGGGGCTAAAAGGCCACATTTGGCAGGTGCACATATCCATTTTTCAACTTGGAATTTTGACATGTAATAAACCAGCTACATTTGGCAAACTTTTGGGTAGTAATTTTCTTCGTGTTTTTTTACACATACATTGTACTTTAGGCATGAATTAACAGATCCTGTTATGTATCACTGCCAAACAACACCCCAATATGTGTTCAGCAATATCTCCTGAGTACAGTGATATCACCCATGCATAGGCTTGCTGGGTTGTTTGGGGCTTGATATATAGGTATGCTTGGCCTATCTTCAGTTTGGCATATTTTTGCATCCCCCAGTTAATGTTAACATCATGAAAGTTTATATTTTTATAAAGTAGACATTCCAGGGTATTGTATATGAGGTGTTTTCACATCCTTCCCCCAACCATTGTGCTAAACAAATTTCAGAGAACGTGCATGGTGGTAATTTTTGAATTCTGCTTTTTATGCACACGTCATCTGGTTTTTGCCAGCCAGTTATATGTTACTATCATAAAACTTTTTTAACCAAATGTGCAGGTATCAAATGCACCTCTAGCAGCATTCTCTAAACTAACTCCTGCAAAAAGGAATCTAACTGGAGCTTTGGGAGGAAGGAAACTGACTAACTAAAATTTGCTGCTTTCAAAAACAAAAACAGTGCAAAGGGGTGTCTGTCCTTTTCCCTTTTTTATAACAGACCCAGCAACATTTCAGGGGATTTGTTTTTTTTGCAGTTGGCGGTATCTTAAAAATAAAATGTCTGGACCCCTCTGGCACCGTTGTTGGAACTTGACCATCTCCATAAATTATTGTGGAAATCAGCTTGAACTAAAATTGGAGAAAGGTGGTTCTTTCTGGATTCATTTTTTTAAAGAGTGAAAATGAATTATGTGTTGCTACTGGCATCAGGTAGATAGCCACCTTTTTATACCAGGCTTATGTCTTTCTTAAGATAAGATATGGCTGCATCAGCTGATCAGCCAAATCAACACCCCCCATGTGCCTGTTATAAGCCCTGACGCACACCGGTTTTGTCTGTACTCTGCTTCGGACAGTGACGTCTGACATGCCTTCGTTATGGATGGTTGTTAGCATGTGAACATCCTTCCTGTCCTTAAATTTTAGCGCAAGCAGTTCAGCTTTGCGCAGAGCTTTGCATTCACCTTTTTTTAATTTGGCCTCTATGAGAGGTCTGGGGAAATCCTTGGCATTTCTTCTTACAGTGCCGCAGGCCAGTGTCTGCAAACGATAAGAATTTTAAACTAGTGTAAAAATTGTCCACATAAAGGTGGTAACCCTTATTGAACAAGAGGATCAGTAGGTCCCAAACAAGTTTCCCACTTGTCCCCAGAGAGTCAGGACAGCCAGGAGGGTTCAGTTGATCATCTTTCCCCTCATATACACGAAAGGCAAATGTGTAGCCACTTTCGCTCTCGCACAGTTTGTACACTTTAATGCCATACCTAGACCGCTTTGAGGGGATATACTGTTTGAACCCTAATCTCCCTTTATATTTCATAAGGGATTCATCAATAGATACATTTTGTTGGGGAGTATAAACTTCAGAAAATCTGTTATGAAGATGGTCTACCAGTGGGCGTATTTTATGAAGCTTATCATATTGGGGGTGATCTCTGGGGTGACAGAGTGTATTGTCGTTGAAATGTATGTATCTCAGCAGCAGCTCATATCTTGGTCTAGGCATTGTTTGGGAGAATATGTGAGTCGAACAAATTGGGTTAGTGCTCCAGTAAGAGCGGATTGATGGCTTCTTTATTATCCCCATGAGCATGGTAAAAGCCCAGAATGTTTTAAGTTCAGGGACATCTGTGGGATGCCAAGCATGCTCCCTGACTGTATAGCTACCTGGATTGGTCTCAATAAATTGGCTAGCGTATAAATTAGTCTGGGAAACAATCTCCTCCCAGATGGTATTCCCTAAAAATAACTCCATATATTGTGGGGGATGTTGGGCTCAGCTGACTGTGGAGGTACCCAGTCCTCCTCCACATTCGGCGTAGCAGGGGAAGCACAGCTTATTTTAGCAGCTGGCTCACACACAGATGACATGTCACTAGACATGCCGCTAAACTGACCTGGGTCAAAATCGGACGCAGTGTCAGTGGCATCAGAGTCTGACGCCAAGAAGGCATATGCCTCCTCCAAGCTGTACATGCGCTGCATGTTTCACACTAACAGACTAAACTAACAAAATACTAAACACAATACATTTTTTTTTTTTTAATTTAATTTTTTTACACTAAAACAGACTAAAACAGACTAAAACAGTAATCCCTAGAATCTAATGGAGATTTGGGGGAAGGAAACTGACTGACTACGACAGACTACGACAGACTAAGACAGACTATGACAGTCTAAGACAGTCTAAGACACAGATTTTTTTAAATAAAGTTAACCCTTAAGGGCAAAAAAAAATACAGACAGTACAAATGCATTGTCTGTAACAGATCTGACAGGGAAGGGGCTAAAAGGGAATTTTTATTAACTGCTGATACTTTTTAATTCTCTCTGGAACACCTGCTGCAACAATATATCACGATCTCTGTCTCTCTCCTCTCACAAAACGCTACAGAGGGGAGAGAGGCAGAGATCAGTGTCAAAGTGAGTGTTTGTAACACCCACTTTGACACCAGCCAATTGTGAGCGATCGCGGATCGCTCACATGCCGCAATTGGCTGTTACTATCTGCCTGGGATGCCGGGCAGATAGTAACAACGGGATTTTGGCGGAAGTGATCTCCGATCGCTCCCGCCGCCCGTTTTCCGTTAGGACGGTTCAGGACCATCCTCGGTCGGCAATGCAAAAATGCCGAGGACGGCCCTGAACCGTCCTGCGTCCTGAAGGGGTTAATATATCTGAAAACCTCCTTGCTTTTGTCCTGGAGACAGCAGGTTTATTAGGTAATTTCAGTACCTTTGGGACAGTGAATGAAGTAATGTTTGACTCAACTCCTTTCTCCCTTCTCTACCCCATATTGCCAATTCTTTAGACACTAGGAATATAGAACCATACAGTTATATTTGAGACCAGTATGCTCTTAAAAAAAGTAATGGTTTCCCCTTTTTGGCAGGGCCAGTAAACTATGCTTTGTAAAATAAGTCATTGGATGTGGACAAAGCATTCGACCGGCTGCAATGGGAGTTCCTTTGGGCAGTTTTACCTAAATTTTGGATACCAGATGGCTTCCTCTCGGCTGTCAAGAGCATTATGCCAGGCACCATCAGCATAGGTTTTAAGGGCCAGCTTCTTATCTGACCCCTTCCATATCACAAATGGAATTCACCAAGGGTGATACTTTCACTACTGCTATAAGTGATGGCTTTAGGGCCGCTGGCAGTGATAATTAGAGAAAATAGCTCTATGAATGAATGTGGGCGACAAATAGCACAAGACCAACCTATTTTCTAATGATGTACTACTCACTCTAACACAACCACAAATCACCCTCTCAAACATTATCGAAGCCATAAAAACATATGGGAAATATTCCTATTACAAATTAAGTATAGCAGACGCAATCAATGAGTTTCGGCATATCTACAGAAACACTAGAGAGCCTGCGCAGTTACTTCATTTTTGACTGGCAACTATAACCCATCTCTAGGCATTAAAGTACCCAACATTTTAAATACAATGATGAAAGACTCTTACATGACTTCACAGACACAGTTAACCAATGGAAGGGAGAGTATGTATCCTGGTTGACAGCATTTAAAAGGACACTACTCCCCAAATTCCAACATCTTCTCTGCACAATCCCAATTTTACTTCCCAGAACTTTCCTACACGGATTTACAAATAATGATAGTTCACTTTGTGTGGGGTTACCAGCAGGGCTGGTGCAAGGATTCTTGCTGCCCTAGGCAAGAATACATTTTGACACCCCCTTATGAATGCAACTACATTCCCTTAGAAGTTTATTCACTAAAGTCTGAATTACACTAAAGAGACATTTAGGGAAAGAGGCGCATTGAGTAGATATTAAAGGGAAACTATAGTGCCAGGAAAACAAACTTGTTTTCCTGGCACTATAGCTTCCCCCTTATGGAAACGCTTACTGTGTTTAAATGTAGAAAGTGCCATTATGTCAACTTGAGAGGAGAGAGTGGAGTTGTAGAGTGAGGATGCAGAGTTAGAGCTAGTGAGATTTGAGATGGATAAAAGGAGAGTTTGGAGTTTGGTGGAGAGATGCTGGAGATCAAGGCAGTGGAGGTTTCTGCGAGATTGGAGAGTTGAGGGTGGTGAAATTTGGGTACAGGGTATGCCGATGTCAAAGGTCAGCAGATGGTGGTCAGATAAAGGAAATGGAACATTGGAAAAATTAGAGGTGGTACAGAGACTGATGAAGATGAGGTCAAGGGTGTTTCCTGCTGTATGAGTTGCTGAAGTAGACCACTGTGTGAGGTCGAAGGCGGAGGTTACAGAGAGCAGACGGGAGGCATCAGGACAGGTGAGGTTGTTGACTTGGATGTTAAATTTCCCAAGTATGAGGGAAGGAGTGCTAGAGGAGAGAAAGTGGGGTAGCCAGGAAGAAAAGTGTAATACAATATATAAACACATACAAACAAACTGCCAAATACATACATTCACACGCTCACAAACTGGCAAATACATACACATGCGCACACAAAGTACCTAATACATACACATGCAAACTGCTTAAAGGGTTACTCCAACCACCATGAACACTTCTGCTTTTAGAAGTGGTCATGGTGGTAGGAGTCTGGATGAGAAGCTTTTCTGCTTGAAACACAGCACATACTCTGTTATTGGCACGTATGTGCCAGGGACAAATCACACTCTGTTCCAGGCTGCCTAATGTGAATTCTGTGCATATTTTAAATATGTGGTCATGTGCTCTGCATGCTGGCAACAGATGTATTTAGCTTCCCTTGCAAGATAAATTGTAGATGTTCCTTCCCTTCCTTCTGGTCTATAACTCCCAATCAGCTCTGTTTTATTTTTTTTAAATTCTCCACACAGCTAATCACACAGAAGATACATGTGTATCACATGACATCCATTGCAGTCCATCCCAGAGTGCTCTGCTTTTTGGCTGTTTCACAGATAGGGTTTGACCGATCCATCATGTTTTTCTGGATATATAACGTTACTGCTTGCTGGTGGGCAGTGCTTAGATAGTGCTAACTCAAAGTAAGTATAATTCATCCCTCCCTCTGCAGGAGTGAAATCAATAAAAAGGGACTGTCTTAATGGAACACTATAATACAGACATGTATTCCTAACACTATAGTGCTGGAGTACCAGTTTAGGTACCTACCCCCTCTCAGTTTGGAGATAAAAGACATTTAAACTTACCTTTTCTCCATCGCCACGTTGGTCTAATTGCAGCTGGCCCGACCTCCATGGCTAAACTCATCAATCTTGATGATCTTGGCCAATCCAATACTTTCCCATTGCAGGGGATGGAAACATTTTTACTACAGATTTTGTGGATTACATTATTTTATTATTTATATAGTGTTAGGAGATTAAGTCCACAACATCTGGAGTGCTGAAGATTACCTACCCCCACAATAGAGGATGAATCCATTATTTTTCTTTCGACCATAAAAAGATTTGTACTGCATGTTCAAATTCTGTGGTTGCACACCATTCAAGTTTCCACCTTCCCTTATTCACATGTTCAAGCTGCGTATAGGTCCATGGGATTAGATTAGACCCCATATTGCAGAATGAGACCAGCATGAGAGGCTACTTTCTTTATTGGTGAATATATGTTTTCAAAATGCTACTGTTGTTTTTTTTAATGCATTATCTATATAATGCATTCAATTAAAATGTGTCACTTCCAGCTGTTAATTGATTGTAATTCTCCTTTAAGGCACTCTGAGGGTCAAGAGTTCAAGAAGATCTCATTTGATGCAGGAAGTAAATTCTGATGTTTCGCTTCCCTGAATACTAGAATAAATAATCTGGTTTCACCCTGTAACAAAACGTCCTGAACTGCTTTATGCCTGGTTATTGATTGGACGAGGAACAGGCAAAGCTGATAATGACTTTCAGAGTTAACAAGCAGGTGTTAAAATAAGCAAACACACCGAGTTTAACTCTATTGTTGCCAATCTTTCGATACCATACATTCACAAACATTATATATCATTACCTCCCTCTGTTAGTATTAGGTCATTATAAGGTTATACTGATTGACTCATTTTGCTTCTCTGAACTTAAACTCTTATATGATTCAACAAATACCATGATATAATTTATCACATATTCAAACTGACAACAAGTTTAACTGTGACTGTTTGTGTGTCTCCTCGCTGTGTTGGCAATGTGAATTGATTCAATCCGGTTCTCTTTTTTAACCTGCATTTTTCTTCTTCTCTTCACTGGTAGATCTTCATTACAGCTTTTGTAGATGCCTGTGTCTGGCCTTAAGACTGTGTCAGTTCTTGAACAAGCTCAGTCACTGCACATACACAGGGTGGACTGCGCATGCACTGACTCGCAATATTTGATGCTGAGGAATGTTACGGTCAGGTGAGTATTTATATTAACATTTTACTTGACAAAGGAAATGGCACTTGCCTTAAGCTCTGCCCTTAAAAAGAAAAGTAGTCTCTACTTTGTGTAATATATTTTCAGAAAAGTAGGAAAGAAAAGAACAGATTAAGAGCCAGGATGATAAAAAAAAATTGATTAAAAGACCACTCTAGGCACCCAGACCACTTCAGCTTAATGAAGTGGTCTGGGAGCCAGGTCCTCCTAGGGTTAACCCATTTTTTTTTATAAACATAGCAGTTTCAGAGAAACTGCTATGTTTATCAATGGGTTTATCAATGTTTATCCAAATCCTCTAGTGGCTGTCTCACTGACAGCCGCTAGAGGAGCTTGCGTGCTTCTCACTGTGAAAATCACAGTGAGAGCACGCAAGCGTCCATAGGAAAGCATTATGAATGCTTTCCTATGCGACCGGCTGAATGCGCGCACAGCTCTTGCCGCGCCTGCGCATTCAGCCGGGGCGGATCGGAGGAGGAGAGGAGGCAGAGAGCTCCCTGCCCAGCGCTGGAAAAAGGTAAGTTTTTACCCCTTTCCCCCTTCCAGAGCCGGGCGGGAGGGGGACCCTGAGGGTGGGGGCACCCTGAGGGCACTATAGTGCCAGGAAAATGAGTATGCTTTCCTGGCACTATAGTGGTCCTTTAAGGAAAGGTAAGTTTGAGGTGACGGAGCCATGTTAAAGTGACAATACTACCACCTGCATAACTGTCAAGCCAGATTGCCCTGTGTAATACGCATGTTGGAAGATTTTCAGCTACTATGGGCATAGCATTTACAAGCTTAATATAATGAGATTTGGCATGTCGTTTTATGCACTTTCAATGAAGGATGTCATAACTTGTCACATGGACTACTTCCACTGGATCAATGTATCATCTTTGTGGAGTGCTTCTTTCAGTAACCTAAACACATACATTCCATTATTTTTTTTAACATTCAACATTATTTGAAAACAAAGTAAAATAAACAATAAACATTTAATTACAAAAGTCTACCATATACGTTTAATACGTTGTTAATAGGTTATATTGCTAACAAATGTGGTGTAAACAGTTCACAAATGTAATAGTTTAAAAAGGAACCAAAAGTAGAGCTCTGGTGGATATTATAAAGTTACCATGATCAATGAGGAGAAATCCAAGCAGTGAAACACTTACTCTGATATTATATAGCAGCCCCAGAGAAATAATCTTAGAGAAGAGAGAATAAGATATCCAAGTTGCAGAATAGTGGCTGAATCTAGCGAAAGAGAGTTTGAGGCAATGGAAGAAAGGAGAAGAGGGAAGAGAGAGAAGAACCTTGAAATATAAAAAAAAAATGTATCAGATGAAACCACATGAATGTATAACTTGGGTGGAAGCAGGTCGAAGATAATATCAATTCTGTAGATGTCTTTCAGTTTCATGATTCAGTCTCTTACCTTGGGTACCATACTCCAGAAGCCAGGAATGAGACAATTATGAGGTGAGGGAGAAGGGTTTTGCTGTATTTACACACTGATGTAAGATGACAATATAAACAGTAAATGTCAGACGAGAAAGGTAAGAAGAGATTAGTCTGTTTGTTAAGTATTTCATAGATCCCTTCCCAGAAAAACAATCCCATCATATTTCCTGACCATGAACCTATGGTTTTCAGGGTTCTGAAGGAAGCATGTTTTTCAGGTGCCTTATGACAGTGGGTTAATATCTCATTGCTGTTACCCTATAAATGACTGAGGACTTGTGGGTGAGAGAGAATAACTCGACCCACTGCTCACACTCCATTGAATGCATTATATTTTGCTCCCAGCATTTTGTAAACTAGATCTTTCCTTCTTTTCATGATCCCAGCAACTGCTTGCGCAACTTTCCAAATTGAACAGTCCCATTCAGATGTCCTTACTTTGTGCATTTTTAGAATTCTTGCCTTAGACTTTGAGATATGACTTTGGTCTCACCTGTCCATGCCCATTTTACAAATTTTTGTTGTATTCATTAACATATTCTAGGGTAATTTCAGATCCAGGTCCTACTATCTAGGACAGGGTTAGGAAACCTTCGGCTCTCCAGATGTTGTGGGCTACATCTCCCGTGATGTTTTGCCAGCATTATGGCTACAAAAGCATTATTGGAGATGTAGTCCACAACATCTGGAGTGCCGAAGGTTGCCTAACCCTGATATAGGGCATTTATAAGGGTTCTAGAATGCTTAATAGCAAAAAGAATTCCTCTCGATAATTGTCCGTAATATTTTCCCTGATATCACATAAACTTACTACAGTTTCAGTCATATACATGTTCATGCATTTCCTGGCCTTTTTCCTGCCTTATCCGAACAATTGTCTCAACGGACACAATTAATCTCTAAAGTGCAATTGTCATGCAATTAGTGGAAGATGACTTAAATGGAAGGCTATTTTGTTGTGCATTAATGACAATACATCATGTAATGTATACTTTTTTACTCAACTAATAACTGAGCTAAACAGAATTTCATTGGTATTTTCCCAGATAATCACCGGTTATCTTGGATGCCAATAAACAACCTTCTGAACCTTGAATGGAGATGGTCATTTTCTGTCTCCTCTAAAGATCCCACTAGCAAGTTCCTATAATGCGATTAACACAATATTTTCTGTGTGACTTGGTGTTGTGGGCTTTTCTTTCATGAGACAGTTTGTGGTTATTTTTGCTAGTCGATCCTTTCGATTCCTGGGGTGTTATCATCAGGCATAGAACTGTAAAAAAATGTTTTTCCTGATCTCACACAGTTGATAGTTTGTATTATTCAGCTTTGTCACTGTAAGTCTCATATCCAACCTGCTTGCCATTTTTTTGTCTATTTACTTCCAAGAGTTTGAAGTAGCTTACAGAACTTGTCTTTTTGTTTGTTTTAGAATTTAAGAAGCAACGCTTCCATTCTTCTGGTTAAGGATTTGTTTCAGCTTGTTCTGTGACCATAACCTGTAGTTTATGCTTGCTAAAAGAACTTAGGCTGGATTCAAATGAACCCAGGGCATTCAACTTTTTTTATTTGAAATAATCATTAATTAAAACAAGCCATAACAAATCCAGAATCACACAGATGACAAAAAGCATAGAAAAATTCTACTTTCTTTGAATTTGCTTAATACTTCATTTCCTGATGATATGATCTAAAGGAAGAGAGGTCTATTTTACTGGGTCCCTGCTGGTGATGAGTAACGAATACAGATTTGTGTGATCTCCAAAGAGCTGAAGAAAAATGATCAGGGTTGCAAAATCCTCATCAGTCTTAAAATAATGCTGAAGTCATGTGGTAAATGGATTTACTTTTCCTTGTTATATAACGGGTTAACTCTAATTCGAATAATTTATATATAGTATTGATATCAGTTTTCACCCATTTCCACTGTGCAGAGTAGTTGTACTTAGAATAAGCTACCAAAAAAAAAAAGAAAGAATAAAAGTGTTTAATTCTTTTTTAGCTTCTTCTGACACTGTACTCTAGATTGCATAGGTCCAGCTGTCCAGTCATACACACAAACGAAAATATTGCTTTGAAAACCATGGAGTTTATTGAATGGTGAGAAATTCTGGAGAACTGACAAAGGAATTTTTAAATCAAAATATGCGTATCAAAAAAACAAAAATTCCTCAACTCACCAATTTTTCTAACTTGCACATTTTGACCAAGGGTATGTATTTTTGACCCAGGGTAAATAGTCATATTCTCATATTGTGTCACAGTTTCAAATGGGGTAGTGTCACCCTACAAACTGACACAAAGCCTGCAAACTTTGAGCCGGTTTTCTAAGTGATCCAAAACATGTGAGGCTTGTTCCCTATATTTTAAACATCTAAATACTACTACAATACTACCTTTCTTTTCCTGTGCCTTATTTCTATGTCCCACCGGGAGAAAATATACTAAAACCTAATTTAAAGAAGGTATTGCTTGCCAACTTAAAGGCACAGAAGCTCCTGGGTTTAGACCTTATACCCTAAAAAGGCTCTAAAATATGTGAGTTTTATTTCACGCGCCTCACTATTTGTTTTATTTAATTTTATGCAATAATACACTATATTTGGCTTTAATATTTTTCCATATATATCAATCCCTACAACAATTAAGGGGTAAGTGTAAAATGATTCCAAAACTGCACACGCATCTTCTATTTTAAAAGTTGAGCTTGCCACCTAAATATTGAGTTAAGTTTTTTGGATTTTTTTCTATATAGTGGGTTTTCCAGAAAATATTGACACTTCATATATATATATATAATATATATATAGTAAAGCTGTCATTTGTTTTATTCCTATTTGTTTAACATACTGTATGTCTCTATATAAACAATACAAAAAAATCATGTCTGCAGTTATGATATGAAACACAGAATATGCTTAAGTACTTCCATAAGAATTTCAAAACGTTTTGTAGGCGGCAAACATCCAAAAGCAATCAATATGACACCATCAGTAATCACATCTGCTAGTCTCCCTGTCTGTTTCTAATGTTCTTAAACCTCATCCAGTGTTCTATTGTGGGAAAAGATGTACTTGGTCATCTCAGTCTGTGGAGTGGGTGGAGGTAAAAAAAAAGAAAGAAAAGAAACAGATGTTGATTTTTACAAAATGTGTGCAAAATAATCAATAGGTTGCATGTGGACTAAAAAAAAATACTTGTATATTAAAAAATATCTAATTAAAAAGATTTCCTTGCCCATAATATAGGGGTATAGGGGTAGAGCTTTATACCTACCGTGACCCCCTCCTCCCCCCCCTCCCCCCTGGTTAGGGGCACTAACAGCTAGAGTCGGCCCAAGCTTCTTTTGCTGAAACACCACTATTATCTATAACCCAGGCCCGAAAAGCGAGGCTGATCAAAATAATGAGACACTCACTGACACTCACACCCATATACCCAAGCCCACATCAAGGTACACGACCACCTTTAAAAGCTACCAAACTGCTTACAATTGATTAATAGTAGATATTTTTGTATATTCTAGTTCAGCTATGATAACCTAATTTCTCGTTCATTCCTACCCAGCTAAATTGTAGACTTCACATAAATATAAGCACAGGTCGTAGGGTGTCATCCCTAACCTGGACAGAGGAACTCTTGTAGCACTCCCTAGAATGTCACGTATCTCCCTAACGATGGCCTCAGTTCAAGGGGCACTTATGCCTGTTTTCACAAACTATAACATACTATGTCATCACAATGGGTACCCTGCCTGATAGGCAAAACAAACGTATATTATTGTTATTTTTGTGCAATGTCTGGCTCAGGTCAGGATTTCTTGCCTATTGCTTGTACCAGAAAAAAAAAAAAAATTGGTGCATCTCTCTCAACAGTCTCTGTACATGGAAACTACTTTTTCGCATTATCAATTAATGTCTTGCATATGATCTTTTCCATGCACTACTAAAATAAAGAATTATAAAAAAAATAAAAAAAAGATTTCTTTGCACCAAAACATGCTGTTGGTTTGGTCAAAAAATAATTTAAATCGGTCATAAATTCTACAGTTGTTAACGATAGCCCCCACGCACGCTTTTTGAGTCAGTGTTGTTTAAGGCAAGTTATCACCATGAAAACTAATAGAATACTTGTGCACTACTTTTAGGACTTTGCTCCCGAATTATTAAATTCTATGTATTCAGTGAAATGAAATATTTTACCAGGATGGATACATTGAGATTTCTCTCATTTTCAAGTACATCCTGGGTCCACAAAACATTGCATTGTTACAATAGGCTACAATATTAAAAAAAAATACAATATAAGAACAATATATATATATATATATATATATATATATATATATATATATATATATACACATATATAAATTTAACACATAATAGGTGATAAATATAGTCAACCACGACAGGTGCATTCTGTGTTGAGGTATATTGTCATAGATCTCTTAAAAGATTTTAGATTGAATTAAGATTTAACTGTGTCCCTGAGGTTATTCCATAATTGCGGTGCTCTGTAGGAAAATGAGGATCAAGCCACTTTACTTTTGTATTGCGATATGCTAAATATCATGCTAGTTCTGGATCAGAGGTTATAGGAGGTGGGAACAGCCGGGGAGAGCATTCTATGCACAAGGCTGGAAAGACAAGAGCGATAGCCAGTTTAGCTCTTTTAACATGTCACAGTGGTGGGTAAGAATGAATTATAAAACGTATTGAGTTTATTAAGGTGGGTTTGTGATGTAGTGGAATACTAAGTGGAGAGGGAGTTCTGGTTATAGAATGTCTGCACTGGCTATATCCGCCCTCCTTGGCCATTCACTGTACATCATGCTGCTTGGAGCTCAAATGACAAACCAGACAGAGAAGCATGCAGATCCTCTGTCTCTATCCTTCTTGGACATGCTATAATATTGGGAGGTTTTGGAATGAAATAGAACAGAGGGAGACACCAAAAGGGAAAAAGGATGGAGAGACTCACAATTACTATTTACAATTTAATTTCTCTGCATCTCTTACTGTTTTGTTGAGATTGATAATCTGTGTACACCAAATAATACTTGTCAAGATGAGTTACTCCATTTTGTTTCATGCTCTCTTGATCACAGAGGTAGCTGTTTTTATTGAATAGAACATAGTGTAGCGGACCGTGGGTAACCGAACTGGTTACCTCCGCTATGAATAAATGACACACAGTTCCAGGGGTACAACAACACTTTATTGGCCACAATCGGCTTTATACTTTCCCCATGCAAGGTGTGGAACACACACAATGACAATGTCCCCTCCCAGGGTCCTCCCCCTCCCGAGGGTCACATAACGGAACCAGATCCTCAGTCCCTTTGTCCCCTGTTCCTGCCATTCAGTGTCCCCTCCCAGGGTCCTCCCCCTCCCAGGGGCCTGTGCATGAGACAGGAAGTCTAGTCCCTTTGTCCCCAGTTCCCACCACCCATCCTCAGGGTTTCCCACCTCCGGGGACCAGGGGTCTTCATCCCTTGAGCCTCTGTACCTGGGTATCAAAGCACAAGAAAGCTTCCCGCCTCTGTGACTTCCAGACACAGAAAGTCTGCCAAACCGCCATTGTCCCCAAGGAATGTCCCCACCAATCTCGGGGACCCCCACAATGTTGTACAGTGTGACCCTCCTCCATTCGGGAAGTCCCTGTGTGAAACCAGGCAAGGGAAGCATCTCCTTTCGGGATACAAATGCTCCCCCTGATCAGCATTCGTCCATACGAACGGCGGCCACTCAGGGGGTCAAGATAGGGAAAACACATGAAAGGGGTGTCCGGGCAGCACACACATTACAGGGTAATCTGGTCAGTGCACGGTTTAGCGTGGGTTCCGCTTCACATAGCATAACAGCAAACGTTTAAAAGCCAAATACCAAAATGTGAAATATAATTTAAAGGCTTCATAATCTTTAACTTTGCACCTATCCTTGTTCATTTTTTTAATAATAAAAATAATGACATCATCAATATGAGCATTGCTAACACATATGACATCAGAGTTCATCAATAATTACAATGCAATAACTCCATGTTCTATAATTTGTACTTTAATTCCTCCATGTGTTGTGGGTGCCACAGTGTTCTATTTCTTGCTTGGACATTTATAAACTTGTTTGGAATAAAGTTCTAGAACTAGTTGTTTATATACACAGAAGATGTTCAGAATTCCTAAAGGGCTATTTTTATAGAATGTGCCAAAAATTGAAATTTCTGTCTGATCTGATTTGACATTAGAAACCAGATTAGAAAAGAGTATGGCGATGTAGTATCGACAAGTCATCAAAACCTTGATTAAATAAAAAAGCATACGAAAAACACACAATTACGAACAGCTGCCTTCTCCCATTGTAACATATACAAGCAAAAATCAATAAAATGTTACCAATTGTAATATTGGCAATATGAAAGCAAACTGGACCTTGATATACTTTATATAATAATGAAGCCAAGAGAAGTTAAAAAAAACAAACAAGTATATAAAAGAGCTGTTTCCAGCAGCGTCGTTGCTAGTAGAATCAGTACGTATTGGAATGTCGGACTCCTAGACAATCCAAGTCATATGTACAGAATCCATACAGCACTCCCCCCTTCCCCCTTAACTATGTTAATCTACTTTAGTGTAGACTGTGTACAGTCTAACACTTCTCATGTCACAGGGGTAACATACTAAGACATTGCAATGTTTTATCCATCAATCTCTCAGTGTTCGAGTTAAGCAAGTTAATTCCCAAGATGTCGATCTAAGCTTTAAAAAAAAAAAAAAAAATGTAAAAAAAAATTGGCAGATTTGCACAAAGGAAATATCTGTCCTGCCTCTAAATGCTAAACTTTGAACCTTGCGTGGACTTTGGGCTAGTCTGTTTAGTAACAGGAAGGCAGGAAGACAGACATTGAACTGGGAACCCAAGGTTGTCACAGGGTTATGAGTGACTCCCAGCTGCACTTTGCAATATGAACTTTGTCCATAGACACGGGAGCATTTAATCTCTGTAACGGAGCTCTTTGTTTCATTACTCATTAACATCTCCTCCTTGGGTAAAGTTCTTTGTTAATGGAACCTTACAGTTCAGTTTCCTCATTAATACTTGAAAAACAAATTTAAAAACATCCCATGCTTAACTTGGCCCCATGTCTCCCAATCGCTTTGAAGCTGAAGAAAAACATGTTTTCCCCTTTTTATGCCAAGGTCCTTATTAAAGAGGTTTATTCACTAAATGGTAAATTGTGATGAACTGAAAATCAAACTATGGTATTTGTGAATAAATATATTTCGATATTTAACTTATATGCCGTATATTGAGCTATTATTGCCTTCATATTCAAATTTGACTTTTAATGCATTGCAATTCATAAGTATTTAATCACCAGGTACATATAATACATTGCTGTGTATTTTTTTCAATGGATTATTCAGTTACATTTATCCACATATCTTTGTGCCGTAAAGCTAAGAGAATATTAAGTATATATTTTTTTGTCTTGGCTATAGTGCCTTAATTCTGCGCTAAGATTTATTCTCAAACATTGGGATGAGCAGACAAATACCTTTAAATAATTTACGTCAAAATAGAGATAGAAAAAATTTACTTCTTTTGTTTATTATGTTTCTTATTTCTTATTCAATATGATTTAATGTGATTTAGAGAGAAAGAAAGATACCGTTGTATAGAAGTATCCCGTTTGAAGATAACATTTTTAATTTGCTTGCTGCTGTTGTGCGTTAAACATAAAATAAAATGTATTGTTCAGTTTTATATTGTCATTTTAGAAAGTAATTAAAAACAGGCGCTTTTATGAATTTTCAAAACTGTTTTCAGTAAGCCGTTTATACACAGTTATCAGAGTGGACTTGACACCCTCTTTATGATCGGCTGCTCATTTGATGTTTTTTAAAATATATTTTTTTTACTTGTTTTATAGCTTCTGCAATAAATAAAGACCAATAAAGAGGAAATAATTTAAGAGAGAGATAGTCCTCATTTTTTTTCGCTTCAGATATTTTAACATGGTTATTCATACGGTCCTAATAGACCTCAGATTAGCAAAATGTGGGGCAAATTCCTATGTTTTTCAGATATGTCTCCTTCTATTACCTCGTACTATAGGGTTATCTCATAGACCAGTGGTTCCCAAACCAGTCTCATGGCCCACCAACATCTAAGGTTTTGTGAGTATCTCCACTGGAATAAAAAAGGTAAATGATTAAATCCTGGATTGTTGGTGGGCAAAAAGGACTGGCTTGGGATCCACTGTCATTGACAGTGGTATGGTTGTTAAAATATTAAATAATGGTCCCACCTAAGGGTAGAATAATCTTAGTGGTATTGTGCTGCCACTCACATTATGTGCCCAAATGAGGGTTTAATAAAAGAGTGACTTTGCCAATCTCTGTAGATGCATGAACTGTTCATAAAAACCTTCTCTACCTTAAAAAAAAAAAATCTTTTAAACGTTCCTTCTTTTCCTTTCACCTCATGAATAGAACTTCTTTTGTAATACCCTAAACAGTGGGACAATATAGGTCTCCGTATTCTCTTATTTTCATCCATGCAAGGTTGGTATGGGTTCCAGTATAATTAGTCGTTTACAATGGACCACATTGTAGGAAGGAAAGTTTCATCACAATGAAACCATAATGGGTCATACTTGTTATGGAAGCGTTTAATGCAGAGAGAAGTAAAATGTACAAATTCATGGCATTGTGTGGCCATTGCCTTATTCATCATATAACAGTTTCTGAGTTTTTTGTTTTTTGGTGTGCAGCAGGCTACGGGGTAGTTAAAATATGTTAAGCAAGGTCAGCAGTCATACATGTCATCAAAACAAAATTAAATCTGGTGCTTGTCTGTACTATAAACACTACATAGTGTTGTAGTGGTTATGGTTCCAGGCATCCCCTGGTGTCTCTCTATTTTTAACAGTCAAACCATTTTAGTTTTTTTTTTTACTTTTTTCCTGAGACCCACTGGATGCTGCTCCCAGCCTCATCTCTGCAGCTGGGAGAGCTGGGCACTCCTGAGCTAAGCCCTGCAGTACAATTTATCCCTCAACCCTTGGCTGCATTTAAATGATAATATAAAAATACATTAATATAAGTATTTCCTGGGGTGAAGATCGCATTACTGCCAATGTAAATCTTACATCAACTGAAGTACAAAAGACTGAGGTGAATGAATATGCTCTGAGGTGATGTGTCAACCATCTGAGTATAGACATTGCTAGGTGAGGGCTTTGGGGACTATAGGGCTCCTTAGCTCTGTATCTGGATAAGTTGGTGGAGGAGGCAGGAGGATATAAGTCGTTTTTTTTGTTTTTGTTTTTAATATTATATTACAAAAAGAAAGATCAGTAGTATAGTGCTCCATCAGGCCCACTAAGGGATGGTGTAGAGTCTCCCAGGGGACAGTAACTTAACTTTTCTACACATTGCTCTATTAGTATGATAGGATTGCATTGAATAGCTGACTTGTTTCCAACTACGCTTACTTTGAGATCCTGACTAAAGTATTAGTAGTATGTCATTCATGGGTAGACAGGAGGGAGCATAACATAGAGAAGTAATGACACATCCCCACCTTTCTGTTAGAGTAGGATTCATCACGTTTTACTTTGGGCTCAAGCTGCGGGTGTTTTTGGAACCTAGATATGCCCCTATCCGAGCTATGCAATAATTCATGGTTACCTGTAAATATTGTTCTGTGCTATACTCACAGGGGTGGGGTGGAAAAAGGCCCACATTTCTATGAAACTGCCTTTCACTGGATTAACACATCCATGTGGGTCATTGTGAGAGAGCTGACTGCTCAGTGTAGTGGTTACACTGCCAACATATTATGGGCCTGTCACCATATATTTTTTAAAAATGTTTTTATAATTCTTTCTTTTTTCGTGCAGAGATTAGTTTACAAGCTCTTTATGACATGTCAACGGAGTTACACATAACAAGATAAATGACATGGCTGTAGTAGAACATGTTGTTAGAACTGCACATTTTGTAGGGTTAAACTTATCATGCCTAATATACTATTAATGTGCTATTTGAGAAACATGGTTAGATGCAGCTGCACTTATCAGGGAAAACATATCAGGAGTGCTGTCATGCAGGCTAATAGTACAGTGCATCGGAGAGTGGGTCAGAAAGCATGCTTGAAAAGGTCGTAAGAGTATAGCCTCGGGAGTAGGACACAGCTAAATAGTACCACACCACTTTCATGAGAATTGAAGTGGAAATCAACTCAACCGATTGATTATTCTTTGTGTATCTGCCCCTGACCAAATTAATGAAACAATGCGTGCACGCTCCCTGAAGTAATTCACACCAGACACAAGTTTCAGGTAGTTGAATAACTTGAGGAATGTTTATTCAGAGGGGACGGCAAGTCCCTTTTAAAGTAAAATTACATCACAAGCATTGTCAGAGATAACATGAAATAATACGGTATCAATTGGTTAGGTGTTAAGTAGTTATCTTAGTGCTCTGCCTACTAGAGGTGATGTCACTGAAACCATGAGGATCTCCCCCAGATCTCAGCGCCATCTTGTTACACGAGGTAGTTAGTCGAGGTTATAAGGAGGGAGGGGTTAGAAACTTCTAGCAGCCATTTTGTCTAAATATGCGTGAATAGCTTATCTACTGATTTCAGTGCAATGGGTAAATAGACATTTTACTAACTACAAGGTTATATGTGTATATATTCATATTTTATTTCCACAACAGTCCCCCCTTAAAATGGCTATTTACCATAACAACTGCAGCTGTCCCTTACACATCCCTAGCTGCCTGCAGCTCATCTGTCTTAACGAGCATCGAACTCTTCACTCCGTGGGTAACCCGCGGTGGCTAATCCACCACATCTCCACACGTGAGACTTGCCCGTAGAGACAGATGCTTTCCCTACGCTATCCCTATAGGAGTGCAGTTGCCTGTTTGAATTGGTGAGGTTGAAGGGGTGTGTGTGGTGTGTC
This sequence comes from Pelobates cultripes, assembly GCA_933207985.1. Classification (NCBI taxonomy): domain Eukaryota; kingdom Metazoa; phylum Chordata; class Amphibia; order Anura; family Pelobatidae; genus Pelobates; species Pelobates cultripes. The sequence goes on along the minus strand of OW240912.1, from coordinate 38,210,756 downwards.
ATAGTCTAGTTCCATAACATCCTGATGTAGGAAGGTAGGAGTTGCGTCATCTATAGTCTTCCCCACTGCTTTCTGTAAGTACCTTTGTATGCAAGGAAACACACAACAAATTAGGAACAAGAAGAAAATAAGCACTATGAGGACTGCAGTTCCAACCTGGAATAAAGTTCTCTGCCAACCATTCATCCATCCAAACCACCTGTCCCAAGTATCCATGACTCCTGAATTCTTCTTTAGTTCATCTGAGAGACTATCCAGTTTCTCTATAGCCATAGTCACCTTACCATTGGGCCCAGTGTTGTCTGGAATGAATGTGAAACATGTCATGGTTTCGGGGAGAATCTTGCAAACGCCCCCCTTTTCTGCTAATATCATGTCCAGGGCCATTCTATTTTGGAATGTCATTTGTGTGGTGGCTTGCAACTGTTCTGCCAGGCCCTGTAGGGCATCCCTGGTATAATTAACAAATCGCTTGATTGTAATAGATATAGTTAATCCAATTGACATTCTTGTTGGCCGTGATCATTGGAATTAAGGATTCAAACCCGGCTGTTACTTCATCTCTTGCTTTAAATTCATTAGGCACCCCCCTTGGCACACCTATGGCATCTATGTAAACATGTGGGTCGAAACTACCACGGACTGGGGCCTCCCTTTTAGTTCTATGGCTTGTATGTGTGTGGTCTGACTCATCATGATAACCATCAGGGATAATGTGAATGGGCATTATGGCTTTTGTTAGTGTACATTCACCCCACCACAGTCCCACCAGCTGGGATCTTAGTTGCTTATCGCCACACAGCCAGTATATGTCTCCAACTGTCTTTATATGGTTCATTAATAATGCTACGGGTGGGGTGTGATAGGTGGAGCAATAACCCGATGGAAATTTTCCCATATACGACCCTGTGTTCTTAGATATTGAATAACAAGTGTAATTACCTGGATACACGGTGACCCCATCAGGTGGCTTAACATGTCCTTGAATAACAGGATAGACCTTTTTCCATGACTCACACATGGAAAAGTTCGTAGTGGATTGTGCATAAAGACTCAAAACACATGTTTCAACTTCGGGAGGTAGATTTAAAGGTACTGTACCTAGGTGAGGCCTAGCTCCCCCACACACATAACAGTTAGTCTTATTATGTGAATTAGGATTGTATCTCATCCACTCCAACCATAAATTAGTATCTGAAAACCCTGTCTCGACTGCCATGGTGTCCTCAAAGGTAGGGTTAGCGATGGCAACCATATCATGTAGAGTTTTAATGTGAGGTTTAAGTGGATTGATAGTCATATGTGTGGTGCCTACCCAGTCAGATGAATTGAACATATCTTGTAAGTAGAATGTCCCCAGCTTGTTGTGTGTGCCTCCCCCCTTCCAATACATGCCCATCACATATTCGCCTGCATCCCCAGGACTGGGATGCTCTATGTTTAGTGTGAGTTTGATGGGGGTTGACCCAGTAGGTTTGGTTAAAGTCATTCTAGAGGGTAAGGGTTTCCCGTCTTGGTCAAGTCTGTCAAGGGCACTCTGTGGTCTATATCCCCATGGTCTGCCCGTGTTCCACCCGGCTGCTTTCCATGAACCACAATGATGGCCCCAAGATCCTCCCGTCACACAAATATATGGGTCCTTTTTACTGGGTATGTCCTTGTATATGGATGCATACTGTGTTTGTGGGAAGGTGCAAGTAACAATATCACAATAATCGAAGGTGAATGTGGCTACATCTGTACATGAAGAATTGTACCATAAAGTGTAGACATTGTTATCTTTGGTTATGGCCACCTGTTGGGCCCATGCAAGTTTTAGCAGCATAAAGAAACACAAGAGACCCAACAAATTCATGGTTCAGAGAGGGTGGTTTCTCCTGGAGCAGGCACTTTCTTGCAGTGTGAGCCGTGTATCCAGGAACTCTTCCCAGCCAATTTGACAGAGGTAGCTGTAATTAAAAGCACTTGGTAGGGACCATCAAATCTCGGCTCAAGAGTGTGCTTTCTGAGAAATTTCTTGACCATAACCCAAACACCAGGAAGCAACTTGTGTGTACCTGTATTCGACTCAGGATCTGGAATAGAAGAAAACACTTGGGCATGGATTTTGGTCAAGGCACGAGAAAGAGCAGTAACATAATCTACCATAGCATCTGACTGTATCTGAAGCTGCTGGGGGAAATAGCAACCTAATCTGGATGCAGTGCCAAACAGGATCTCATAGGGAGATAAATTACATTTTCCCCTAGGGGTGTACCTCACACTGAATAGTGCTAACAGGAGACTCTCGGGCCAGGGCATGTTAGTTTCCTGAGACATCTTGAGCATTCTGGCCTTTAATGTGCCATTCATGCGTTCTACCTTACCACTACTCTGTGGATGATATGGTGTGTGGAAGGCAAGGGTTAATGGAAGTGCAGCTGCTTGCAATATTTGGCATTCTGTGGTAACTGCATATCCAGTGTGATACTGCCCTTGTTCATCAGCAAATCTAGAACCATCTACAAACAATGTCTGGTCTGGATTTGGTAGGGCTACTTCATGTACGGTTGGTAAGTGGGTAGTTTCCATCTTCATTTGTTCAAAGCAATCATGAGGGGCCTCTGGATCCTGTTCCATGGGTGGGAGGTCTTCACAGATTTCTGTGTGATGTCGAGGGAACCCTGTTGTATTACAATTGATGATTCTTTTAGTGATTCCTGATGAATCAAGTTGTTCTTGGGTCATAGTGCTCCAGGATTTGGCCATTGGGCCAAGATCTTGCCATAGGTTGTCAGGGGACTTGGTGAGAGAAATATGGGGAACAGCCGTTTCCCAATGGTGGTAGAGATGAGACATCCTTGCTGGGAGATGTACCAATAGGAGCATGTTGCATCTGGAGTCCCACAACAGGTCTGTCAATGTGATGTGAATGTCAATCTGTTAGAATAGTTCTTCTTCATAATCCACATCGGGGCCTGGAGTGTCTTTAAACCATAAGGTGCAATGTAACATATTTTCTGATTGTTGATCATGAGGAATTGTAAAAGTGGGTAGCTGGAACTCCATTCGAGCATCTGGGTTGATGTCCAAGCTGTACCAGTGTTGTGCCATTGTCTGGTAGCAACAACGAGGTTTGCAGTCTCAAATGACGTTGAGAGGAAAGATGCCGAGGTTGTGTTTGTTGAAGAATTGCAGAAATATCATGTGGAGCCAGTACAGTGAGGGAATGCCCGAGAACAAAGGCATTAGTCTTGTCCAGGAGTGCACTTGCAGCAAATACTGCTCTGAGACAAGAGGGGCTGCCTCTGGCAACATGATCGAGCATGCATGAAAAGTAGCCAATAGGTCTTTGTCTGGAGCCATGTTGTTGAGTGAGAACCCCGGAAGCGTGGCCCAGTCTTTCAGACACAAACAGTTTAAAGAGCAACTGGTAGTTTGGTAAACCCAGGGCAGGGGCAGAGGCAATAGCTTTCTTCAGAGAAGTGAAACAGTCAAGTGCATGTGGTGATAGTTAGAAAGGATCATGTTTCAAGACATCATATAGTGGCTGCATGAGCTGAGAGGCATCTGGAATCCAGGATCTGCAATAAGTAATCAGGCCCAAAAAAGCATGAAGAAATTGGTGGGTAGAAGGGATAGGCAAGTTCAGGATAGCTAGGATCCTATCCTTTGTAAGGTGACGGGTGCCATGGGAAAGGCAATGTCCCAAGAAGACCACCGAGGGTCGGCACCATTGGAGTTTAGATTTCGAGGCCTTGCAGCCTGCTTCAGCCAGGAAACAGAGGAGATCTTCTGAAACTCGTTCAGCAGTTTGGAGATCATCAGCGCAGAGGAGGAGGTCATCAACATATTGTAGCAACACCACATCAGTGTGTGTCTTTTGCCAGGGTTCCAGGACCAGTCACATAGCATGGGCAAACTGGGTAGGTGAATTCTGAGCTCCCTGGGGCATAACAGTCCAAGTATATTGCTGGCCCTCATGAGTGAAAGCAAAAAGATATTGGCAAGCTGGATCCAGAGGAACACTGAAAAAGGCATTAGCAAGGTCCACAACTGTGAAAACTGTGGCAGAGGGCGGAACCTGTGACAGTAATGTATGGGGGTTTGGAACAACAGCTGAATCTTTGACAGTAACATCATTGACAGCACGTAGGTCAGGCTGACCCTTTTCAGTCTTTTTCTTGACAGGAAATAATGGGGTATTGCATGGTGACACACATTTGACAAGGGCCCCTTTGGCCAGGAGGTTTTCCCATTGTTTGGAAATGGCGGAGGCTTGAGCAGGTTTCAGTGGATACTGGGGCCTTCTGGGAGGGGTAACTCCGGGCAAGAGTGAGACCACAACAGGAGGAACTTTGAGACGGCCAATATCATCATGGCCAGTAGACCAGAGCTTGATGGGGATCCTGTCCAGAGCACTGGGGGCATGAGGGACCCTTGTTTCCCCTGCAGGAGATTCTAAGTGTAACAGTAATGGGAGGGAGCAAAGCGCTGAAGTATCCTTTCGTGATAAAGGTGTGTTTAGCTGAACTTGGCCATCTGCAGTGAAGGTGATAGATGCTTGGAGACGGGACAAAACATCAGCACCCAAGAGGTTAATTGGGCAGGTAGAGGAAACAACAAATCGGGACAGGATGTCAGAACCCACATGGAGGAGCTTAGTGAGGGGGTTACTGCGGGGAGTACCATCAACACCAACGCAAGAGACATCGATGTCAGACAAAAAGGAGGGATCAGGCAGGTCTTGTTCTCTGAGAACACTACGGGCTGCACCTGTGTCAACTAAGAAAGTAGTGGGGTGACCCTCAACGGGAAGAACTACAGTAGCTAGGGGCCCTCCCTCATCCCCTGAAGACACTGCCATAACAGGGACGTCTGACATAGGCTTGCCGATTACCTATTGCAACAAGTCTAAATGGGACTGATCTGGGCCGGTATAACGGCGTGCAGAGGTTGATGGAGGCGTGGGCCTAACAAGGGTTGATCTTTGGTGGTCCTCCTCCATATTGGGAGCAGGAGCCTGGGGGCCGGTCTCAGTAGGCAGTGGGGGAACCGGGGAATACTCAGGAGGGGGAAAATAGGGGGCTGGGGGGTGCGAGGGGAACCTAGGGTAACCTGGTGTAGGATAACCATGGGCAGCAGAGGGAGGACCGGGGTACCGAGGAAGCGATGGTCTACTGTATCTAGGTAGCGGGCAGTCCCTGGGGAAATGGCCAGGTTGGTGACAATTATAACAAGTCCTGACAGTAGGGAATTGAGCACGGTTAGGGGTTGGCGCAGTTGGGAATGTATGGAAACCGGCAACTGCTGGCACTGACCCAGGAGCTACGGTGGGAGAATTAAACATCATTGGATTTGCCCTTCTCTGTGTAGGTTGCACCACTGACTCTAACCCTTTTGCAACTAGTAGAAGTGTGTCTAGGGGAATAATACGATACTCGGGCGAGAAAGGATTAAACCCTTGCGAATGGATTCCCTCAAACCAGATACAAATGCAGCAGACAACATCTGAGTATGTGCTTTATTGTAAGTACTGAACCCTAAGTCAGAGAAGGTTTGTGTAAGGCGTGAGTGATATTTTTCTACTGATTCAAGCTTTTCTTGAACAATGTCTGTAATACAAGTAGCCTGGTCTGCCAGTTTATCCCGTGCCCAAGCACGGAGCTGTTCACAGAATGTAATACCAGACTGGAAATCTGTATCTGTGGTAAGTGAAGCATCGGTAAAACTTTTCTCCATAATAGGCCAATAGGCATCACCTGCTTTGATTTCACATAAACTATAAAGATCCATCCAAGCTGCGGAGTAGGTTTTACGAATTTGAGCCATTCTGCGGTAAAAGGGCATGGGTTGTTTCTCTGGATCAGGAAGAGAGGTGACAAGGGTGGCGGCCTGCGAGGGGTTAAAAGTGACATACATGGGAGGGGCCCCAGTAGCAGGAGCGGGGACATGGAGGTGCATCCGTGCTGCAGGTTGTGTCAGGGACCTGTTACCCAGGGGTGGGGATAGGCCATTTCCATCTGGGTCATCATCACATGGAGCAACATGGTCGTCCTGATGAGAGGCGGCGCCCAGGGAAATCGGACCGGGAACAGCCGGGCTGATGGGAGTCTGCTGAGCAAGTGACATGTTGTGGGAACTGCCCAGCTGTGACGTTGTGGGGTGGTAACCTGAGGCCGCGGGAGAAACGCCCATGGCATGGGGTTTGGCTGACGTAGCAGGTTCTTCAGAACCAACCACCATGAGGGGAAAGGCGGGACTTGGGTTGGGAGCTATCTGGGTGGGTGTAGGGGCCGGGTCAGAGGGGGTGATGTGAGACTGGGCGGGTGACTGGATCAACGTAGAGAGGGCGAAGAGGAGAGGAGACAGCTCAGTACAGAGAGAAGCCGGAAGAGAAGGTGGGTCCACAATAGGGGAGGATTCAGGAAGTGAGGGAGGGGGAGGAGGAGGAGGAGGAGGAGGAGGAGGAGGAGGCTCGAGGGCAGCGGAAAGGGCTGTGAGGAGGGAAGACACTAGGTTGGTAGGGGAACCGGAAGGGATTACTGTAGGGGCCGGGTCCAGGGGAGTGTCGGGAGTGACAAGGGTCGGGAGCTGTGGGGTCATGGTTTGACGTAGGGAGTACAGAACGCGGGACAACAGGAGTGGGAGGCGTCTGGGGGAGGGATGGTGAACAAGGAGGTAACGAGGGAGGTAGTGGAGGCTGGGATTGGGTTTGGTAACCGGGCTGGGGCGGGACTGGCATTAGGTTCTGGGGAGGGACCGGATCTGGGGAAGAGAACGGCCGTGCCAAAGGGGCATGGGGAAAGGGATGCAATGGCAATGGGTAGTAATAGGTACCATCGGATCCAAGCACGGGACACAAAGGGGTGGGACCATGTGTGACGCCACCAGGAGGTGACGTCTGTGCATGGACTGGGGAAGATGGGCGGGTGCTGTTCAGCATGGTCTGGGCGCCATCATAGGGCGGTGGCCGGGATGATCAGGAGAAACATTAGAATCACAAACATTTCGATGATACACATACAGCGTTTGTCCCTCAAACTCAAGCTCTTCCTCCATCCAACCCTCCCGCTTTAATCCCCTAGCTACTCGATACCAAGCCTCCACTGCTTTGGTTAACCCATTATCAGACAATAACCCCTCCTTATCCACAAGCAACTTCCTCCAAAACTCAGGCTGCAATCTACCACCAGGTGGCAACTGGAAACCACAAACCTTAGAAATTTTCTTGATCTTTAACACTGCATCCTCCCCTGCTCTCTCTTTCACAATATCACAAGCTAGCAGTCCCTTAGCTGGTCTAGCATGTTCCTGCCCCATCTTGACCAAGCGTGGTCTACCGAGTAGAGGGGAGCGAGTGAGAGGGAAGAAAAAGTAAGAAAGTCTACAGTGCTCGACTGCCACGGAGGACCCGTGCGTCTTCCCAAAACGTAGACTAGTCACGATGGTCTGTACACCCGGGGGTGGTGGCCACAGACCGGAGGGTGCGAGGGTGGGTGACTAACACAGCTCTGGGCAACAAAGACAGGACAGATACAGAATGAGGGAGAAGGTGAAGGTAGCAACACTAAGTACTAGACATTTGCAAAAATCACAAATATAAAAATGAGTGTACACTCCTGAGTCAAGAACAAACCATACAACACACACACACAAACACCAAGGGTACCCACACTGTAGCAACAATTGAACAAAATCCACAAAATAACAGAGAGCAATATGGCCATGTACATAATCAAACAATGCAATATAAATCAAATAACATTCCCAGCCCCTTATTCCAGGCTGTCAAAAATTCCCCAACCCGATTTCACGGGTGGTCCCCAGCGCTGTCACAATTCCCCAACCCTCTACAAGGGTGGTCCCCAGCCCTTTACCGGCTGTCGCGTTCCCTGCCCGCTAGGCAGTCAAGCTAAAACTTTAAAAGAAACACATACACCGGCCGTCACTCACACACACATGAGCACTCAGGAGGCAGATAGACAATCAACAGGTCCGTTAAAAAGAGCACCGGATAAGATATTAACTGTCTAGTAGCCTTCTGGATGCCGGAAGGACGCGGAGACAGACCGACACAAAACAGGAGTATACAGACAATGGCTGTATGGTGGAGGTGATCAGGCTCCGGGTGTCCCACTTTCCGGAGGTCCGCTCCGGTCCGTTGCTTTCCGGCCCTCCGAGCCGGCAAATCCGGTGCCCCACGTTGGGCGCCAATTGAAGTGGAAATCAACTCAACCGATTGATTATTCTTTGTGTATCTGCCCCTGACCAAATTAATGAAACAATGCGTGCACGCTCCCTGAAGTAATTCACACCAGACACAAGTTTCAGGTAGTTGAATAACTTGAGGAATGTTTATTCAGAGGGGACGGCAAGTCCCTTTTAAAGTAAAATTACATCACAAGCATTGTCAGAGATAACATGAAATAATACGGTATCAATTGGTTAGGTGTTAAGTAGTTATCTTAGTGCTCTGCCTACTAGAGGTGATGTCACTGAAACCATGAGGATCTCCCCCAGATCTCAGCGCCATCTTGTTACACGAGGTAGTTATTCGAGGTTATAAGGAGGGAGGGGTTAGAAACTTCTAGCAGCCATTTTGTCTAAAATGATTTCAGTGCAATGGGTAAATAGACATTTTACTAACTACAAGGTTATATGTGTATATATTCATATTTTATTTCCACAACAAGAATCAACATAGTGCTAATAGTAGAACTAAACAGAAAAAAAAAAACCAAAAAACAAAACAAACAAACAAAAAAAAACAACAGCATGTAACAAGGTGCGATATGGTTATTGCGCGCCACTGTCAAGTAGGAAGATAGCTGATTTTTTTTTTTTCGTTTGACATCCCATTTTGTATTTTATCATGCTTAAACAAGCCCAATAAGATCAACCAAGAAGTACCACATCAAGACCTGCAGATGACAGAATAATTTTTTAAAACATAGACATTCAGGCTAGGGTAACAAGCTTACGATACCACTGCGCAGTATTGTCAATTATTCTCAAGGTACACATAAAACAAAATCATGGCAATACGGTGAATGGCGCATTGTTATAAAAGAAAATTAAGATGAAATAAAATCATGCTATGCACATGTCTAGGGTGTTGTGTTACTAGGAAATCATCAATCTGTAGATGTCAGATAGACATGTAGGAAACTGGCTGTAAGCTAAACAGTAATGTTGTGCAGATGAGTTACATGTAGGCAAACCACTGGAGCTCTATTAAGGTGCCCCTTGGGTCTGAACACTGAGTCTCAAGGGTGCTCTGGATAAGGTGGTCACTAAGACCAGTACATTACCAGCTAGGGGAGCCCAATTTATGCCTTGTCTGCAAGTGAACCCCTATCAGTAAATTCTCTGGGGTTAGCAATCAAGAGAGCAAAACCTCGATGTGTGTATTGTATAATAGAATATAGTGTTCTGCATTGTTTTAAAACATAAACTAAGGACAAAAAACACAATTAAGAAAGCATGAACAACAGCTAGTCAGGAAGAGGTATAATACTAAATGGTGTGCTCCACAGAGTAGATTTCTGGCATGTGAGCGTATAACCACCAAGGAGCATAAAGCAAGCCTATAGAAACCATGCTGCAGATATGAGCTAGATAAGCTTAGGGATGCGAGACAAATTAATCAAGCGGCCTTTAGCCCAGGTCTCCTGTCAGACCAGACGGCTGCAATATGAAGGGTTCCCTCAAACTATGCCTGTAAGTGGCAGGCCGAGTCCCAGCAGGTGTGCAGGCCGATTCGTGCCTCCCGTGGCGCCGCAGCATGCAGTGTCGCAACTGTCCCAAATGTTTTCAGGAACCTTTCTGCAATGTATACGACCTCTCTCTCCTTCACATGGAGACATCTGCGGGTATCCGGACGAGGCTGTACCACTCTGGTGCGTGGACTACGGGTGGGCGCTCGGGCCCTCTTGATTCGCCACCTAGTAAGGGGTCGCCGAACCAGACCTCTGACTGAAGGCTGTGTTTCAGGCGTAGGAGGTGAGGGTTGCTGTCGCTTTTTCTCCCATCCCTCACAGAATTGTCGGCACATGGTGTCAAACCGTTGCAGGAATCCTGCCATCCAGCCATCTTGGGTCGTCTGCTCATCACGCCTGTCGTTGTCCTCGGCCATTTTGGAAAGGCTTCGTGTCGAGTGTGAGGTAAGTGCCTGTTTGGTGGGGGCCAGGATAACCCCCACCGGCCCAAAGGTACGAGGCTCTGAGTATCCACTCAAGAGAAGGATCACGCAGACCCAGGCTGAGAGAACGGCCATTTCTCCCGTCAGGAATCTACCAGGCCTCTACTAGCCGAAGGCCGCAGCTGTCGGTTAGCTGATTTTAGGGTGCCAGTATTCTCCCAAACGTTGCCCCAGCCATACCAGGTGAATGTAACATCCGGAGGAGATTCGGTATTGGGGTATTTTGTCCCAAAAGTTGCTATTTAGTCGGTTTGAAGCAGGAGCACATGCAACCTGTGACCGTTCAGTATGGCGTCCAAGCCCCGCCCCCATCACCATTTTATTGTCAGATTTATTGTGAGAGGTTTTACAAAAACTGTTTCTCTCCCTGGAACTCAGAGTCTGTCCCCTATTCAACTGGCTTGATGCTGTGAACCTATACCCCACATTATCTATATCAATTCTGTCCAATTTGGATGCAGCTGATAGACAGAGATAAGTGGAAACAGGAGAACCCATTTAAATGGCAACTCTGTAGGACTGAATGCAACACATGATACAATCTTATGCCCAGAACCAAACTGCATTACTATTAAGAGCAATGCAAAACCAATTAGAGTAAAACAAGATATTCCTGCTTTTTGAGGGGAGGCTTATGATTTCTATATATATGTGTTGTGGTTGTCAAGAGCAATATGTTAATTATACCTTCAAACAATGGCTGGGCATGCAATCCATCTGTTGCTAGAATTATTTTTATTGCGCAAGACAACTTGATTAAGGAGTTAAAAGTTAACTGTGTTATGAAAGTGGGGAGGTTAGCTTTACTATAGGTAAAACATTAATAATAATAATTTCTGTTACATTGTGTGTACACTGTAAAAAAAACTCCCCATGAAATCCAACTTCAAACAGATTGCAATCTAATTTTATCACCTGCAGCAAATCAAGATAAACTGACTTGTTCAAGGTGAGCAAGATATGACATTAACCATGGTCTAACCTTTTGTCATGTTCAATGTTTGTCTTCCATAGTGCATTTTTAATGCAATTGCGTTAAAATTGCTCATTTAATATTGACTTTATTCCGAGATGATATAGATGTACAGATAATTCCAGGCAATAGATTTAAATAGTTATATGTGGTGTGCACACAGATAACACATAATATATATGTGTAGAATATTTATAAATGTGGAAAAATTGGATAACAATCACAAATTTGTTAAAAGAACCAAAAACACAAGTTTTATTAAGGATCAACATTTCGGATCTATATTACATCTGATACGTTGATCTTTAATACGAGATAAGTTTTATTGTTATACCCTAGAGTACAGATATTCCTCCAAGTTATATATATTATATATACACTTTGAATAATAGCACTCCAAGATTCCAGGTGGGCGGTAGGGATTTTCTAATTTTGAGAGACCGGGCGGGTGCGAGCTGGCGGTACCCCTGCGACCGGGTACCGCCATCACAATTTGCGGCCACTAGATGGATGTGGATTGTAAGGGGGCCCAGTCAGCGCTGGGTGCTTTAACAGCACAGAGCTGGGAGGAAGTGACTGCACGTCACTCCTCCCAGCTAACACTGAGAGCCGCTCGGGAGGAAGACCCACTCTGACTCCCATCCACCTGAGCCACCACTGGAACCCAGGGAAAGCCACCCTCCTGCACCTAAAAGGTAGGAAACAGGAGGGTGACTAAAATATTTTGTGTGTGTTTGTTTGTGTATGTGTCTTTGTATGTATGTCTTGTGTGTGTGTGTGTCTGTATGTGTGTGTCTGTATGTGTGTGTGTCTGTGTGTGTGTGTCTGTGTGTGTGTGTCTGTGTGTGTGTCTGTGTCTATGTGTGTGTGTGTCTGTATGTGTGTCTGTATCTTTGTATGTATGTGTGTATGTCTCTATATGTGTGTGTGTGTCTGTATGTGTGTATGTGTGTCTTATGTATGTGTCTTTGTACTTATGTGTGTTTTTGTATGGGTCTTTGTATGTGTCTTTGTATGTATGTGTTGTGTGTGTATGTGTCTTTGTATGTATGTGTGTAGTATGTGTATGTGTCTTGTGTCTGTCTATGTGTATGTGCCTTTGTATGTGTGTCTTATGTGTGTCTGTATGCATGTCTGTGTGTGTCTGTATGTATGTATGTGTGCTTGTCTGTTATAGTGGGCTATAGTAAGTAATAGTAAGTGGGATACCTAGCTCAGACTTCCTACTGGGCATTGCTATAAGGAAGGTTAAAAAATTTAAAATAAAAAGGGGGAAAAAAAGGTGGGGAGGGGAATTGAGGCGGGAGGGGAGCTGACGCACAGATGAGAAATCATATTATGAGCAAACAGAGAAGTCATCTTAATATCACCGAAAGAGGAGACCTTCGTTTGTTCCTTATGAAAATCAAACCAGATATCAAATATTTAGTCTTGCAGCATCAACCTCAAGCATCTCATTAATCACTAGTAAAGGTCATTTCAATTTACTTTATTGTTTTCCCATTAAACTTTATAAAGTTAAAAACATTATAAACATGCATTAAGTAGAAATAAAAAGATAAATGTATGTACATTTATTTTTTTTAAAACACCCTCCTTTCTAAAAAATCTTCTGCACTTGCGCGAAAACTGGTGGGCGGTAAGGAATTTTTTTCAACCAAAAAGATGCATTAGTGGGCGGTAGGTAGAAAAAGGTTGACTACCACTGGTTTAGTTAATAAACTCTCATCAGTATAACAAGCCAACCGTTCAAGCAGCAGTGTATTTATAACAAAACAGCACCCGGCTAAATACATCTTTACTACCCTATAGTGCAGGCTATTGCGACTTTCTTATATATGTATTTTTTCCCCAAGTAAGTGGGTTAATCTCATAAGAGCAGACATTAGACTGATAGAGTAGGACCTGCCAAAACGTTGTGGCAGGCTTATGCATTATGATCATACACTGTAACTAAACCCCAATTATTTTTAGGTGTTTTGAAAAAAACTAAAAGACTAATAAAATTGTGAGCTTTGAAGTTGCTGTTTAGTGGATAGGTGAGTGTGCTGGATCTTGTGTATTGTATAAATTGGCTCCAGAAGCACCCATTTATGCATGTTCAGGTGAGGGCAACCCCCTGGTTTCAATTATACAGGGAGTGCAGAATTATTAGGCAAGTTGTATTTTTGAGGATTCATTTTATTATTGAACAACAACCATGTTCTCAATGAACCCAAAAAAACTCATTAATATCAAAGCTGAATATTTTTGGAAGTAGTTTTTAGTTTGTTTTTAGTTTTAGCTATGTTAGGGGGATATCTGTGTGTGCAGGTGACTATTACTGTGCATAATTATTAGGCAACTTAACAAAAAACAAATATATACCCATTTCAATTATTTATTATTACCAGTGAAACCAATATAACATCTCAACATTCACAAATATACATTTCTGACATTCAAAACAAAACAAAAACAAATCAGTGACCAATATAGCCACCTTTCTTTGCAAGGACACTCAAAAGCCTGCCATCCATGGATTCTGTCAGTGTTTTGATCTGTTCACCATCAACATTGCGTGCAGCAGCAACCACAGCCTCACAGACACTGTACAGAGAGGTGTACTATTTTCCCTCCTTGTAAATCTCACATTTGATGATGGACCACAGGTTCTCAATGGGGTTCAGATCAGGTGAACAAGGAGGCCATGTCATTAGATTTTCTTCTTTTATACCCTTTCTTGCCAGCCACGCTGTGGAGTACTTGGACGCGTGTGATGGAGCATTGTCCTGCATGAAAATCATGTTTTTCTTGAAGGATGCAGACTTCTTCCTGTACCACTGCTTGAAGAAGGTGTCTTCCAGGAACTGGCAGTAGGACTGGGAGTTGAGCTTGACTCCATCCTCAACCCGAAAAGGCCCCACAAGCTCATCTTTGTTGATACCAGCCCAAACCAGTACTCCACCTCCACCTTGCTGGCGTCTGAGTCGGACTGGAGCTCTCTGCCCTTTACCAATCCAGCCACGGGCCCATCCATCTGGCCCATCGAGACTCACTCTCATTTCATCAGTCCATAAAACCTTAGAAAAATCAGTCTTGAGATATTTCTTGGCCCAGTCTTGACGTTTCAGCTTGTGTGTCTTGTTCAGTGGTGGTCGTCTTTCAGCCTTTCTTACCTTGGCCATGTCTCTGAGTATTGCACACCTTGTGCTTTTGGGCACTCCAGTGATGTTGCAGCTCTGAAATATGGCCAAACTGGTGGCAAGTGGCATCGTGGCAGCTGCACGCTTGACTTTTCTCAGTTCATGGGCAGTTATTTTGCGCCTTGGTTTTTCCACACGCTTCTTGCGACCCTGTTGACTATTTTGAATGAAACGCTTGATTGTTCGATGATCACGCTTCAGAAGCTTTGCAATTTTAAGAGTGCTGCATCCCTCTGCAAGATATCTCACTATTTTTGACTTTTCTGAGCCTGTCAAGTCCTTCTTTTGACCCATTTTGCCAAAGGAAAGGAAGTTGCCTAATAATTATGCACACCTGATATAGGGTGTTGATGTCATTAGACCACACCCCTTCTCATTACAGAGATGCACATCACCTAATATGCTTAATTGGTAGTAGGCTTTCGAGCCTATACAGCTTGGAGTAAGACAACATGCATAAAGAGGATGATGTGGTCAAAATACTCATTTGCCTAATAATTCTGCACTCCCTGTATATTTGGGAGTCAGGCCAACTCCCTGGTTTTGCACCCCTTCCTGTCACAGATGCCTCATTCCAGGGCCCTATTTAGCCTTGACTTGCAGAGAGCCCCAGATGAAGTAAGTGGGTTAATCTCATAAGAGCAAATATTAAACTGATAGAGTAGGACCTGCCAAAGATGGGATACATTGACGTTGTAGCAGGCTTATGCATTGTATGATCATACACTGTAACTAAACCCCCATTATTTTTGCCTAGATTAGGTGTTTTGTTTTTTTTAAAAATGTACACACGGATGCACTATTTTTTTCTCTGTGTTAGGTGGATAATATGTCTGTGTAATAATTAAACCACAAAAGGTGTTCGATGTGTCAGAAGAATAGAAGTGGTTTGCAACACAGTAACATCATGTACAGAGCAAAACCTAATTTCAAAAATCACACATCATGCAAACGACCTGCAGAAGTGTGAGATTGAGAATAGAGAAAATACATTTTCCCAAAGGTTTTAATACCATAGAAAACATACAAATATGTAGCAGAATATTTAAATCAAGTTTCTTTTTCAATCGGAAAGAGCAAACAATACAGGATTTATGCTATACAATTTGAAATGTGCAGAATTAAAATTTAAGTTGCACAATTCAGATTGAAAAGAGTGAAACTGGAAATTTAACAGATTAAAAGGCTCTTTTTGTTTCAACTATTATGACATATTGTGAGCAATTCATGAATTGTATATGTATTACAACAGGGTTCAAAATTTCCACTTGCCACTTGATATTGACAAGTGAAAAACGTAGTCCTGGCGAGTAGAAATTCACCCCTGGGGGTATGCTTTGTCTTGCAGTTGTGCTTACGTTGTTTGTTTTTGCGATTTGTATTCCTTATTGTAGCAGTAAGTGTCTTTTAGATGGTTATTGGCTGTTTGCCTGTAGGGTTGAAGGACTGGAACTTGCCCACATCCCATGTGGCTTGTTAGAGCTCTGGATTGTCAATGAGGTAGACGCATTGGGTAGATAGTCCCAAGGTTGTAATGAAGTTGCAATTGTTTGTCATTTGTTTGCCAATTGTTGTGCTGAACATTTAGCTTGCATCCAGGACCCTAGCGATTTGGGATAACATTGTCCCTCAGGAGCTTGGCAATGGGTAGCAGAGAGTGTTGCCAAATAATAGTGGAACGGGAAAAATCCCCATAAAAGATAAGGACCATGTTCTTCAATAGTAGAGGCTAGAGAGGTTTTAACAAAAGCCATTATTAAAGCTTTGTCTGCCTCCATGCAGAATCGTACCAAGATGTCTCCGGGAACGTCAGCTAGTGCTCAAATAAATAGGGTCACTTGAAAGTGAGAATCTACTGTAAAGCTTTTAGCCATATAATGTGAACGTGCGGTTCATGCAAGACAACAAAGACTTTACATGACCTGGAGTCATTTTGCCAAGACAAATAGTCAACTACACTACCTGTAAGAATTAGTGGCCTCAAAGCCAACTATTACAAAAGACTGAATGCTGTCATTGATGCTAAAGGGGGCCATACACAGTATTAAGAATTAAGGGTATGCAGACTTTTGAACAGGAGTCATTTCATTTTTTTTTATTTGTTGCCATGTTTTGTTTTATGATTGTGCCATTCTGTTATAACCTACAGTTGAATGTGAATCCCATAAGAAATAAAAAAAGATGTTTTTTGCCTGCTCACTCATGTTTTCTTTAAAAACGGTACATATATTGCCAATTCTCCATGGGTATGCAAACTTTTGAGCACAACTGTAGTATGCCTGGGATAGACTCATGGGGCAGTCACATGCCACCTTACTATACTGCTTCAGGTCAGGAGTGCTGATCCAGGTCATCTGCAGTATAAAGATATATAAAGATATTTAAAAAAAAGAAAAGTAAAATCTGTTTTGTCACTGAATGGCATATATGGCCTCTCTAGGACGTACTTGGAAACCAGAGAATATCTAAATGTACATTTCCTGGCCAAACACTTTGTTATTATCAAAACATTATAATTAGAGTGCAAAAGACGCAACATATAAGAGAACCCTATTACTCAATTAAAAAAAAAAATTAAAATTAAAAACACACAATCCCGCGCACACACTCTGACTCAATACACAATCACACTCAGTCAACCACAGTCATAGCACATTCAACCAACCACACATACATCCCACGCACATCACACTTATCAACTCCCACAGAGGAGGTCTGTAACACATTCATGTACTCAGCACATTAACAAAGGGGTTGTGGTGACACCGTGAGTTACCGCATCTGGTGACACCAACCCTAGTGACACCATTGTATAAAGCTAGGTAGATTATCTTGAAGAAAGGACCGGATGCAGGGTATGTGGCCCCAGGCACTTAGGGGAACCCAGCTGTTAATCTGTTGGAGTGTTCGTTTTACCCCTCGTTTAACCCCTCCAAAACAAAACGTAAACAAAAACTGAAATTTGCGCTATATGTCTGTTCACCCGTAATTCACGGCTGTCACATTAAGTGCCCCCACACTTATTATATATCATTTTGTTCAGGAGAAACAGGGCTTTAAGTTATCATTAACTATTCATATATGGAACATAATTTATTATGAATAAAATTTAAAAAAATTTGAGAAAATAAGATTTTTTTTTTAATTTGTATTTCCGTCTGACATTTTAGCTGTTAATGTCATAATACTGTTAGGCTTTACTGCAAAAAAATGCACATATTTGTAATCATCGATGTCTCACGAGTACAACAGTACCCCCTATTAACAGGTTTTATGGTGTTTTGGAAAGTTACAGGGTCAAATATAGAACATTCCATTTTCAAATTGAAATTTGCCAGATTAGTAATGTTACCTTTGAGACAGTGTTGTAGCCCAGGAATGAGAATTACCCCCATAATGGCATACCATTTGAAAAAGTAGACAAGCCAAGGTATTGAAAGTGGGGTATTTTTTGTCTTTTTTAGTAGCCACTTAGTCATAAACACTGGCCAAAGTTAGTGTTCATATTTGTTTTTGTGTAAAAAAAGCAAAAAACTAATATTTGGCCAGTGTTTGTGACTAAGTGGCTACTAAGAAAGACTGGACATACCCCACTTGCAATACCTTGGGTTGTCTACTTTTGCAAATGGTATGCCATCATGGGGGTAATTCTCATTCCTGGGCTACCATACGGTCTCAAAGGCAACATAACCAATTTGGCAAATTTCAATGTGAAAAAAATGAAATGCAATTATTTTTAAATATGTTTAATTATTTTTTTTTTTTACACTTTCCACCAGCAGGGGGACTGTCTGATATTTCAGACAGTCCCCCTGCTGGCAGATCCACAGCCAGCTATAGAGCCAGCAAAGAGCGATCACATGGCCCCCGGGGGCCTCATTTGCCGGGGGAGGGCTGCCTGGGCTGTCAGGCAGCCCTCCAGAAGAGGATCGCAGCGGAGGTAAGTAGATCTCACCTTCTGGGGCTCAAAGCCGTTACGGCGTTCTATGAGGCCGCAATAGCCTTAAAACCCTTTAAAGCCGGGACGGCATAGAACACCGTAATGGCGTTAAGGGATTAAAACAATAACTTAATTCACCACAAAGAATATACGACGGTAAAAACCAGGAATATATAGAAAAAAATAACCAAGAGGTAAAGAAGCATTAGATAGAATATTTTCTGGCAAAGACAAATTCCTGGCTCTGCCCAGTAAAATGGATTATCTGTAATCCTTTTATTAATTATATCTGCTGGTTAAATTGTTTGTTGTGTTAATCTTTGATAAATGGATGATTATTTTAGCGTTATTTTAAAATTAGCAGAATCCTGATACATTTAGCTGAAAAACATTGAATAACTTTTTACTTTCCAATCTATCATTTTTGTCTGTGTGCACATGACTTAAATAATGGATATTATTAACCTCACTTAGAGAACTTACTTAGTTCACATGAATAGAAATATGCTTGGAAGCGTGCACACGTGAGCATAGATTTAGCAAATATATGTTGTAAAATGTTATGTTATTGAACTGAAATAATGCCTAATGCCTTGCATAAATAGGTATTTAACTCTTGGCAAAGAAAACCATTCCCTCCCCCTTGATATATAGAATTTAACCATATGCCTTATCTTAATTACAACTAACGCAAACAAAAATTCACATTATTAGCATCTCTCATTTGCAACCGTAGAACTAATTTAAACTAGAACACACAATAACATCAGGTGGCTGTGTGGTTAAAGTGATGGCCTACTAATCTTTTATGCTTGAGTTCAAATCCCTTCTTCGTTGACTTTTCTTCAAAGCTCTCTTAGAGAACTTTCCCAACTCATGTGGCCATGTGTGTATCAACTTATCAAATGGCAACCATCATCTTCTTGTAAATATGTGAGGCCATTTTAACAGAGGGTCCAGGAAACTTTCGCACCATAAATAGGCACAGAGTCACATTCATGTCAGATTAAATTTAATGGCAAATTGTAACCTGGGCAAAGGGGATCATTTTCACCCCACAAAGGTGTGGTCACTCATTATCTTTATAGATACGCCTTAACTCCACCTCTAGACCAGGCGTGTTAATTCACAGGGTATATATATCCAATGATACTGAAATGTATTAGCACTTGCTTGGGTCCAAAATCTAATTTTAAATAAGTCACCATCTTCCTTGCCAGAGACCCCCTGGGCAGAAGTTTTACTTTGAAAACCTAAGCGAATAAGTGTTTAGGACTTCTGTTATTTTATCCTTTTTGTTTGTATCTGTTGTTGGTGTAAATAATTTTTTTATCATCTATTTTTTATATGCACTGTGACTATTTTTTTGCTCATAATAAATATTCCTTTGTTAAGTACTGCCTTTGTCTGGTTAAGAATCACGTTACCTGAAGAGACTAATTAGTATTTTACAATTGCTTGGATATTGTGCTAAGTTGTATTTGGTGGGTTTTTATTATTGATTTACCTGGGGGACCAAGGCACCCCATTTATAAATTGTCTTGGTGGTGGCAGCGTTAAAATAGTAATAATTATATTATTATGTTTATGTGTGGGTGATTGTGATGAAAGCAACTTTGCCACTGGTACTTGGAGGGGCCTGCTTGCCAGCCTCTTGCCCCAGGATTATGGGCCCTGCAAAAAGACATGTTAAAAGGTTAGTTCCATGGAAAAACCAAACCACTGAACTGATCTGGGTGATCTTTGGATATGCAAAATACAAGAAAAAAAGGTATAAACAATATACCAGCAAGTGGAGCGCTATATTGAATATATATATAAATAATGAGGGGGTATACTCACCCCTCCAACATAGTGATACAATGTGTCCAAATGTACATACAAAGTAAAACAACAAAAAGAGAATATAGTGCAGATGGTTTACAAAAAATAAAAAATGAATAATGGTAGCAATTGGTTGAAACCACTCACGTGGGTTGGAGCCTATAAGCTATTGGCTCCGTAAGTGACTCCTTCTTGCTCTTGAGGCAGCAACACACCCCTTTATCCCAAACGATATTCTCCCGAAGATATGGAACAAACAGAGAGAGAGAACCTCATAGGTGGTATTGTACAGATGGTGTATACAATATAGTGAGATAGTAATAGATATGCTCACCTTAGACAGAGCCTTGAATTCCTGGCTCTGAGGTTTGTTGGCAATGTGCTAATTTATTGGGATAGCATTCCCCACATGGTGTTCCTGGAGGCTAGAAAGGACTATATGGACTAATATATAAAAAAAATAACAATTTATTGTAGAGATAAAAAAAGAATAATAAAAACAATATTTAGACTTCTCAAAAGCACATAAGCTAAATGATGGAAAGTCCAAGTATAAAAGTCCAAACTTAGACAAAATTTTTATTACATAACTCTATATCCGTACATTAATGTACACATATTTGCCGGTTGCCGACTGGATAAATATACAATAGTAATAAACTTGACTTGCATTAAAACCATAACATATAATACAAGAAAACAGTGAGGTGAGGGATACTAATGCAAAAAAAAAAAGAATGGCTGCAATTGCTATTTTTTTTTTTTACAAAACTGCATTTGTCAAGGTAGCATGTAAACACAAGGTATTAGGTTGCGCAATATATACCCCGAAAATTAATGAGAAATCAATCACACATAAGTGGTGGGTGGCCACCTATTCAATCAGACCCACCCAACCATGGTCACATGGCCATGGATGTTAGGCAATAGAAAAAAAAGCCCTGTCCCAGCTGCCTCCCTATAAGATCCTATATTGAAAAGCCATGTGGAGTGCAAATACATTCCAAAAACCAGCCTATAATTTCTAGTGTCAGACTGGATGTGACTTCTGGTGCTGCCAACTGCCAACAGAGCATCCGCGCACATGCGCTACATGTACAAGCATGCATGTGGGAAAGAGTCAGCCAAATCCCAAGCTGGCATCCCATTTAAGGCATCCGCAGAGCGCGCCCACATGCCCGAACACAATACCCAAACTGCGAGCATGCTCAACAGGATCCCATAAAAAGGGCACCATAAAAAAAGAAAAAAACTAAACAAGACTTTGAATGCACCTGCGTTCCTCTTAAGGCCGTAGAGTGCATAGCAAAAAAGCCATGCAAGGATCACAATAAGGGAAATAATATCAAAACTAACAAAGGAAAGCAACCAGAGATGAAGACACATGAAGAAATAATGCATAAGAAAGAACACAGACAAGCAAATTACACAAATATTATTATTATTATTATGTTATTTATATAACGCCATCAAATTCCGCAGTGCTTTACAATGGGTGGACGAAGAGACATGTAGTTGTAACCAGACAAGTTGGACACACAGGAACAGAGGGGTTGAGGGCCCTGCTCAATGAGCTTACATGATAGAGGGAGTGGGGTAAAATGACACAAAACGGTAAGGATAGTATTAGACTAGTGACAGTTGCAGAAGAGGAATCAGTCGGGAGCTATTAACAGTTTAATTGATACGTTTTTATGAAGAAGTGGGTTTTTAACGATTTTTTGAAGGAGTGGAGACTGGGTGAGCATCTAACGGAGGGGAGCGAGTTCCACAGGAAGTCTTGAAGGTGAGCATCAGAGGTGGGAGTACGGACAGACGATAGACATAAGTCTTCAGCAGATCGTAAGGGCCTAGGTAGGACATACTTGTGTAAAAGGGAGGATAGATAGGTGGGAGCAGCATTATGTAGAGATGTGAAAGCAAGAACCAGAATTTTAAATTGAGCCCTATATCTTACAGGAAGCCAATGTAGGGAGTGACAGAAGGGTGAGGCGTGGGAGGTGCGGGCAGACAGGAAGATGAGCCTCACCCCTGCATTCATTATGGACTGTAATGGCGCAAGTTGGGAGCATGTAAGACCACTGAGAAGCGGATTACAGTAGTCAAGGCTAGAAAGGACAGTGGAATGGACCAGCACCTTAGTCGCATCTGGCGTTAAGTAGGGTCGGATGCACGCAATGTTTTTGAGATGGAAACTACAGGATTTGGCGATAGATTGAAGGAGAGGTCGAAGTCAAAGAGAACACCTAGGCAGCGAGCCTGCGCGGTGGAGCTGATGGTAGCACCGTTGACTTGGAGGGAAACGGACACAGGAGTAGCAACACTTGAGGGTGGAAAGACCAGAATTTCAGTTTTGGTCAAGTTTAGTTTAAGAAAGTGGGCAGCCATCCAGTTAGAAATACCAGAGAGGCAGTCAGAGACACTAGTCAAGAGGGACGGGGAGAGATCAGGAGAGGACAGGTAGATTTGCGTGTCATGCGCATAGAAATGATACTGGAAGCCAAAGGAGCTAATGAGTTTACCAAGGGAGGCAGTATAGATGGAGAACAGTACAGGACAAAGTATGAAATATATATATATATATATATATATATATATATATATAATATAGAAGAAGAAAACATTACAAAATGAAATATAACAAGCCACAAAAAGTGTATAATTTTATTAGGAGTATGAGGTAAATAATTAGAACCACCAAAGATAACATTATATTACAAGAATATGATAATGTAAGTGTACTGGCTGGAGAAATCAGACCTCACCAGACTGGCCCTCACTGTGCTCTCACTAAGCTTCAGTCCGGCGATTATTAAATGAATCAGAGAAAAAAACAGGAAATTACATTATATTCACCTATAAACTCAGCTGCTCAGGATCAGAGATCAGTAGAGAAGAGCGGAGTATATGTCCATAAGATATGCATAAGTAGAATGAACCAAAATAAATGTGCATGTTTCTGGACACACACGTGCATTCTCAAATCTACTGCAATTACATTTCTCACAAGACAATCACAAGACATAAAAAAACAAAAAACAAAAACCACCAACAGCTTTTCTGAAAGACTGTGTTTCTTTCCGTTGGGACAGTCCCAGTTTCAGGGGCTCATTGCCCATGTTCACTGGTGCCCCCCATCTGAGGACACCAGGGAATTGTCCTCAGTAGGTGCAGTATTTTGGGGGCATTAAACTTCTGCTCAATGAGTTTTAGAAATGACCTGCCATGGACAGCCCTTAGTACAATAACCAAATTCAGATGAAGAAATGTACTTGTCTGTACATGGCTGGATCTTACATGTGATGTATCACAAGTTTAGCACCAAATTTATTGTTTATTATTACAAAATGACAATTTATGAAGCTTTATATAACGATTTGGATTTTTTTTTTTCTTTTATTATGTCTTTAAAATATATTGGGCTTTAGGTTATTTAACATTTTACTGTCTCTTTTATCACCAACATGTGCCAAAATGAAAATGTATCAATGCAGAGCTATGGGCAATAAAGATTTATTTCTATAATTGTCCCATCAAGGTGTTTAAAAACAAAACACAATAAATGAAATCTACTGACTGCAGTAGAAATTACACTACAGTCTAAAAGATCAGCAGAATGAATTTAATGCTTATTTACAGTAAGCTCGACTAATTTAAAGTGTATCTGTCATCCAAAAATTCACATCTTGCCACATTATAAAAAATACAATGTAACTGATAAATACTGCCAGTCAAAATGCCAGTAAATATGTAGACAGCAGGTATTTTTCGCAGAAACTGGAATTTTGGAGAATTAATATGTGAATTACACATTTATGGTCAAAATCACCCAATATATAAAAGTATCTGTTTTTTTTTTTTTTACAGCTTGGTTATTTATTTATTTTTACTTTTCCACATTTTCCAGTTTAGTGAACATACCTTCACTGTGTTAGTTTATGTTAACAACAGCTGCATGTATCCCTTATAAAAAAAAAAATCTAAAATAAAAATCAGTTAATACCATACAATGGAGAGCAAATGCCTTTGTGAACTCCCAGAAATCCCAGTTTGATCCCACAATGCAATACAGTGGCTATGCACTATAATTTAGCCAAATGCATTGTTAGTGCTCACTGGTGTAAATGTAGACACTACTATTTAGTTAGTAAAATATTTATGTTTTGTTTTAACTTTTTACTTGAGGTAGATTTTATGAAACACACATTCCTTGTTAAAAGGTACACGTTATACTCTAAGGCAGTGGTTCCCAACCTAATTCTCAAGAACCCCTAGCAGTCTAGGTTTTAGGGATTATCCTGTTATGTCTAAGGTGTTTTTAGGAAAAAAACTAAACACTTTAGACACAATAGGGTAATCCCTAAATCCTGTACTGGTAGGGGGTACTGGAGGACTGGGTTGGGAACCCCTGTTCTGAGGTATGGCTGATGTGCTTTATTACATAATATTAGGGTTAGAATTAGGGTTAGTAATAGGATTACAATCATGTGTGTGCAGAACTTTAGATTAGAGAATGCACCCAGAGAAAAATACCATCCAAACCTTATTTTACAATACTAATTTTAAAGGTACAAAATACATTTTGCTCTTGTGACAGTTTCCCAAAAAAATACAACAAACTAACAAAAGTGTCCAAAGAGAAGACGGGAGGGAAAAAGTGGTACTGCATTAGGGTGTGCAATGCACACGCAGCACTCCTGTTAATTAGAATCAGAATTAGGGTTAGAAAAAGGGTTAAAATCTTATATGTATTGGTTTTAGACAGGATAAAAAAAAAATCAAAACATTAGGAAGTGAGCACATATTTTAACACCTTAAGGACTAAGCAAGTTCTACACATTGTGATCAAAACAAAACTTAAACAAAAAATGGAATTTGCACTATATGTCTGTTCAAGCATAATTCACCTTTTTCATATTAGGTGCACCAACACTTATTACACCCCAACTACCTCTTCATGGTTCCCAAATCACCGAAGGCACCTACCGGGCTACTCGGGACATCATAGTTGCATTCCAAAACAGAATAGACAAATCAGCAGTACTGGTAACCCCTACAATTCGAAAACAGGGCACTGAGTTTCTATGCCGACCTCTCCAATGGCACTCTGGTATGGAGACATTCCCTAAAACCACTTATCACCCTTCTCCGCCAATAAGGCCTCAGATACCGCTGGAGACCGTCCCACACTCTAACCATCCAGCAGGGACCGATCTCACACCAGATACGGGAAATATGCGACGCAGCACCGCTCCTGCACTCACTGGGCCTACCTATGGACTCCCTCAACCAAACGGGCCAGAAGAGCCCGGCATCCCCGCAGCACAGGTGGGACCTGACAAAAACTGTCGCGTTCGTACCGCAAGGACTCACACCCGACCCATACGTTGCTGTTACCACCTGAACTGGGCCAGGTGCCAGATCGTCAAACTTGCTGCGCACCTGCGGGTACTGTCATAGCCCCGGACATTTCCTACACTCTAACCCCAACGATGGTGGCTCATTCTACTGCAGTTTACTAACCACTTTTCTTGTCCCTTAACGCAAAGGTAACCTAACTAATCACGTCACAGAGTAGGTGACACACACACCTCTCAGGGCTATCACACTCGGGCAGAACCCCCATTGACACCCACCCCCCTTTATCGCCTAGTCGCAGCCTCACTTAATTTACTACACATAACACACATGTATATGTTTAATGTCGGTGTTACACTCGCTTAAATTAATGGCACCCATACGCAGGCTAACCCCCGACCTGGAATCTACTTAGACATATCCACACAAAGATAGATGTTAGTGTTCTTGCCCTTTTTTTTTTCCTCTTCTCTGTTTGAACGCAGGCCTCGCTGCCAGTGCACCCAGGGATTTTTTTTTTTCTATTTTTATTTCCTCTTTCTCTTCATAATAGACACGCACAGTACACACACTTTCACCATAACTGTTAAGCGAATGATATAGTCTAGCAAGCAATATGAGACTCTCATCTTTGCATGTATCAACTCGATATAAGCTCACACATCAGAACCGCTAAGCTGTCAACACTGCATGACAGGCACCAGGTCCCTAGGATCTCTATTGGCCCACCATAAATATACACAGCGCATATAACCCACATTCTACTGTTTAGATATTAATACTATTTACCAAGCACCAGGTTATCTTTGCCTCCACCAACCCACCAAAAGCACATACCTATCAATATTACCGCCAAGCCCAAGCTGATTATATTATCCATCGTACACTGTGTTAATCTTGTCTTTATTAACCTCATAACATGTTACATTACTATATTTACTAAATCAGTGACAGCCTACAAAGCATACCTGCATTAATCCTTATGCATATTCACCCACAGACACAGTTTGCTTTTAAAAATTTTATTTAAAACATTGTGCACAGTATGGTCTATGCCATGTTACACTCTGTTGTCAAATAGTCTCCTACAGCTGTTGTGGCGTAGCAGACATGAATGTTATCCCATGCATGAACGAAAATAAAGAATTCAAGAAGAAAAAAAAAATACAGTTAGAATGAAATTACATATATGTATACAATTTTTTTAAAAATGTAAAAAAAAAATTATTTTATTTTAATGTATGTATTATTTATTTTTTATAATATATATACAATATATACAGTTATATATATATATATATTATATGTGTGTAATTGTATTCTAAGGGTATTTTTATATTAATATATGTATACATTAATAAACAATACACTTAGTATGACATTATATTTATATATATATACATATATTATTTATTATTATTTATTACTAATATTTTTTTTATTTTACAGCAGCAGGGAGACTGCCTGTCTGTCCCTGCAGCAGATGCATGGACACCTATTGCGGCCATGTGACCGCTCTTTCCCGCTGGTGTTAAATTAAATTATTCTGTTTTCATTTTATTTTTTGGTGATACATATAGTTAGTACACATCTGTGTAGATAGTGTCACTTCATCAGATAGTGTAACTGAGACATCGGTTAGATGTATGTCAAAATAATAGTATACCTCTAAATTGAACCTATAGTTTCCCACAACTCTTGCTAAGACACTGCATATATAGGAGAGATCGCTGATTAGAAATTTGAGGTTTTATAATTAAAGGCAAGCTAAGGCAGGTTATAATAATTGATAAGTGTCTTTGTCAAGGCTAAAGAATGTCTTGTTAAAGGAGCACTATAGTGCCAGGAAAACAAACTCGCTTTCCTGGCACTATAGGGTTATTAGCCCCCCCCCCAACCTCGTGTCCCCCCTCCCGCTGGGCTGAAGGCGTTAAAACCCCTTCAGCCACTTACCTTTCTCCAGCGCTGGGCTCCCTCGGCGCTGGTGACCTCTCCTACTACTGCCGATGTCAGCACCGAATGCGCATGCGCATTCAAACCGTCCATAGGAAAGCATTATTCAGTGCTTTCCTATGGACGTCCAGTGTCTTCTCACTGTGATTTTTGCACAGTGAGAATCGCGGAAGCGGCCTCTAGTGGCTGTCAGGGAGACAGCCACAAGAGCAGGGATAGGCAACCTTCGGCACTCCAGATGTTTTGGACTACATCACTCATAATGCTCTTACACCCATAATGCTGGTAAAGCATCATGGGGGGTGTAGTCCAAAACATCTGGAGTGCCAAAGGTTGCCTATGCCTGCACTAGAGGCTAGATTAACCCTCAGTGTCAACATAGCAGTTTCTCTGAAACTGCTATGTTTTCAGCTGCAGGGTTAAAACTATGGGGACCTGGCACCCAGACCACTTCATTGAGTTGAAGTGGTCTGGGTGCCTATAGTGGTCCATTAAATATTGCTCAGAGTCGAAAAGTTACCAGGTCCAATTGATAGTGGAATAAAGACTTCCATGGGTGTTATAGCTCAATATTTTAGGCTGTTTTCAGGGTTTGGGAGCGAGGACCATACACCACACACTCTTGATAAAGTGTATACTACCAGTTTTTATTACTAGTAACCAAATACTACTCTTTATTACTAGTTTTTGTTTATACTCTCACCTCACTGTAAATACAGTTTAACCAGGGTCGTCTTTAACGCAGGACAAACGGGACAGCTGGCCAAAGCACAGTTACTCCTGGTGGCCCAAAGCAGCTGCCCCTTGGGCCCTGCTGCCCTCAACAATTTCTTTGTTTGCCTACATGTTCCTACACACCAAGTACACCCATCGGGTGGCCCATGCACTAAGGGCTACCCAGTGGACCATTATCAGCAGGGGCTTAGTCAGGCACTGGGGATCTTTAACAGCAAGACTGGGCCCCTTACTTATCGACATCCTAGGAGGAGGTGACGAGGAAGTCACTTCCTCCTGCAAAGGAGGAGAGGAATTGCACAGAAGAGAGGAAGGAAGCATGGAGAAGGGGGGGAGCTGGGCCAGGAGTGCTAGACCCCAACTTCCAACAGCCTCAGCCTCCAGTCTGGACATCGGGGAAAAACTCCCTCCATGGTAGGAAACGGGAGAGTGGGTTTAAAACTGTAAATTTTGCATGTGAATGTGTTTGTCAGTATATGTGTGTGTAACTATGTCTGTCAGTGTCTGTGTCAGTATGTCTGTCAATGTATGTGCCTGTGTGTGTGTCAGTATGTCTGTCAGTGTATGTGTCAGTATGTCTGTCAGTATATGTATTTGTGTGTCAGTATGTCTGTCAGTGTAGTGTGTTTATATGTGTGTATGTGTGTCTGTCAGTGTTTGCATCTGTATATGTATCTGCACGTGTGTCAGGTTGTGTATCTGTATGGGTGTCAGTGTGTGTATCTGTGTGTTGTCAGTGTATGTATCTGTATGTTGTCAGTATGTGTGTCAGTGTGTATATCTGTGTATGTATATGTGTATCTGCATGTGTGTCAGGTTTTGTATCTCTGTCAGTGTGTGTATCTGTATGACTGTATCTGTATGTGTGTCAGTGTGTGCAGGCCCGGACTGGCCATCGGGCATACCGGGCCTGCTGCTGTGTGCTTCCGTGGGCCGGTGGGGAGATCAAAGATCTCCCTCACCAGCCCAGAGGCATGGAGATGCGGCCGCCAGCTGGGGAGGGAGGGAGGCAGGGAGGAGAGAGAACCGGCAGAGCTCTAACAAGCAGCTCCACCGGGTCCTCTCGCGGGATTCTGAGCCACTCTCACCACTGGACCACCAGGGAAGGCAGCATGGCACCCCACCCCCCAGGCAGAACGGATCTCCTCCTCCCCCCTCCCAGGATAAAGGTAAGAAGGGAGGGGGGGATATAATTTTGTTTTTTTATTAATAAAAAAAATATATTTAAATTTAAATAAAAAATACATTCACTCACACAGACAGCACCCAGACACAGCACCCCCCAGACACACACAGCACCCCCCAGACACACACAGCACCCCCAGACACACACAGCACCCAGACACAGCCCCCCAGACACAGCACCCCCAGAAACACACAGCACCCAGACACACACAGGACCCCCAGACACACACAGCACCCAGACACACACAGCACCCAGACACAGCCCCCAGACACAGCACCCCCCAGACACATCCAGACACACACAGCACCCCCAGACACAGCACCCAGACACAGCACCCCCAGACACACACAGCACCCCCAGACACACACAGCACCCAGACACACACAGCACACCCCAGACACACACAGCACCCCCAGACACACACAGCAACCCCAGACACACACAGCACCCAGACACACACAGCACACAGCACCCCAGACACACACAGCACACCCAGACACACACAGCACACCAGACACACACAGCACCCCCAGACACACACAGCACCCCAGACACACACAGCACCCAGACACAGACAGCACCCCCAGACACACAGCACCCCAGACACAACACCCAAACTCACCCCATCCCCAGACACACACAGCACCCCAGACACACAGCACACCCAGACAGCAGCACCCCAGACACACACAGCACCCAGACACACACAGCACCCCACACACAGCACCCCAGACACACAGCACACCCAGACAGACACAGCACCCCAGACACACACCCAGACACACAGCACAGACACACCCCAGACACACACACACAGCACCCCAGACACACACAGCACCCAGACACAGACAACACCCCAGACACACACAGCACCCCCAGACACAGCACCCAAACTCACACAGCACCCCCAGACACACACAGCACACCCAGACAGACACAGCACCCCCAGACACACACAGCACCCAGACACACACAGCACACACATATATATATAAAATAACCCTCAGTGCGTTAACAAAAAAAAAAAATTATAAACCTAGAATGTGACAGCAGATAAAAACACCCTCACACACAGCACCCCTCTTGCATACATACACTGCGCCCCTCACACATACAATAAGTCCAAATATATATATATATATATATATATACATACACACACTACAGCACCCCTCACACTGCACCACTACACACATTACGCTCCAGATACACACTAGATCCCTTACCCTATATGCACTCTTAATCCTCTACACACACACACACACTGGGTCCTTTACACAGTAGATCTCCTACACACACACTACATTCCTTGTCAGCAAACACATACAACATTCTCTAAACACACCCTCTCTGCAACCCCTACACACACTACGTCACCTATACACACACACTTCAGCCCGTATGCACACACTCGCTGCATCCCCTATAAAACTATGCCCCCTATACACACACTCTCTACAGCCCCTAGCCACACATATTACACCACAAACACAAATTAAATTGACCTATTTATACAATACCACACCACACTCTACACACACGCAATCCCACAAGCAGGCTCCAAACATATGCACCATGCACTTTCCTGGCCCTTTTGTCCTCTGGTATCCCACTTGTGGAGACACCAGAGACAATTTAAAAGCAAACACAGCGCAAGCATGTTATTAAATTTGCTTGCGCTGCGCAGAACAAATTCAGGGCCTTTTTCTAATGCCAGAGCTCTTCAGCAGGGCTCTGGGCATTGAACCAACATGCTCACTTTGAGAGGGGGCGTGTTGTCATTAGTGATGACAAAACACACACTCTCTGGCCCCGCCCCCTTCTTAGGGGGCCGCTCTGATTGAAAAATGCCCGGGCCTAATTTTTTTCCCAATCCGGCCCTGAGTGTGTGTATAAGTGTATGTATATCTGCATGTGTGTCACTGTGTGTGTGTATCTGTGTGTGTGAGTGTGTGTGTACGTGTACATGTGCATATATCTCAGCATTCAAACGCCAACACTACATACAAACACACTCCTGCATTGAAAAGTCAACACTATATATAAACACACCTCTGTTTAAACACCAAAATTACATATAAACACACCACTACATTCAAAAACCAACACGTAATTACATACTTGCCTATAACCACCAATAAGATATACAAAATAATGTGCAACAAACTGCAACACTCAAACTTAAATAGGGTACCACAAAAAAATAAAATACAAGTGAGTACACTCAAAGATGTATTAGCACACTCCAAATTCTAATGCCATAGGAAAAAACAACTAAAACGGGAGTGAGCTAATGGGAGGAGTCAAACTAGAGCGTACAAATGTCATAGACTGGATCTAAATATATATTGTGTAAGGGGCAAATAGCCGTATATGGAGTAAGGTTCCAGCATAAGCGTAGGATAGTATAAAGGGAGCAAGTCGGTCTTGGTGTGCCGAGACCGACGATACGGTAGGCCTGTAAATAAAGAGGGCCCACCAAGGAGTAAGAAAGTAAAGTAAATGGAAAGAAAAGAGAAAGTGTTGAAATGAGGAGTGGGTGGGAGGGTCATTCTGATGCTGACCTCAAGCGATATGGAGTCAGGTAAGGGGTGTCCCTTATATAGGGGAGTGAATTAATGTAAGCCCCTCCCACAAATACAGGCCAAACGGCCTTAATACTTGTGTAAGGGGCAAATAGCCGTATATGGAGTAAGGATCCAGCATAAGGGTAGGATAGTATAAAGGGAGCAAGTTGGTTGTGGTGTGCCGAGACCAACGATACGGTAGGCCTGTAAATAAAGAAGGCAAAAATGAATAATCAAAGATTTAATACAGTCAACAAATATATAAAAATTAACCAGACATTTCTTTAAATGCATTACAGTATTTAATTCCTGGAAGGATTTTGAAGGTAGGAATCTAGGACCGCAACTGGACACATCAACATAAAAAGTGGGTGAAAGAACACCCCAAGAGGGTGACAGTAGTAAAATAAAAAGTAAAAGAATAGTGGATGCATGAAATTAAATAAGACCAAGCTACTCGCAGAACGGCGCTCAATCAATGGACATAGAAAAGTATATGGATAATAAATAAGCTGGCACAAAAAGTCAGAGTCAACAATGTAAACTGTGGGGGCCCCCCTTGATAAATGGTTTGTGCTTACATTCAAACACACAAACACAGCCCAGTGCTAAATACAACCCTGCAAACATGGGAATATAGTAGATTTAGGACACCCTTGAGATATGGGTGCCCAAAAAAAACCTTGCACCTCTACTTTAGTTCTGCCACTGCGTTGGGGGTGAGGGTGTGATTGCATGCCAGGGAGTGTGTTGGGGGTAGGGTTCAGGGGGCACAAGGAAAATGCTTTACCCAGGGTCCAATCAATATTAAAGATGGCGCTGAGTTTAACATTATATTGAAGTGCTAGAAACCAGATGATTACCAGTATATATTGAATGTTAAATAGTTTATTTTTAAACTATGCATTTGCAGAAGATATATAAACACAAAGCTTAGTAAAGCAATTTTAAAATGTTGCAGTTGTGGTTTAGGAATACTAGTTTCTGTCTCCAGAGATAAAATGGCTGTCGCTCACACTCTACAAGTCAACACCTGTAACCATGGAAACAGGTAATTACAGCTACGGTATTTGGTTACAAGTGGGATGACATGTAGTTTCTTTTTCCCTTAGCAAATATGATCATGGATGGCTGACTCTGTAACATTGCTGCCAGGAGCTTGCCTATATGATTGTCTCACAAGATATCGATTCATGGCCAAGTACATTATTAAATTAAGTCATTAACGCATCTTAAAGGTACGCTTAGGGGTGGACTTAACATTTATCTAATGCATTACATAAAACAGACATTTTATGAAAATGTGCACAAAAAATAATAGAAAAAAAAGATCATTCTAAATTTCCCGGAAACTCATCTGTCTCTTCTGATTTTCACTGAAAACAGGGACTGTCAAGCGTGAATTTGTAACATACATGATGAATTCTGACTGTAACATTTTGGGATTTTGTCATTCAATATGCAGGGGTTGCTAGGAGACAGAGAGTTTACTACATTTCTGGTTAGAGTGTGTCTTTCACTTCCTGCTATAAGCAATAGACCAGAGGGTGGAGTTATAGTTTATCATATTTTTATTTGTTTGTTGTTTTGCACAAAATGAACAGCCTTTAGCTGTGCCTATGAATCCAAGTTAATTATGCTGTAAAGAGAAATAAAATGCACAGGGCCGGCGCAAGGAATTTTGGGTACACAGGCGTAGAGGCCTTTTGTCGCCCCCCTCCTAACTTCCCCCCAAAAAAGCATCATCAAACATTAAAGTAGTTCAGGCACCCACAGTGCACATTTATATTGGTTCAATAGAGATTATAGATATGAATTTTGAAAATAGATTTAAAACATTTACACAGTATGAACTTTTGTATAGTTATTATTGAACGAGTTGTGTTTCTGTAAAGACCAGTAAAACCTGTAATATCGTCATTCAACTTTATACCTAACTTGACTTTTCCTATCTATCTCTTAAATAACTAAATGGAAAGTGAAAAATAAAATGTTGATACATATATAAGGAAGAGAGCACTCACTGGTCTTTCAAATGCAGCAAAACAGTATTCCATTAACTTTCAAACAATACAATATGAAATAGACTTTTCTCAGGACTTGCACCCTCACTCCTGTATGTAAAGATTGACAGGTTCCTACTTAAAGTCAGTGGTGGAACTAATATGGTGAGGGCCCTGGTGGAACATTGATTCCCTGCTGATTTGAACGTTTGCCCACAGACAAAGAAATGATCAGTCTATAATTTTAATGGTAGGTGTATTTTAACAGTGAGAGACAGAATAACAAAAACAAAAAATCCAGAAAAATGCATGTCAAAAAAGTTATAAATTGATTTGCATGTCAATGAGTGTAATAAGTATTTGACCCATTCGACTTAGCACTTGGTGGCAAAACCCTTGTTGAGAATCACAGAGGTCAGACTTTTCTTGTAGTTGGCCACCAGGTTTGTACACATCTCAGGAGGGATTTTGTCCCACTCCTCTTTGCAGATCCTCTCAAAGTCTTTAAGGTTTCGAGGCTGACGTTTGGCAACTCGAACCTTCAGCACCCTCCACATACTTTAGATGGGATTAAGGTCTGGAGACTGGCTAGGCCACTCCAGGGCCTTAATGTGCTTCTTCTTGAGCCACTCCTTTGTTGTCTTGGCTGTGTATTTTGGGTCATTGTCATGCTGGAATACCCATCCATGACCTATTTCTGTATAAACATACTGACACATGCACACATAGATTTACTCACTGACACATTACAAAAACTGACAGAAAGATATACGCACTGACATATGCACACAGGTATAAACCCTGACAAACAGATACACATACGGACACAACCACACACCCTGACACACAGATACAAACCCTGACACATAGATACGCGCACACACACACATAAACACATACAAGTTATAATGTTTATGTTTGCTCCCATTGACCTCAGACAGCAGGATCACAAGCAACCACCCTCCTGTTAGCTTACCTTTTGTGTCCGGGAGGATGGTTGCTTGTTGATCTGCTGTCTGAGGTCAAAGGGAGTGTAGGGTCTGGAGCAGCTCTCTTGTTGCTCCTCTCACTCTGTTCTGCCTGTCTTCTCCTCCCTCCCCCTCACACGGCGCTCTGTGAAGATGGTAGGAAGTGATCAGCTGTCTGACCTATCAGGCTTTTAAAGGGCAGCAACTGTGGAGGAATAAAGAAATAATAACCCTGTGCAGGCTATGGTGCAACCCCACCAGCTGCACCAGAGTTCCGCCAAAGTATAGGTCAGTTCCTTATCAAAGTGAGATAGTCTAAACCAGGTATAGGCAACCTTTGGCAATGCAGATGTTGTGGACTACATCGCCCTTAATGCTCTTACACCTATAATGCTGGCAAAGCATCATGGGAGGTGTAGTCCAAAACATGCCGAAGGTTGCATTGCCTGGTCTAAACTATTAGTACTACTGCTTCATACAGTGGATGGGCATAACACTAGCAAAGTAATAAAAAACATAATTTCAGGTCAGCAGAACAGAAATCAGGATACACAAATAACTTGAATAAGTTGAGTCAAAACCAAATATCAATGTAATTAGACTGTGTTTACAGGTGCAGAAACCACAGACGGGCATTGATAAGGAGATAAAGTCGATGTAAGTAGCTCTAGTAAGTGACTCCGTCAATCAAAATGATTTTGGTGATGCCATTAGGGTATTAAGTCTGAAATTTATCTCTGGTTTACTATGCTACGTGACGGCCTATGATGCCTTGGAACACTTCAAGTACCATACCATAACCATAGTTTGCTGAAGAGGTTATAGAGCGAGAAGGTCCCCTCTCCCCTTGTAAATCAAAACATATCTGAACAGTTTGACTTCTTATCTGGTTCTGATGGGCCCTGCTCCCTGTCTCCACTACCAACACTGAAGTTGGCAAGCAGGAATTTCTGTTAGCTACCCTGAGCCATGCCCTGCTGGCCCACTGCCATTGGTAATTAAGATAAAAACAAGTGCACCCCAGGTAAGAAGTCAAAACATTTAAAAACAGTTTGACTCCATACAGTGGGAGAGGCAATGCCAGGGAAATCCTGGAATTATAACAACTACAGCACAAACTGTTGTGATCATGGTGCTTGAAATCTTCTTTTAAGGGAATTCTACAGCTATCCACTGCAAAACCTACCAATTTCAACTGAAATCCTTTATTTACACTAAAGCACTGCCTTATTAATAGACATTACAGATTGTGTGCAATCAACAACATCTGAGGAAATTGAAGTATCCAAACGCACTTATCTTTGGATATTTATGCATGTGTATGTTATCATAACACGCTGTTTTGCATATATCACATATCTATATTCATCTACATTGATTAGCAATCATAGAAATGAGGGTTTCATCTCTTGCACTTTGCAAACTTGCAATTAGGTAACAAATGAAATCAGGAAGAAACCGAACATTATTATACTCATTTATGAAGCATGTAAATGAACACCTGTTCCCATAACCAAGCTCAGAATGCATTTTCCCTATGTAGCTCAATGTTCTGTATGTAAAAATTACTTGAAAATACAAAAGTCTTCATGGAAGTCAAAACATGACAACTTCAAAAATTCTCTTGAAGTCTCCACGCATGAAAATACCAGCAAAAAGCAATAATTAAAAACAATGGACTGCTAAAACAAACATCATGTGAATAAATTCATTTACAAGCAGGTACTAAGCTTGAATTTTATATTGTAGTAGAATTCACACATAGCGAATATCTGTTAATATCATGATGAATATTTGTGAACTCTAATGCTCTGCAAGGGGTCCAGCCACTCAAAAGCCCCAATTGTCAGTGTCAGAACACAAAGAGGCATTAAGACTGATATAGGATTCTACTGGAGATATAAACATGATTCGGAACACGGCTTTTATATTTTAAGAGTAGTCATTTGTTTTTGGGGAATTAATGGTCTCTATCCTCATCTCTGAGGAAGTCTCTTATTGATTGGATGAAACACGTTGGATTTTACTACATTATATGGACTTTTATAGATTTTGTTATATATATTTTTTTTAACTTTGTTTGGTTCTTTGTTTTTTCGTTTTTACTCTCCACTTTGCTGCTCTTTAAATTTCAAGACCATACTACGCTGCTGCCAGTTCCACCTTCTATGGAGATATGCCCACAATTTTCTTCCTGTCTGTAAGTGCAATCTAATAAATACTTTTTTGTTTTTTATGATACCTCACTATGTGCAGTCTCTTTCCTTTTCATATATAAATTAAGGAATTGTCGCCACCTGAGATTTTCGACACTCCTGAAGTCTGACTCATCATCCATTTGTGAGTTTTCTACTTACACCATATATATTTTTTCATTTTTTACTGTATTACGCTATGTTTTGTTTGTTATTATTATAAATCTTGTTCCCGATTCATATTTCCAGGTTGTTAAGACTTTTTCATATACGTATACTGGGTGCTTTTTCCCCATTTTTTTTTTGTTCTGAATAGATATTTATGTGTTGGAATTTACTGGTCTTTCTCTCACCTTACAAAATATAGATTGTTATCAATCTAAAATAGTAACAAAAAATATTGTCTTCTAGAATATTTGAAGATCTAGGGATAAATGTCAAACACCTGTATTCCTTTATACTACAGTCAGTCCTTTCCTGAATAAAACAAACTATTAATAACTTATTGAAAGAATCTGAAAATTCGGAGCATTTTGTAATAATTTTCCATGTGCAACACTCCGTCAATAAAGACATTGTCATCTCTTTCTCCAAGAAAAGGTATTGTCCAAAACCCATTTGCTAATGCTTAAATGTAAATTCGGCCTTGTCCATTTGGCTGGAGAAAGGTATAAAACATTGTGGGATAGAGACCATAGACACTTGGTTGCGATAGTCAGTACCATGAACCGTTACCTGTTTAAAGACCTTTAAATAAACTTGCATTTGCAGAAGGAGAACTTAGCAGAGATAATTATGAACAATCCAATGGACTGTCCATAGGAGTTTCCCAACTGCTGTATTATAGAATAATGTTGTCCTGTAGTTTGAGGTTAGGTGTGAAGACAATAACGTGTTGGGAGCTGGATTGCTCAGTCCTTTCTCCAAAACAGGCTGCTGCTGCAGAGTGTTCCTGTCCTGATACTAGTCTCTAGTATCAGTCTCAGGCTGTCTCAGGCTGACGAAAACCCCACCGGCTGCTGTTATTTTCCTGCCACCGTTATTTTGTAATCTGCAGGCAAGGAACAAAACAGATTACTGGCAACTCTTAATGACTTCTAATCAATATATTTTGACATTTATAACATTTATTGGTCTAACACTGTAATTATATAGATGGATATTAACATCAAACAATCACAGTATAACAGTGGTGAACAATATTACAATAAAATAATGCGCAAATCAACATAAATGTCAAAACAATAACTATTCTCACAATAGCACATTAGAACAATATGTCATTATGATAAGTATAGCTCATAGATCTGACACAGGAATTATACCTACAGTATTGATCTGTTTGGGCATAGAATAGATGCTGAATGGCTACATGATAAAACATGCCAATGAGAACAATTGGCCTACATGATCTTTTATGGTACCCTATTTTTAGAACACTGGGTATGTTGATTATTACTTATCAGAATCTTGTATACTCAGGGTATGTAAAACAGCAGTAATGAGGCTGACTGCCATTGACTTGATTGTGTCCTCCTCCAGAAAAGGTCTCCCATAAGTGATTATGTGTGTTAGATCACCACCAGTGCCTGAAACATGATGTTCCTCTTCCATCTTTTACTCTTTAACCTGATGCTCACAGTCCATCCAGTGTTTCTTAATAACTGCAATGGTCCTCGTTGTCCTCTCAGTTGAGACCTTCTTAATTTTGTCCAGAGATTCACCCTCATAGCTGCTGCCTCCATATTATTTGTGGCAAAGAAGATCGGCTTACATCATACACTAGTTATCAACTTAGGGGGTGCTAAAGAAACTGTCATGTTTTTCCATTGATATTATAGGCAGAGAAACATTTTTATGCATAAACTTCATCTTTGCATATGAGGTGACATACCATATGTTATAGTACTACAATGAGTACAGTAGTTCCCTAACATAATGTATTTGGCTCAAACAAGCGGCTGCTCGGAGCAAGCTAGGAATGCTACTGGTACTTGTTAGCCATTGCAGGGTACATTTTAAGAAACAAGCAAACACCAAATAGAACAGATATTTATGGAAAAAAAAGGTGAAATAATACCGTGCTAACTGCAGGTTGCAAGTAACAAGCAGTAAAATAAACAGAACGAATCTTAAAATGTACAGCTCGCAAATTAATACTTCCAAAATATGCTTGTACAGTCTTTGATTCAATATTCAGTTTGATGATAAAAAAATCTTTACTATCTTTATTAATGTACGTATTCTAACTATATATAAATAGATACATACATATAATTAGAATGTGTACATTAATTTAAAGATAGTAAAGATTATTATTTTTTTTTAAATCAAACTGAACATTGAACCAAGCAATGTGCAATCGTAGATCGTACAAGTCATAATCTGTGGCATCAGGATTTTTTCCCCCTCAAAGCTCCAAGCGGTGTTTGACTGCATTATAAAACATGTCACATAGCTTTGTCAAAACCAGATTTATGTGGAGATGACTAGTCCTGCAGCTACAATGCTCGATACACTGTCATGATTTAAAAACAGGGACTATTCTTGAGTAATCTTTACCATCTGTTGTTTTACAGTAATCTTAATATTCATAAATCGATGGCCTTATCTTCAAAGCTAGAAAGAAACACAATACAAATCCCTGAAATATGTGCCCCAGCAGTTTTTAGAAATGAATCCGTCAGTACTTATATACATGTACAATACAAATGGTTTGCCATTTGACCTCTTTGTCATAGGCATTTTAGTTAAAACTGCTTTCATTTGCTGTACCTTCTACATGAATATGTTTTTGACAGTGCCAAAGTGTAAATGTAAGTCTAAATATAATATCAAGCAGCATTAAAATGCTTTTGTTTAATTTCCATGTTTGGTAATTTGATTGCAAACTGCTGCATATTCCACTGCATATTCCAAGCCGACCAATAGCAGTATGGACTTGGTACAACAACCAATCTCACTACGTAGCTTACAACAAGTGTGAATGGGGACCTGTAATAACCAGGAAGGGTGGGGACAGACAATAACAAGGACCGATGACAACATAATAGATTTGAAGGAGTGGCAGGGCAGCAAGTTTGAGCTGGTCTGGGAGTGTCCCCAGAATAATGGGACAACAACAAGACTGGAAAAGTGGGGACGGGGAAAAGCATTTGCAACCTGGACAATTAATACATTCAATTCAATACATAGGACTAGATCGTATTTAAAAACATTTAGGCACTCAGAACAACACAACATAAAACATCAGACCATGGGTCTCTGGGCCATGGGAATTTCCTGGGTAATATTTGTCACTTTATTATATCTACTTTTTATTTGTTTTAAGAGTGTTATCTAATCAGTAATCAATATAAATGATTGGAGTCCCACATTGGACAAATAAATGTATTCAGTAATGAGCAGGTTGGTCCAAGACTTATCGCCAAGGTATGTTGTAAGCATAATTCACATCCAAATGCTTTCTTTCCCATTTAGATATTTTTGTTCAGACAACCTCTAGTAGAGTTATACTGTATCTAAGCACATTTACTATTTAGCAGCTATGTAATCTTTCATTTTAAAGGGTTATTGCAGTGGTGGGGGAACACATACCTCATTTTCAGGTGTATTTCTTCACTGTGAATATTTAGTCTAATATCTATATAGTGACACAATTTTCTCCTAAAACATTTGGCCTTAGAGAAGTGGATTCTTGCAAGCATTACTAAAAGCCTTCCCTTCGTTAGCAGTACCTTTAACTTACCGTGAGTATTTCTACTATCCCTTCATCTTACAGGTGCCGAGGAGAGAAAACAGACTTATGCAAATATCTTTGAACTTATAAACCAACACCCGATGTGTTTTTCATAAATATTGGAAAAAAATAACAATGACGTGTGGGTGACCCCATTACAAAGTGGGATATCACTGTACGTTTTCTACCTCTCATGAGAACAGACAATGGAAAATTGGTTTCGTATATGCAATCATATGCTTTGTGAAAAACCAGTCTTCAAATGCAATATCTAATGACACACACAAATTGATTCTTTCAGAGACACATAATTCCTCAAAAAAGCAAACGACCTCAATGCAAGGTTTAAGCACTAAAGATTGTCCTGCACTGGTTGTCACATACATTGCTGAATGGTACCATTCCGTAGCACTTTACAATCAGTGGACTAACAAACATGTAATTGTAACCAGACAAGTTTGACGCACAGAAACCGAGGGGTTGAGGGCCCTGCTCAATGAGCTTACATGCTAGAGGGAGTGGGGTAAAGTGACACAAAGGGGAAGGGAAGTAATTATAATGTAATATCACACAATGCGCAACAATAGG
Source organism: Pelobates cultripes (assembly GCA_933207985.1). Lineage (NCBI taxonomy): Eukaryota > Metazoa > Chordata > Amphibia > Anura > Pelobatidae > Pelobates > Pelobates cultripes. The sequence continues at coordinate 38,169,359 of OW240912.1, read as the reverse complement.
CTGTCAGGACAGAAGAAAGAAGTCAAAAACAAAATGCATCCAGAATTTGGGGAAACACTCTAGAAGAATTGTGTTGAGTTTATTATAAAACACAAATGCTTCTGTGTGCATATTAGATAAAAAGTTTAGTTCTTATATGTTTGAAACTAATTTAGTGAAGACAGATAATTACAGTTATTGGGGTAAATATTCTCTTTTCATTGACCCTGAATTCCTGAAACACTTTCTTTATTATTCCAAGAGCCATCATCACTTTGGCTATTGTTGTATGATGGCGAAAGTTTCTGGACAGTAGTTGCTTAGTATAAGTCTTTCATTAGAGCGTCGACAGACTTTATGTTTTTTTCTGTGCAGATCGGATTACGCTGCATAACAATCAGTCTACACACTGTGCCCCCGAATTCCTAAAGCTGACAATTGTCCTTAAATGCACTCAATGGGATTAAAACACAACTACAACGGGATCTTCTGCATAGATGGAAAAAAATAATTAAAATGTTAAAATTGTACCAGCAATAGAGGAGGTTTATTCTCCCGTGCATGTGCCATTGTAAAATATAATCTGATATGGCATATTCTTATTCTGGTGAATACATTAAACTGCTAACATATAAAAGAGTGCATCATAGTAGCAGAACAAATATTTTGTAATGCATGTCAATTGTTATTTGTAACACAGTGTGGAAAGCACAATCTACTATTTAATAGGGAGATTATTCTAAAATATTAATTTATCCCTTAATAATAAATAGAGGCTTTAAAAAAAACAAAAAAACAACAACCTATTTTCCTTTTGCATTGTATTTAAAGAAAGATGGAAAGGATTGTATTGTGTGTATAGTATATAAAAATAGCTAATGAGATGAATATGTGAAGGAAAAAAAATGCATCTGATTTTTCGCTTATTTCTAAAAACACAATCAAGAAATAATTCGGCAACACCAGGAGCTGTTGCAAATAACGTGTACGAAATTTTTACAATCATTGATTTATTTTAATACCCCTTAAAAATCAGAAGATAAGGCTCTTCATTGAATATTCTTGTTTTTTTAAGCCCCTACGCAAACAAAAATTAAACATAATTCTATAATGTTGCCTTACACTAAACTGTTAATGAGTATGTTCAATGACATGAATCTCTTTAAGCATCTGACTGGGGCATAGCTTTACATTCGCACGTAGCCATCGCATGAAAACAGTCTTGTGCATATAAGACCAATAACAGCCTCAGGAAGGTCATAGAGGTCAGGCTGATTACCTCCTGTAGATTTGGCAGGCGGAAAGCTCAGCGGGGTTACCTAAGTCCGCAGCAAGCTATTGATATTCAGATGCATTTCTAACTTATTACCAAATCAGCAGGGGACTGTCTACATCTAAAGTTAACTCCTCCAAATCCTCACATTAATATAAATAGAAACACAAATACGTATGGGGTGCCTGATCTAAAATACGCTGTCTATAATCGAGGTCAATATTTGACATAACAATAGTTAGCAAACTACACAACACGATTAGCATTAAATAGAGCATATATGTTTAATCTGCTCCCATATAAAATCAACAGAGAAGAGATAAATACAGTAGTAGACTTCTGCATGGTTAGAAAATTCAGTTTGGCTGAACAATTTTGTTGAAAACCTAAAGTTTTTATGACCACTGAATTACGGTCATATGTTGGCACAGCCGAATTTTGGTAATGAAAACTGATTTGAGTTTAGAAATCAGACGAACATAGAGGGCGCAAAAATGTACTAATTGGCGTACTGCATAATATATACTTAATATACATAAAAATGGTACCAGGATAAAAAACGGTGGAGGAATCATATAAGGAAATAAAAATTACATCATAAAGTGGACTTACAAAACAAAAACTGCAGGAAGGCACACTAATTAGCAAAAATAGAGGATGCAATCCTATAGTGCACTCCTTAAATTGCTAAAGCCCGTGCAACTCAATATGCATTATTTGTTTAAAATGTTAAATAGATACATATAATTAATTCACAATTAAATGGTTTAATATAATTTATTTGTTTAGCATGTGCTTTTCGTAATAATTGTTTAAATTAGGTAGCTAAAATTTGCCTATTTTATGGACAACTTTCATGATTCAAGTTGAACTTGGAAGACAAATTTCAGCAAAGTCACTAATCACTTAATTGATCCAGATTATTTTCACAGAAAACATTGTGGAACCAGGTTTGCAATAGTTGTGTGAGTGGCTAGAGTAGGGGAACAACATTCCATCAAACATTTACCAAGACTTTGTAGGTGACCCATAGTTTCTCTAATCATTTGAGTAGGAAATCAGGTCTAGACTGGAAGAGCGAGAATGAGAGAGTGAATGGAGATAGGAGCAGGTGGCTAACACAAAGTGACGTGATTAAACTTGAAATCAGATACAAGACAGTAGCTCAGTCTGAAATCTATTGTGAGATTATAGTAGCATGGTTCAAACCAAGACATCAAGCATCCAAGAAACTATTTGATTTTTTTTTAATTATTATTATAATTCTTTGCTGGCTTTTTTTTGTGCAGAATTGCCAATTAGCATTCAAGCTACATTTATTCCATTTTAAGAAATGCTTTTAAAACATACACATTTCATTCAAACTGTGTCGATTACGATTTTTAAATTTGTTTTTGTATTTAAAACTGGGGAGTAATCTACAATTACCAATACGACAAAATACGAAATTTTATTTATGAAATCATTAAATAATTTCGAATTTTTTTTTTAATGTTTTGGTGATGTACATACACATATATCACATTTTATGTATAAGTATAACATCTATTTTCTCATTCACTGCAATCTTGGCTTCCTCCAGTTTCTTGGGAACATGAACAGTTGGTACAGTACGTACTCAGAGATGCTGAAATCATTCTTGTGAATTGACTGTAACCATATTTTGTTGCTGGTGCCAAGTCTGCTGAGAGCAGTGAATTTAGATATCATTTGCAGAGGAACCAGAAATCTACAATGTGTGATGACCTTAACGGCAAGTCATCTTTATTGTGTGACTATTAAATTATCACTAACACGTAGGTTTTTTTTTTTTTTTTACCCATTGAGGATGTTAAGAGGTTAAATAAAATGTATACCTAAGAAAAAGCTATGATGCATTTACTTATTAAAAATATACTACTTGTCTAATGGATACAAAATATGTGCCCCAGTTTTAAACTGATCCAGTTTAGAGAGCATGAAAACTTGGAAACTTGGAAATCGACTTTAATTCACAATTTGAAATTTGAAAAAGAAATTCTTAAACTCACAAAAAGGGTACTTAATCTTTCTTCTTTAATCTAGAACAGAGAATTAATAACTTAAATTGAGCTTTGAGCAAAAATACGTAGACAAAAACTTGTTTAGTAAACTGTATTATTATTACATAAAAGTATAAACAGGACAATCCACTGCCAAAATACAAACAAAATACAATTTAATAAAATCACTGCTTAGTAAATATACCTCCCAATGAAAACATGAATGCATATCTAGAAACAACTTGCAAAACCTGCATTTCTCTTGTCTGCTGCTTTTGCAAGTCATCCCATGATCTTCCTACAAGGTATTGTGTAAGTCATTGGACACTAAGTAAGACAATGCCCCATTTAACTATCTTTCCACTAAGGTGAACTGAGGGATACTGAGTTGATCTTTCCTACCTCTGTGTACAGGCGAATGCTTTTACACGCAGTCTGATGGGTGCTATTGTCCATGCTTATATTTTCCCAGATAATTCATTGTTGGTCACTGGTTTCACACACAGTTCAATGGATTCAATGGATGGTACCTTTCATGCATCGGTCTGCGCAGGGAATATACCAACTGGATAATTGGTTACTGAGGGGCTGTACCTTAACAGTAAAGTCATACTGTGCATGAGTGTGGTCCTTTAGACGTTTAGGCCTGGAAGAAGGGGATTTGTTGAACTGAAATGTGCATAGGGCTGTACATTTTGCTACACTGCATTATGGCCACAAGGGAATATATGCTGTGACGAGAGCAATCTCGCCACATTGCATTGGAGAAGCCTGGTTGCTCGTCTTTTGCCTTTGGATTATGGCCCCATGTTAAAAGGCTTGATTTTCCCCTGCAAAGACAAGAAAGCCGGGTCATTTGGTGCTTGCCCTGTTTGAGCAGTGATACCCCAGATAGCTATGCCATGGAGCCCATTCGTATAATGAAAGACTATGGGAAAGACTTTGGCTCCATGGCAATTGAACTGTATGTGTGTGCTCTGAGCGCCATTCAGTAATAATGTGCGCTCAGACCTAAGCTATCTGGGCATATGTTGCATGTCTGTATTTTATGTCATAAATGTAACCTTGTGTATTTTATTGTATTTTACTGTCTTTTTGCTGCCATGTGTTCAATGGAGTTTTGCCTCTGTCTTTGGATATAATTGGATTACTTCTAATTATCTCCAGGATAGAAGACTCTGTGGAACTGGTTTTGGGCAGAAAAGCCATGCTTCCTGTGGTCACAAAGGACTACGATCTATCTTTTGAACCACTGGACCAATTTGTATGATTTTGACGTATGTTTGTATTTGGAGTATGCTGATTCTGAAAATGTAAGTTATGTGAATGTGATGCATACTTTTCAAGTTATGAATAATGTGGAAAAATTGTATTTCTCTGCTTGTGCTAAATTACATTACCCATTGTGTAAGGTAATTGAATCACATGCAGAGGGGAGGAATTTGTGTGGGAGTGTCTAAGTGTATTGTATGTGTTTATTGGTTGTGTTCCAAAACCCTGTGGGTGGTACTAATGTGTAAGAATGTGTACATAAGCACAATAAACCCACAGCTCTGTCTGTTCACTGCTTGACCCTCAGCACGGAGCTTTGTCTCGTTCTTGGGGGGATTTGTTGTATGCTGTTCCAGTTCGACTGCTAGGAGTGTAAACCTATTCGTATGGTTTTTCCTATTCGGCTGTTTACAGCATTCATATGGTTTCCTGTTCGGCGGATTGGTGTTCTGCAGTAGCTGTGCCTGAATCTCTGGAAGGGGACGATCGCCTAAACGGTTTTAACCCCTTGTGTGCAAAACGGTCCGTTACATATGCTTTTATGTTCTAATTTGTTTAACAGAGGCATCAGATATATCGGAGCATATAAGAGTCAATTTAAGTTAGTGATAGTAACTTGCAGGCTTTTGGAGATTGTTATGGTTAAACAAGTTCAGGGCCACTTTGCCTAATGGACATCTAAGCAAAAGGCAACCTCTTTGTTCTATAGCCCAGGACTCTTCAATTTTTGCTCCTCTGTTGCTCTTTTCTAACTGATAGTTACAGTATTGTATGTTAAATAGAGGCTTGTATTAATGTTAAAGTTGAGAGAGAATTTTCACTCTATACACTGTATCATCTTTTAGAGTGTGGCACTTGTACATTATATATACCTCTTGCATTTGTTATTGATTAGCATTTCCAATATCGTAAGTTAGGACTATAGAGCTGTTATTGTGTGGGTGAGGACACTATATTACATTGTTCATTGTCTCTAATAAAGCATTATAATTTGTTTTGGGGTTAACATTTTGCTGTGTAAGAATGTAACACAGCCTGTGAACCTATGAGAGTGCTATTTAGAAGGATAATGTGCCTTGAGACAACAGGTTGCTGGAATAAAATACAAATATATATTTTATTTCCAAAATACCCAATGGCTAATTCAATACATTCTCAATAAAAAATAACAAGTTATAATAAAAAGAACACTATAATGTTAGAAATAAAAACAAGTATTCCTGACACTATAGTGCCGGTGTGTCTGTCTGTGAAAAGGGGATTTTACTCACCTTTTATCCAGTGCCACACTAGTCTCATTGCATCTGGCTCCGCCTGGTCCTGCCTCTATGACCAAGATAATTAATTTTCCCATGGGAAAGCATTAAGAGGCTATTGTACATGGTCTGCAAAATGTTGCGCTGTACCAATCAGCATCTTCTCATAGAAATGCATTGAACCCATGCATATCTATGGGGGAATGTCCAGCGCACCTATGCAGAGCATAGAGACGCTGAACACCAGTGTTGCACACTGTGCATCACTGGCACAGGAAGCACTTCCAGTGGTTGTCTGACTGACGGCCACTAGAGGTGTAAGTAGCGAGCAAGGCTGCAGGGACATGCTATAAACACCAGAACCACTACATTAAGCTGTAGTGGTTCTGGTGACTATAGTGTCCCTTTAAGTGAAGCATGAATATTTCACATTGATTATACCTAACGGACAAGAAGGAACATAAAGCATTGGTTTGTTAATAATATCCTGCAAATAACATGAAGAAATGCCTCAAAGAGACATTCCGGGATTGAGAGACTCATTCTTTTTTAAATTAATTATAAAGGAAAAACGTTTAAAAAGATGTGGAAAGGCAAAAACAAAAAATGCTCAAATTTGCAATTCCTGACTTTGCTGTAAATCTCCCAGGTTTTCAGCTTCTGCATAGCACTTTGCCTGTACAAAGCGATAATCCTGGAAATGAACACTAGAGGCACCAAAACAACCTTAGCTAATATTAAAACGTAATTTATTACATACTGTGTTTAATTTATCATTTATCTCCTGCTCTGCTAATAGCCTAATATAGCCCACATGAGACTCCTGTATGTGATTTAAATTCAATGAACAAAGTGGTCTGGATGCACTGTCCCTGCCCCCCTTAGTCCTGCAATGTAAAACATTACAGTTTAGAGAAACGACAATGATTACCTTGTAGGATGAAGATGGCCTCTATTGACTGTCTATCAGGCAGCCACTAGAGGCACTTCCTGGATTCTAGTCGACTCTTGAGGCAATAATTACCTTGCAGGATGAAGACTGCCTCTTCAGGCAGCCACTAGAGGCACTTCCTGGATTCTAGTCAACTCTTGAGGCAATAATTACCTTGCAGGATGAAGACTGCCTCTATTGACTGTCTATCAGGCAGCCACAAGAGGCACTTCCTGGATTCTTGTCGACTTTTGAGGCAATGCTTTCCCATGGGGAGGGGCTAATGCATTAGCGGCGGTGCTCACTGTGCATGCGCATTAGGTTTCCCTTTCGGATGATGTCAGAAGACCCTGCGCCGAGGGGCACTTGACACAGGAATTGGGAGAGGGGGAATCTGCTACAATGGGGGGTGGGGAGGCGCAAGGGACAGTGGAGACCATTGTGCACTATAGTGTTAGGAATACAGATTTGTATTCCTGACACTACATATATTCCTTTAAACTTAAATTGTTTAGGTGCTTAGATTATCTATTTGACTTTCTATGGCATGCTATGCATTTATTTTATAAGTGCCTGTAAAATAGCATCTTATGGATTTATAAGTCGTTTATAAGAGTTAAAGTTCAGCTGTTAGCTTTGTACTATAGAAAGTTAAATAAAAAAAAAAGTAAGATAAGCAACATTAACATAATCTACACATTACACCTAAATGGTTTGCCTGGAGTTTCCCTACACCACAGTTTGTCACCTTCCCAGAGTCTACATCCCTCTAGGTCTAGCTGGGGTTCATAAAAACAGCAGGTCCCAATTATATTATCAAGACTAGCAACATAGTCAATACCTTGTCCTATCTAGATTTTATTTTAAAATACAACTGTTTTGGTCTTCACTTTTATTTTAAAATGTTGTGCTTTTTTCACGGATTTTATAAGTGTAAATATTGAGTGCAGTAAATCTATATTGCAGTTACCAATAACGTGCGTTAATGTGCATTTATAGCCTTAATTAGCAACTTTTGAATGAAACATTTAACAGATGTTATCTGAATTATTTTGTTAAATTTATATTAATATGGAAGTTTATTCAGATGATGAGCAGAATATTGAACGATTAAGATCTGACGCATGGGGGTATAAGGATAATGCAATGTGTAGTTCCTCAACAGTTGGAGAGTTACCTTTTGGACTACATATCCCACAATAGTTTGCCAGCCAAAAGATAGACAAAGCATCATTTAACTTTTAGTTCTACAATATCCAGAATATACTAAAGCCTTATGGAAATGCAGTTCCAGACCACAAATGGAGGTGTACTTGCTACCAGTTGGCCATCATTGGTATAACAAAAAAATATCTGTGCCATAAATGGAGGGGAAAATGATAATATTTCATTCATGTTAAGAGAGCATTTTCATTCCTAAAATGTATTACTCTATTTCCTGTAACATAATCCTGTCTTCACTCTTGAGCCAAGAATTAGCTTTCTGTTTTAATCCTCATATGAGTCTTGGTCTTACTTCCGTTTCACATTGCGGGCTCGCAAAGAAACATCTTCCGAGCTGATGTCAGGGAATATGATATGTAATAATGCATACAGATTTAAATCCTCACCGCTGAATAGTTTTTACAGCAACTTAAACCAACATTTATAGGGCGAGAGCTCATACCCCCTGCTCAGCTAAGTAGAGAGAGAGGGTTTTGACCTGAAATGGCATGTACATTACTGTATCCATGTTAATTAGTATAAAGAGGATAATGGATAGCTTAATTGTGCTTTTTTACCCTAAAAATAACCAGCTTGAAAACATTTTGTATGATGACTGTCGTACAGCAACTGTTTCTGAATATTTTAACCCTGTGAATGGTAACAGATGCATGCTATATATTATTACACCTTGCACTCGGGTATTCACAGTTGAGTAGCTCGTAGCTTAATATCTGGCACAATTACTACCACTGTGAGTCAGGTTTGCATGCTAGCTGAGGCTAAGGTTACTTTATCCATAAAACAGATAAAGACAAAATACTAAATATATATAATCCTGAGCTTATCTATTTAATGTAATGTATTTATTTAAATGAACACCATATTTCAGAGTTGGCTCCTATTCTTTACAGGCATGTTACACCTAAATCATTTTAAAATACTATATGCAAACAAAAATTAAAAAAAATATAGGCACACATTTTTTTTATTTTTTTTTGTGTAGATCCTAAAAATTAAAACATTGTCTAGTTTTGTCCATTCCATGAAGTAGCTTAGCTAATTAGTACCACTCTTTCTTATCTCCATAGTCAGCAGTGCAAAGGTTAAAGAGCATATTGCACACTAATTAAAGAGACACTATAGTCACCAGAACAACTACAGCTTATTGAATTTGTTCATCAGTAGTAGCATGTTAGCATTTGCACAATCTAGCAAGCAGCAGTTTTATTTTTAGTATTTTTTAGTTTTCCTATTCTCCTCCTCATAAGGGAGTTTGTGCATCTTTAAACTACCGAGTGCATCATGGATTCCAATAACTGATGAAATCATACTTAAAGGGACACTATTGTCAACAAAACAACTTTAGCATAATGAAGCAGTTTTGGTGCATAGATCATGCCCCTGTAGTTTCACTTCTCAATTCTCTGCTATTTAGTAGATTAAATGGACACTATAGTCACAAGAACAACTACAGCTTATTGAATTTGTTCTGGTGAGTAGAATCATTACCTTCAGGCTTTTTGCTGTAAACACTGTCTTTTCAGAGAAAATGCAGTGTTTACATTACAGCCTAGTGATAACTTCACAGGCCACTCATCAGAAAGCTGTTAGAGAGCCTTCCTGTATCATGGCTGCCTAAAATGGATCCAGACATTTAGTATCTCCTCCCTCTGCATGCAGACACTGAACTTTCCTCATAGAGATTAATTAATTCAATTAATCCTTATGAGGAGATGCTGATTGGCCAGGGCTGTGTTTGAATTGTGCTGGCTCTGCCCCTGATCTGCCTCTTTATCAGTCTCAGCCAATCCTATGGTGAGGCATTGTGATTGGATCAGGCTACCACTTCTGCTGATGTCAGCAGGCAGTGGGCAGGTCTAAAGGAAACAGAGACAAAGCATGCAGCTTCAGGCTTGAATACAAGTAAGAGTTTGCTATATTTAGGGAGGCAAGAGAGGACCAGGGTGGCTAGATGGTGGTTTTAACACTATAGGGTTTGGAATACATGTTTGTGTTCCTGACCCTATAGTGCTCATTTAAAGCTCACTTTGCAGATTTTGAAATGTGTCAAGCACACACACACACACACACACACACTTGAATTCCATGTTGCTCTCATCCATAAATCTGTCAGTCTAAAAATCCATGTCTCTGCACAGTTTGTAGGGGGGTTAATAGCACATTTTAAAGGACTCTGCATATAGCCTCATTTCTGTCGAGACTAGAGTTTTTTAAGAATTTTGCCTCTTTTGAAATTTGCTAGCTGAATAGCAATGTATATATATATATATATATAGATATATAGATATATATATATATAGGCAGGGTTAAGATGCAGAATGCTGTAATGCAATTTTGTATTTGTATTTATTTGGCAAAAAACAATACATGCAACAATACAGCTAATTCTTAAGCACAAAACTACAATAAAATGCATATGAATATGTTGGCATCTGCAATGTCCCTTTAATTCATTTTAAACAACTTAATGTTTAACTGTTTTTAATTTTATAATAATTTTGGCCAACAAAACGAAGACAATGGCCAGTTTAGTCATCTTCATTTCACTAAAATCTACAGCACTATTAAAATATTAAAACAATTCTCTGAATATGAAAAATCATGTGAAATGATCAACGATATATAATAGATAGATAGATTTAAGCTATACATTGTGCTGGTGAAATCCCTGTATAGATCATAAGATTTAATTACCCAAACAAAGCTTGCTCCTCCTCCATTATTGCTGCAATGGATAGATCGGCTTCACAAGCAACTGCACCATTTCCAAATAACACAACCTGTATCCCACATACCTTATCAATATCGTAACTGTTGTGCTGTATAAGGATATATAGAACAAGAGGAATACCCATTAATCTGTACATGTTGCAGCAATTTAATTGACATCATTTGATGATGCATAGATAAAATGTAATTCCCTACAGAGTAACTCCAAGTAGTGTTTATCATAACAGGTGCAATTTAATTTGTTTTGTTGTTAGAGGTTATTAAAATGTTTCTAAGCCAGATCTAAAAAAGTGGGAATGCACCATCCTTCCTTAAATAGCCTCACCAGATATAGCTTGTTGAATTTTGTGAATGTGTGCAGGGTCACCTGTACCATTTGTTGTTTTCTGGGGAAAAAAATAAAATGTAAAAAAATGCAGGGCCCTATAACCGTCCCCAACATCATTCGCACTAAAACATACATGGAATTAGCCACATGCGCGCGCGAACGCACACACACACACACACACACACACACACACTAAGACACATAAACACATACACAATAATAAGAAAACATAATCTAAAATGGAATAGTTCCATTATACCATGCCGAGTCCTGCATGGCATAAGACGCATTAGTGTCCCCCTTCTTTGTGCCCCTTTATGCACATATTGTTCAAATTTCATTTTGTTTTTGAGTAAAGGACAATATTAAACCATTTGATGGAGTAAGGCATTTAAATCCTGAATGCAGGACCTGGCACTGATGATGGATTGTACACAAGCCAGCACACACAGTCTCACACTAATATAAGTATACACATACTCACACTGACATTCATACACACAATTACACAAATACACAGACACTTTTGGTATTAAGATATTACATCACAATTACAGCACCTGCTTCTGCTCACTTTACCCTGTTTTGGGGTTTTTGGTGTAGGAGTAACTCATTCTGCCCAGGGGGGGTCCTGAATATGAGACTCTGCAAGTAATATGTTTTACTGTTTTCCAAATTCTTTCTGCCAAAGCCAGCACTTAAAATCCCTCTTAGTCATGGGTGAATGCTTCCATTCTGATAACTTATCTTATGCCAATCAATTAAATACTATTAAAGTAAGCCTGACACTTTTCCAATTCCTATATTTTAAAATCTGCTATACTTAATGAACTCATGTAACGATGTTTACAAATTAAAGGAAGCAATTAAGGTAACCTATTCAATCAACAAATTCTGCATTTGAAAGTCAGTGGAATAAGTCATCTGAAAGTGTACCTGTTGCTGTCTTAAACTTGGGTTTTAAGTTAAAGAGTGTCACATTTAATGCATTATACACACTATGCCCGTAGAAACGCTAGCAAATATATAGATTGTAATTTAATGCACTTTAAAAATATGGCATCTTCAGCACCTGTCAGTAAGCTGTGGATTGAGTGACAGGGAAGAGCATGTGAACCCTCATCCAGGTGGTTCTCCTGCTTCCTGTCACTGTGCTCCTCTTCTTACTCTTGCCGAGGCAGTGTAGAATGTTCCGATGCTGATGTGTTGGCAGTGAACCTGGCATGTGACATGAACGGTGAGGAAGGGTCTGGAAATACAGAGTTCCGGTATAACTGTTATTATTTAAAAGGTTCTACTGTTCAATTAATGTTCCATTGTCAGTTACCTAAAGATGGTACATTGATATCAGATGTTTGCATGGCTCATTATTAGTGATATATAGAGAATATTATGCTCAGATTTATAGAGTAATTAATCACTACACTTACTCCTGTATTGCATTGCTTCTTTATTTTCTTCCACATTTATAATGTCTAGCTATCTCATCTTCTCATTGTAGAGAGCTTCTATTACGAAGGTCCAGTGCTACAGATGGATTTGATCCCCCACACAAGCAAAGCGTAAAGACAGGATTTTCATGCCGCCAATATATTTATATATAAGATTTAATTAATAGCGCATATAATCATGCTTAAAGCTCTGTAGATTGCAGGCCCAGTATAATGTGCAAGACAGCCTCCTGAGTAAATATTCTGTGTCCTACGGTGGAATAAAGACAGGGATTATATAATGCCAATTAAATATTGCCTCTTTTTTTCTTTGACTTTATGAAATGAACGCACTGGATATTCTTACTTCACTAACTCAAAGATCAGTGACCTGGAACAAATATTCAGTAATCCATAAATATTTTATACAAACACAACGAATATGAAACTGCTTTGCCAATTTGGCTAGATATGAACATCACACCCAGAAATAAAGCAGCTTAGCTAGTTAGTGGTTTAACCCTGCCTGTGCTAGGAAACAGATTTAGGCCTTTGTTTAAAAGGTTGAGGATGATAGGTCCTACGATCCAACAATATGACAATATGCAGTTAGCAGGCTTTGAATGGTTTCAGTGAAGACTATATAGGCCTTACATTCTCGCAGCATGTTTCTAAACATTTCCCAGGATGCCTAGCCAGCTCTATGACAATAATGAAAGAGGTAGTCCAAAAATATTAGTTGGATGACAAGAGAAGCTGTGAATGAATACTTTGCAAAATTCATATTTTATGGCTGCTTTGAAGAGTGCCCTTTACTTTACCATGTTGGACATCGTTGTATTATGTGATGTGATATTTTGTCTATTTTTTTTTTCTAAAATGCTAATAAGACCATATACTATCCAGAATGATAAATGAGAAAATGCCTTTTTCCAGAACTCTAAATGCATTCGGTTGGTAGCGACAGAATAGAATGCAAAGCACACGTTTGAGCCTACCTATTCATTCTTCTCGACTTCAGAATTCCTAAATCTACTTTTTATAACCAACGTTCTCTGCAGTTTTCCTGGCAGCAGCGGAAAGTAATTATGCAAATAGATTTTGTGATTAATCCAGTGAAGTGATGCTTTCTAAATCACATGACAGACATATCCGTGTCTCAGATTGAAGCCTGTAAGCCAGTGACATCTCTTTAGAGCCATTCAGCGGCACCAAAATAAAGCCTGAAAAAGTCTAAACACAAGTAAATGACCCAGTTCCTAAACCCATCTATTACACAGCCGAGACAGATTTGTGGGTTATCTAATGAGCTTTTAGATATGAGTTGGAAATGGGTTTTCCCTTCATTTACCCAGAGAGGCAATATCAGTCTATATGTCAGAGCATTTGGATCTGAAATAATTGCCCGGAGTCTTAGAATAGGTTGTCTCTCATTTGCAGATATGAATAGAAACATAGAATTATTTTGCCATTTCTCTTAATGTCATCTCAATGTCATCGTGACGTTCACCTGATCACAGACGGAAAGTTTTTGAAAGCGCAATTTAGAATCTTTAAGCTTTCATTCAGGAGGAGGTTATCATTTTAGATGTGCTTAATTGAATTTAATGTGGTTAAGGAGAAGAAGATATTAATTAGATTTCCTGCCGTTCCTAGCGGTTTAGATGAGATTATGGAGACACTTATAAGGCATACCTGATTTATAGAGGAAGACGTATTTAAGAATTCTAATATATCTGCCACCATCCACTATTTAGCAGTACATTGTTGTTCTCTATAAAAAAAAACACTATTAATAAAGTAAACGTTTAAAAATAAACATGTACTGGGGTATAGATGAATAATTTTCAAATTCCAGCTTGAAGCAAAAGAGTACCTTTTTTCATTTATTTAAAATGAAACATATATGTATTATAGTATATAGACATTTTTCCGTGTGTTACTATAAAGCATTCACAGAGTTAGTGAATCAATGAAAATGAAATAGCAGGAATGAGGAATGTTGAGTGTGGATTATGGAATGAGAAGCAAAAAGAAAACTAGAATATTTTTTTTAGAAGGTCTTTAAGACACCACATGTTTGTTTGTTCTCTACAGTTTTAGAATCTAAGTGATTTTCATGAAGGCTACAGGTAGTCTATTTGGTAGTCTACATCCCCTAATGTTATGTCAGATCGCTTAATATAACTCGGTAAAAGCCAGTTTTTGATGTTTGCTAGCAGTTAAACATTTGAATTTGGTACTGGCTTACATTATCCTTTAAAAAAACAAAAACAAAAAAGATAAAGTAAAGCGAAAACTTGAATTGAAAGAGTGACGGTGATTTGAAGAATTGTATTCATTCTGTGATTTTGAGCGTAATATATGAAATTCATATTGTATTCTAGCAGGAATGGCCTATGTGTTAACTGGCAGAAGTGTCATATAGAGCTATTGATACAAAATCAGAAGTCTATTCTGCATTTGACCAGGATCACTGGTGATCAGAAAACACAATATAAAAGACAGTATATAAAAGAACATCTGTTCTTTTATAGAAACCACAACATCTGGGTGATCCGTCATTACTGATGTGTTAGCAGGAATTAGTATATCCTATGTGTTGATGTGTAAGATTAATATTGTTTTTACCTATTTTGATTTTGAGACAATATTTAAACTTAACAAAATATTTAATGGATAAAGCAAAAAAAAAAAACAATCCATAGCAAGGATAATACTAATTTTGATATGGAGTAAAACTAATATTAATCTAACTCTTCTTAAAGAGGCACTGGAAGTACCATAACCACTGCAGCATTTTCTAGTGGCTATAGTGCTTGTACGCTATTGGTGCTGTCTGGCGGTTTCATTTTTGTGGATCCCTCATGGATATGTGGCCAAGCCCCTTGTTCAATTACACTCAGTTACACAACTGCAACTATAGGGTCAGGAACACTACCCTGGTACCCCGTTGCCCCCTAAATATAGTAAAATATTACCTTTATTACAGTCTGCTGGTGCTGGCTCTGCCCCTGATCTGCCTCCTTGGATGACATCATCACAAGTGGTGATCTCAGCCAATCACAATGCTTTCCCACAGGAAATCATTGGGTTGGCTGAGATTTTCAATTCTTGAGGCAGGCCAGGGTGTGGAGCCAGACCACCCTGGTCAATCAGCATCTCCTTGAATCAATGCATCACTATGAGGAAAGTTCAGTGTCTCCATGCAGAGGGTGGAGACACTGAATGTCAGTCAGAATGTGCAGCACTGCCCCAGGAAGCACCTCTTGCAGCCATCTGAGGAGTGTCTAGTGGAGGTATCCCTAGGTTGTAATGTAAACGCTGCCTTTCACTAAAATGACAGTGTTTACTGCAAAACACCTGCAGGGACTGATTATACTCACAGAACAAATGCAAAAAGCTGTAATTCTTTTGGTAACTAAAGTGTCCCTTTAACAATGTAAATTTCTTGAAAATCTGTACATCATTAATTGGATAAGCATTTTACCTACTGTTCTCAGCCAATCAATGCCATCCTAGTTTGAATGAAGCTGACATGGTTAATGCTCAAGTTTAACTTTCATAGTAGCAATAGGGCAACGTAGGGGCTGGGCAATGGGCACCTGGGTACTGTTGTTTTATGTCAAACTGCACAAAAACAGTTTGGCACAGAAAGAGAGGACTTTTCCTGTAGCCTGCTTGTGCCATAACAGTGTTTATGGTGCTTAGAGTATTCCTTAAAGTTTAACATCTCCATTTCAACAGAAGGAGAAATAGAGGAGAATGTAACACCATACAGATTGGAACATAGGAGGACACCTATTAGGTGACCCATATACCTATTTATCTTATTGGTTGTTTAAATATCTAGTTTTTCAGGCCAATTACAGATTATGAGGTTTATGTATTATACTTTAAGTTATAATACACTCCAGTCATCATAACAACTTCATCTAAATTAAGTTTTATGGGGCCAGAATGCCCCATGGGTCACTCTTACCTCAAGAGATTAAACCATTCTCAAACAGTTTAACTCCAAAGTTGCCTCCAACTGCGATCTCCACTCCCCCCCAGACAGCATCTGGCCACCGGCCAGGGGTGCTGCTAATTGGCTGAGAATGGTTAGCTAACACTCTCAGCCATTTAGTACCTCCCTATTCACAAAACTTTTCTCTGCGCAGGAGGCAACTTTGGGGTGAGAACAATTTATTCCCTAAGTAAATGAGTCATACAGTTCTCTGCTGGCTTAACAGTGAACTCAGCAAGCAGCATAATGTCTTTAAATATTATATTTCTAATTTTCCCTTTAGCAGTTTGAGATTGTCAGTTAATGGTTTGATCAGTGTTTTCATTTTAATACATTTAAATATGCAATATCTAGATGTCACTATGAAAAAGCAAACAAATTGAAAGTAAAAGCAAAGTACCTATGAATAATCCCTGCATGTATTATAATTAACACCATTTATTTATTATTAGGATTTCCATGCAAAAGTTAGTGAAAAAAACTACAAATTGTACTTTATACACATGTGCGTGTGTGTGTGTGTGTGTGTGCGTCTATATGTACCTATATATGCATGTGTCTCTGTATGCCTGTATGTTATTGCTCATCTATGCCTGCATCTGTGTGTGCATATGTGTACTTGCCTATGTGTTTCTGTGTCTATGTATGCCTGTATGTGCCTGTCAGTGTGTGCCTGTTGTGATGTGTGTGCATATGTCTGTATGCATGCATGTGTCTATGCATGTGCCTATGAATTTATGTTTTTACATATGCATCAGTGAATGTGTATACCTTAATGTGTGTGTCTTTTATTAGTCTTTAATTAGTTGGCTGTAAGTTTGTGTCTTTATGTATGTGTCTGTAAGTATGTTTAGTGGCATATATTGAATGGGTGGAATTTGTGAAGGACCAGGTGTGGGGCTTTGAGGATGATTCACCAAATTTACCAAAAAACACTTTATCCTGTTATTGCTTGAGTATTGATTTAAATTTCCAAATTGCATTCCAGATCATTTTTAAAATTAATTTGGGGTCAGCGTCTGAGATCAAGAATGTGCAAATACAATCCTGATTATTTTGGAGTCTAGTAAAAAATAAAAAGTTTTAAAACACTATACATGGTTTCATATTAAGTCAGATAATATAGTGTGTTAGTGTGTTTACTTTATAAGTTCTTGTCTCCGTTAATGACACACGTGATGCTGTTTCAGGCTCTAGCAGGTAATTGACAGAGTTGGTCATGAATTCCTAATTAAGCATTAAAAATGTAGACTTTTTCTTCTTTTGTTCATCAGAAATAGAAATTTTTAATTCATGTTTTCTTAGTCTTTATGAACATTGATGTCAAATACCAAATCATCATTTGTTTTTTCTTGTTTCATTTTTTCTTTAAGTATTGTACGTTACTCAATTTTCCTTATACCATTCCTGGGGAATCAAATTTTAGCTGTAGTAAACTAGATATCTTGTGAAATTCCCCCATTATTCATTCCAACTCTATGTTCTTGTTATTTTTAATTACGCAAAAGACGTAGGGTAACAATCTTCCTCATATAAACTACCAACCAGGTAAACCATTTACATAATAGGGTACTGTCAGTGGGGGGTCAAGGTGGAGGTCCATCTAGGCCACCACTGTAAAATCTCAGTTCACCCAGGGATTCAAACAAAAAGGAGAGAGGAGCCGCACCCCAGATAAAATATACGTACACAAAGAATTTTGCTTAAACGATTCGCATATAACCTCAAAGATAAAAACAGAGAGGAAACACAATAGTGCAATATGGTTTGATAATTGGGTAAAGTGGTGAAGTAGATTAGAGCAATATACACTCACATTTGATAGAGCTAACCAGGAGCTCTACCGTAATTCACATGGACGGAACAATCCCCATCTAAGGATCTATGTAGAAGCGGATGACTCCAATATTCCACTAAAACGGCAATATAGAAAATATAAAAGGAAACTCCAATAGTGCAGTATATTCTGGTAGAAATAAGGAGAAATAAAATAAAGAATATGGTACTCACATTTACTAGAGCAGAAACTTGCTCTAGTATATTCAGCTTGGGTGGTATAATCCCCACCAGAGGATATAATAACCAGGAAGTAAAATAGTAGGTCCAAAATAAATAGATGTATATAGCTTTAAAACACTATTTAATGACAAATATATAAAACAAGATGGCTATAAAAAAGTCCCACATAATGCGTTTCGCCTAACAGGCTTCTTCAGAAGTGTCACCCAGGGATTCCATATGCCATGATACATCTCAAGATTACCAAGGTTAGTATATACCGCTTTTTCCATCAAACTTTGATAATTCACCTGAAGTCCAACAAAGGATTATAGATGTATTCTAGCGTCTAGCGATACATATCTTTGCTGCCATTAGAATTTGTATTGCCAGCATATGAAAATATTTATTATTATTATTAGGTAGGTCTAAATGAAAAAGAAAGATATGAGATGATATTTGAAATGTAAGACCATTATTTTACCAATAACTCGTTACTAATAACTAATTTATATAACTAATGAATTTTTTAAAAGGCAGAAGCTTTATACAATCCCACCATATGTGTTTATGTGTACCCGGGTTTAAATTACCACGCCAACAAATATTTTGAATATTCTTTTGAAATTTAAATACTTTTGCCGGAACCATATACCATCTGTGTAAGATCTTAATGTCATTTTCATAGATGATAATATTATTTGCCCACTCTTCATCTGAGAAATTAACTTCAATTTCTTGTTCCCATTTCATGATACTATTTAATTTCCCTTTAGGTTTATGTTCATAGTGTATCTTATTTATTTTTTAGATTAAATAATTTTTCCCATCTATCGAGAATATTTTATCAAATAAATCTGGAGCTATAGTTTTATTTCTCATGTTGTTTTTTATTTTCAGGTAAGTTAAGAGATATTTTTAAAGAGATATTCCTTTCCTGTATTTCTTGAAAGGATTTTAGATTGTTACCTATATATAAATCTCCCAAAAGTTTAAATCTCGCCTCTTTCTATTTACATCGATTTATATCTGAAAGATGCCCCATAAGTACATCTATAGGTGCCAAGACTGAGAGATTGTTTTCAATTTTATAACTTGTTTTTAGAAATTTCAAATAAGTAGGTATAAGAATTTTGTTTTGAACTTTCAGTATTTTAAAGGCTATAGTATCTCAATTTCTATCCAGGCTGTTTGATCTGGCTTTTTATAATTTGAAGCTAAAAGATGCGTGATCATAATTGCATCGTGTTTCACGAATACATCTGGAAATTAGACTCCACCATCCTTTAGGTTTCGACAAAGAGTTTTATAAGAAGTTCCTGCTTTTTTGTGACCCCATATGAATTTCAGGAAAATTCCATGAAACATGCTCAGGATCTTTTTGGGTATCCTCAGTGGAATTGTGCGTATTAGATATTCAAGTTTAGGTATAATATAATCTTTTATTACACTAATTCGACCCAACCATGATATATATAATGGTTTCCATTTAATTAATGAGTATTTTATTTCTTGAAGAAGAGAGGAGTAGTTATTCTGAATAATTTTATTCCAGTTAAATCCCAATCTAATTCCCAGGTAATCCAAAAACTCGTCAGACCAATAAAAGTTATATTTCTCTTTTAGAATGTTTAACTCTGAATCCGTTCTCATAGCTATATATAGCATAAGATTTAGTTAGATTAATTCTATAGTTTTATGTAATACTAAAATCCTTTATACACTTAAGTATGGCCGGAATTCAAACCTCTGTGCAGGCGAGAGTGAGAATGATATCATCTGCATATAGCGAGATTTTATATTGATGATTATTTTTTTAAACTCCCATTATCTCTTTTGATTGTCTAATAATTGTGGCTAGGGGTTTAATAGTGAGGATATAAAGGATATATAGGGGCAAGTGGACAGCCCTGTCTTGTCCCATTGTTTATCATGAATATTTCAGATTCTAATCCCCCTACACAAACTTTTGCAGATGGACATATATACAAGCTTATTATTAGTTAGAATATAGTTCTGTGAATCCCAAAAGCTTTTAAGACCTCTGACAGGTAGGGCCAACTAACCCTGTCAAAGGCCTTTTCTGCATCAAGAGCCACAAATACCGTAGGATCTGTATTGCTATTTACTTCCTGAACCAAATTTAGGATTTTGCAAACGTTATCACTTCTATTAATGACAAAGCCTGCTTGATCATGGTAAATCAATTTAGGTATCGCCTTCTTCATTCTTTTTGCAACTATCTTGGAAAATAAGTTATCTATATTTATGAGAGAAATTGGCCGATAATTACTAACAAAATTAGGATCCTTACCTGGCTTTAAAATTGGAATTATATTTGTTTGAAGCATTTCTCGAGGAAATTGCATCTGCTTGCTGATTCCATTAAATAATTTGTGGAATATCGGAGAAATCAGAGACTCAAATCGCTTATAAAACATTGCTGTATATCCAGCTGGGCCCGTGGGCTTTTCCGGATTTCAAGTTTTTAATATTCCTTGATATATCCTCCAATGTTATGGGAGCATTCAACTCTGTAAGAGTTGTACTATCTAAATTTGGTAAATTATATTGCTGCTGTTGATGGTAAAGTAGGGACTGGTAAATTGTACAACGATTTGTAAAAGTCTCCATAAGCATTACTTATTGATTTTGGGGATAAATGTACCTTATTACCATCTACTATTTTACTAATTGAAGTTAAAGTTTTCTTAAATTGTATCTCCATGTGGAGATCTCTTATTTGGGTTGTTTTATATATTGTTGTATTCTGTTTATTTTCATTTTCAAGCTGAGCTAGAGAGATATACAGATCTCTAAGAGGTTTACCCAAATCTCTCTTATATCGAATCCCTATTATAATTACAACTCCTTGTATATAACATTTGAATGCACACCATAGAGTAGATACCTTGACTTCATCATTATCATTCAATTTAATAAATTCCCTAATCTGGCCCTGCAAAAATCTATAGTTCTCTTCTGATTTCAGCATATTTTCATTTAATCTCCATGAAGTATTCCCTAATTTATATTCCTCCCTAATCTCCAACGTTATTAGAGCATGATCTGACCAAGAGATAACGTCTATCTTAAATTTTTTAGACTGACACATATTGGGAGAATCTGTAATAAAAGATCTATTCTCGAATAAACTTTATGAACCTTGGAGAAAAATGAGAAATCTCTATCTTTAGGGTGGCGAACCCTCCAAATATCGAACAGATCATACTCGTACATAAGCTCCCGAAAGGCTCTACAATTCCCCCTCTCATCTCATGAATACCTATCTGTAATGTTTTTGCTTGTTTTATCCATTTTTTGCATCTGGTGCCACATTCTAATCTCCTGCTATTAATAGTTTTCCTTTCTGAATTTTAGATATCTTTGTAAAAATCTTCCTAAAAAATTGTTGAGAATATATATTTGGTGCGTAGATATTTACTAATGTATATAATGTATCATTAATTTGACAGACAATTATAAGATATCTACATTTAGAGTCTTTTTGTTCCAAAATCAGATCAAATTTCAACCGTGCTGATATCAATATCGCTACCCCTCTCTTTTTCTTATTTTGGAAACTAGAGGTAAATATCAATGGGTATTTAATGAAGAGCCGCATTTGAGTATCACCCTCTTTCCAATGGGTCTCTTGAGTAAAGCATACATCTACCTTATCCTTTATAAGAGATTCATAGAAAAATCCCCTTTTCTGAGGGGAATTTAATCCCTGGGCGTTTACTGAAAGCACCTTAATTGTCATTAAATACTAAAGGTGCTATATAATCATCTTAATGACAACGGTGACCAGACTGAACCCCCCTTTTCCCCACATGACAGTGTTCAACATTCATTCCTAACATTCATCCTATAACCTTTCATATCATTTAAATCCATACCTAGACTAAACTAGTCCCTAGCAATAAAGAAAATTATAAATTACTAAGCTAGGGTACAATTGCTAGCACAAGCAGGGGCTGGGGGATAGGAGAAGAAAAATTGTATTCCCTTCTTTGTCTAGGCCTTATATCATCAATGTTTTGATTAAATATACATATAAATATAGAAATATCTCAATCTTTTTTTCTAGCAACCCCACTCTAGCTTTCCTTAAGCCAGAGAGAAACTTTGAGTCTATCTGGAACATTATATATTACAAAATTGTCTTAAATTTTGTGGCAAAAGTGACCTCGCCACTGGTTTTTGGAGGGGCCTATTTGCCAGCATCCTGCCATGTGACTATGGCCCCTGGGATGTATTGCCCTTTAAGTAACTGAGTTGGGGCTTATGGACTTATATTATACTGTTACTGACCCTTTAAGAACTGTATTTGGGCATAATGAATTTTTATAATGCTGTTTCTGGCCCTTTAATTACTTTGGAGCAGTGTTGCAACTTTAAATTGGCACTTCGGATAAGGCCAAAGTGCCGCAGTAGTTGAAGTGGCCGCCATTCGACAAACAAACACGTGGCAGTGGCCATCTTTGTTCATTCGAACAAGGTCAGCAGTATGTGTAGCCAAATCCATGGAACTGAAATCGGCTACACATTTCAACGAACACCGCTGACCCTTACCTTCTCCTGCACTGTGTTTTCAGCCACAGAGACTAAGTCCCGTTCGAGGATTCGAACGGATGTTTGAATGGGACTTGGTCATTTTTTCAGTGTGAAATTGACCGACCACACAGCCCAAATCTATGGAACTGTTTTGGGCAGGAAAATGTGCTTGGTTGGTCAAAAGTGACTTATATCTATCTCCCGAACGGCTGAACAGATTCGATTTTTGGGTATGTTTGTGTTTGAAATATGCTGATTAATAAAATATGACTTTTATTAATATTGGATGTATAGTTTTAGAGTTATGAAAGTTGGGTAAAAAGTATGTTTTAAACTGTACGGCTAATTGTGTTACTTCTCAGGCTAAGGGGAGGAGATGTATGGGAGTGTTTGTACTGTATACTACGTGTTTATTGGTTGTTCTGTAAAACCATGTGGGCGGTCCTGTATGTGTTAAACCTGTATTTGGGCATAATTGATTTTTATAATGCTGTTTCTGGCCCTTTAATTACTTTGAAGCAGTGTTGCAACTTTAAATTGGCACTTCGGATAAGGCCAAAGTGCCAAAGTAGTTGAAGTGGCTGCCATTCGACAAACGAACACGTGGCGGCGGCCATCTTTGTTCATTCGAACGAGGTCAGCAGTATGTGTAGCCAAATCCATGGAACTGAAATCGGCTACACATTTCAACGAACACCGCTGACCCTTACCTTTTCCTGCACTGTGTTTTCAGCCACAGAGACTAAGTCCCGTTCGAGGATCCTGTATGTGTTAAACCTGCATAAAAGAAGGGCCTTTGGTGCCAAGTAAACAGAGTTCTTCTTCACCCTCAATCTAGAGTCCTGTCTCTTATTGGGGGAATTGCTATATCACTACAAGGGATTGCTATGCTCTGCATACTCGATTAGCTAATCACTACTAAGCTCTTTTAAGAACTTGTTCCTGCTTCACTCTCTTGGAGGAGAGGTTCACCCACTGGAACCTAGAGCCTTGTCGTAGGTCCAGGGTGTGTAGGAGACGGCAAGACCCCAAGCAAGCTGCGGCGGTTCGTGGGGTCTGCGGTGGTTGTGGTGTCTGCAGAGCGGTTGGAGCTCTCTGTAAGCGCTAGGAGCATCCTTCAATGGAGGTACCCAGTCGGGGTTCCAGGTGATCTGTTACAATTTTATCCTCAGGTATTTCGCAATCATTTTAAATTGAAATAGGAATTCCTTATAGAATGGAGAGATAATTTCCACTATCTATTCTTATTCCCAATAATGTAATAATTTGTTCCAATTCATCATAAATTAGTCTATTCTTCCATAACACCCTTAAGGCCCAATGATTATCTTGGACCTTCCCTTCTTCCTGACTTACGAATTACAACTGAATACCCCATAAGGGGGTCTTAAAATGTTTTGAATCACAAGCCGATCCATGTGTGTATGTTTAGAATGTTTTTATCTTATGTTTGAATGAAGGCTATTCATATTATACAACGGGGAAAATATAGGTTAAGAAAAAAGACATTCCTAAGGTCAGCTCATTGGTGTAAATATATAACTAGTCTCTCATGAGATCATATTTATATTCAAAATGTTATTTTGATTCAATTAATATTCTATTGTTCCTGCAATCCCAGGAATACTTCTTATAAGGTATCCTTACTCACCTGCTTTAGTAGTATGACTAGTTTGACCAGATCTTCTATACATTTTTTCTCTTTAATAATTCGGGAGCTTGGAAGGAAAAACTGCTTCTATAAGAGATATTCTCGATTCCCAATTATAATCAAATGTTTAGATCATTGACTTCTGTTTCCTATAGCTACAAATATGTCTGCGAATATAGGGAAATCAATATATTAGGTCCTAAAGCTTGTTAAGGCAAGCTTTCCTTTACCTTGAGTCCTTATCTGCTTGGTTCAGGGGTCTTACTATCATTTATCTTACTTTAGGTGTTTTATTAACAAATTACCAGATTATATAATCTTTCGTAGAAAAAAATAATCTCTAAACTTTAATATGTTCTCCTCTGGATACTCCTTCATTTTATTTAGTTTCAGTTCTTCTAATTTTCCTTTAGCCTAATTTTATTTCCTTCTTGATCTATCTAAAGTTTCGATAGTCTTGGTATCCATTTTCTTAACCTGTGTTTTCAACAGAGAATTTTAAATTTGAAGAGATTTTACTTTGTTTATCTTTACTCCTTCTTGTGTTAATGTAAATATATATATATATATTTTTTACTATAGGTCAAACTCCTTTAGATCACAGACAAAGTTCTTGGAAAATTTTCCATTCCGATTGCTTGGAAATCATTTTGATGAATTTCTAATTATCCATATCCTTTCCCCCCCCTTTTTTTCTTTTTTCCTTTTTCCCCCTTCCTTTCTTTCCTTTTCTTCTATCTCTTTCCTTCTTCTTAGAGTTTGGATATATAGAACCTATCCCCCTATAGTGATATAGATCATATCTTCATTATTCAGGCTATTAATCCTGTTATTAGCAATAATTTAAGCTTACTAGACAAGCTGAAGGAGGAGGGGTCTTAAAAGACTTTCCCTGAGGTTGATTATATCAGAAGATTCCACATATCATTTTGATTTAAATTAATAACGCGCTTTCCGAGAGACACTCTATGAATCAGTTCTTTAAATCCTGAATTAATCTATCGAAGTACTGTGAATGATTTCCTTATATTGATTGTGTTGTGATATTATAAGGGTATCAATAGCCTCATTGAATCAAAAGTGTTTTCCTTCCTTTTTTGTTACAATAGGATACAATATTACAAAAATACAATATACAAACTATAGATATATATATACACATACACACATGTATAAATTTAATACATAACAGGTAATAAATATATTCAACCATGACAGGTGCATTATGTGCTGAGGTATATTGCCATAGATCTCTTAAAAGATTTGAGATTGAATGAAGATTTAACTGTGTCCCTGAGGTTATCCCATAATTGCGGTGCTCTGTAGGAAATGAGGATCGAGCCACTTTATTTTTGTATTGCGGTATGCTAAATATCGTGCTAGCACTGGATCGAAGGTTATAGGAGGTGGGAACAGCCGGGGAGAGCATTCTAGTCAGGTAGGGTGGGAGCTTCCCAGAAATGCTCTTATGCACAAGGCTCGAAAAATGAAGAGTGCGTCGGGATTCCAGCGACAGCCAGTTTAGCTCTTTTAACACGTCACAGTGGTGGGTAAAATAATTACATTCTAGTACAAAGTGGCAGAACTAATTATACAATGTATTAAGTTTATGAAGGTGGGTTTGCGGTGCGGGTGCATACACTACATCCCCATAATCAATGACCGGCATTACCATTTGTCGGTTTCCTTACTGTAGGGCTTAGGCAGGATTTGTTTCTATACAGGGCACCTAGTTTATGGAGAGCTATGTTTGTTTTTGGTGAAAAGAAAGTGTTGGTGTTACTTGGCTTAGTCTTCTAACCTTCTTGAGTTTTCTCTTATTTAGGGCACATTTTCACCTTTTAGGTTTAGTTTTTTTTTAGTTTTTTTTTACATTTCTCCCTTTTCCCTTTTTCTTTCTGATGGACTTCTGACCTCGTTGGTACTTCTTCCTAATTTTACTTTCACTTCCTCATTCTTATTTATTGAGGTTATTGATAATGTATTATATCTGTTTCGGTATAGTGTTTTGAGGTGTTTAGTTCAACAAATATGTTGTAAGCTTTTAAAAGTGTATCAAATCTTTTGTTTTGTTTTTTTTTGTTTTTTTTTTTCTATTCTTAAAGTTTAGCCTAATAAAAGTTAGTGAGGCGAACATAGGGTCCATTTGGGTTACGTTAGAATTTACACAGTAACTCGTGTAGATGTGATTTCTAGGCCCCCAGGACAAATAGAAGAGTTAGATAATCTACTAGCTGAGGAAATAGCTAAAATGACAATGAAGGGGGAAGTTATCATCATGGATTACTTTAATCTTCCTGATGTGAACTGGAAAATCAAAACAGCTGCTTGTGCCAGGAGCACACATATTCTAAACTCCCTACTGGAATTGGCTCTAAAAGAAGTCTTTGAGGAGCCAACTCGTAAAGAGGCCATACTAGATTTAGTGTTAACAAATGGAGATTTGGTTTCAGATATGACTGTAGGTTAAAGTTTAGGATCCAGTGATCATCAGTCAGTGTGGTTTAATATAAGAACAGTGGCAAAGTCACACCACACAAAAACAAAAGTTTTAGACTTTAGAAAAACATACTTTGTGTTAAGTAGTCATTATCAGACTGGAGCAGTTGGAATGGAGTCCAAGAGAAATGAGATTATTTAAAAGTTGCACTGCGGAAGGTAACAGAAAATTGCATTAGGCTTGTCAGTAAAAGCAAAAAAATTAAGAAACCACTGTGGTACTCCGCAGATGTGGCCAAAATAGTAAAAAATAAAAAGTTAGCATTTAGTAATTATTAAAAAACAACAGAGTGAGGAAGATAGACAGAGCTATAAGAGGCTAAGCAAGTTACAAGAGCTTCCAAATCACACACAGAAGAGAAAATAGCACAGTCAGTTTAACAAAGGGGACACAACATTTTTTAGATACATAAATGAGGAAAAAGAGAGTAAAACAAGGATTAGTTAGATTAAAAACAAAAGAAGGAAGGTATGTAGAAGAGGATAAAGGTCTAGCTGACTGCCTCAATTAATATTTTTGTTCAGTATTTACATAGGAAAATGAAGGCAAGTGGCCTCAGTTAGGAAAAGGGACAAATGAGTAGTTTGTTACGTGTGAGTTTACAGAGGAGGAGGTTCTATTTCAACTGTCAAAAGTAAAGACAAATAAGTCAATGTAATACACTGTGGGATCTGATGGAATACACTCAGAGTTATTAAAAGAGCTTAGTGGTGTACCTGCAAAACCATTAACATATTTATTTAACCAATCATTGTTAACAGGAGTAGTCCTAGAAGATTGGAAGTTAGTGAATGTTGTGCCCATTCACAAGAAAGGTAGTAGGGAGGAGTCAGGCAACTATAGGCCAGTAAGCCTTACTTCAGTGCTGAACCCAGCAAGATACCGCATTGACCAGGTTAAAGGATAGGATTGTTGAACATCTAAAATCACATGGATTTCAATATCAGAGACAATATGGGTTTACTCTAGGGAGATCATGCCAAACTAATCTTATTGATTTTTTTGAATGGGTAACTAAAATAATAGATCAGGGTGGTGCAGTAGACATTGCTTACCTAGATTTCAGTAAGGCTTTTGACATTGTTGCACATAGAAGGCTTATCAATAAACTACAATCTTTAAGTTTGGATTCCAATCAATGGAATATGTTAAAAACATGGTCTTGTCACCAGTGGGGTACCTCAGGGATCTGAACTTGGACCCATTCTCTTTAATATTTTTATTAGTGATATTGCAGAAGGTCTTGATGGTAAGGTATGTCTTTTTGCTGATGATACTAAGATATGTAACAGGGATGATGTTCCAGGAGGGATAAGTAAAATGGCAAATTATTTAGGTAAACTAGAAAAATGGTCAGAGTTTTGGCAGCTGACATTTAATGTGGATAAGTGCAAGATAATGCATCTTGGACGTAAAAACCCAAGGGCAGAGTACATAATATTTGATAGAGTCCTAGTCTCAACATGTGAGAAAAGGTATTTAAGGGTTATTATTTCAGATGACTTAAAGGTAGGCAGACAATGTAATAGATCAGCAGGAAATGCTAGCAGAATGCTTGGTTGTATAGGGAGCGGTATTAGCAGTAGAAAGAGCGAAGTGCTCATGCCATTGTACAGAACACTGGTGAGACCTCACTTGGAGTATTGTACGCAGTACTGGAGACCGTATCTCCAGAAGGATATTGATACTTTAGAGATAGTACAGAGGAAGGCTACTAAATTGGTTCATGGATTGCGGGATAAAACTTTCAAGGAAAGGTTATAGGAACTTATCATGTATAGCTTGTAGGAAAGACGAGACAGGGGGATATGATAGAAACATTTAAATACATAAAGGGAATCAACACAGTAAAGGATGAGACTATACTTAAAAAAAGAAAAACTACCACAACAAGAGGACATAGTCTTAAATTAGAGAGGCAAAGGTTTAAAAATAATATCCGGAATTATTACTTTACTGAGATAGTAGTGGATGCATGGAATAGCCTTCCAGCTGAAGTGGTAGAGGTTAACACAGTAAAGGAGTTTAAGCATGCGTGGGATAGGCATAAGGCTATCCTAACTATAAGATAAGGCCAGGGACTAATGAAAGTATTTAGAAAATTGGGCAGACTAGATGGGCCAAATGGTTCTTATCTGCCGTCACATTCTATGTTTCTATGTTTCTATGATATATTTTAAGTGCTTTGAAATTTCAGTGAAATTCAGTCATTATGAGGAGGTCATTAAGATTTTATCCTATATTTTTGGTGTAGGAGATTGACAGCCATTTTTATATCACACTATGGAGAGGGTAGAAGATACAGCCTTACAAATGCATCTGTCTGTGGAAAGTCCTCATTCTTATTTCTTTCATCCTACACTCTTTCCTGCAGTTTGAGGACCTGGATTATTTTTGGTTCTTATATTTTTTCTTATTTTAATTGCAATAAAAGCCCTAACCAGGCAGAGTGAGTGAAAAAGAATAGGCCATGTGCTGGACCTCCATTTTTAATAAAGATGGCACTCCATAATAATTTTTTTGCATTGTAAGGGTCTGCTGGAGTGCCACATCTTTATCATTTTATTGTTGGAGCTGGCATGACTTTCATTAGTAGACGTCCACCACCTGAACATTACTAGCATCACAGACTGGAGAAAAATCCATACTGCACAGCAACTATCAGATTAACAAGTCCAGAAGAAGTGATACAATCATGTGACTCGGTGGTGGCTTTTTTTAATAGTAACAAATTAATTGATCTATGAGGATTGTAAGAAAGGAGATAAAATCAAGATGAACCCTTTAAAACTACATGGTGGGTGCAGAGTTAAATTGAGAGTTGAATAATCTAGAATGCAAATTGCATAGTACCTTCAAATCTTATACTACTAAAGCAAATTATTTACTGGCCAGTTGCGGTGATTTGAAAATGAAGCCACAGATTTTAGGCAAAACTAACTACAATAAGTAAGCCAGAAGCAATCACCAATTCATCTATATTTCCTGCTTGGCTCTTTTGGGCTAAAATATGCAACTCACCAAAATCCATTGTATAATAAATTAATTTCCTAGTGCCCTCTAGTAATGTAAAATTGGCACAATGCAGTTATTGGACTGATCAATACATATTTTTAACTTTTACTTGACTTCCAAAAATTATTTAGGATATGCAAGATCAAGCTCTCACAAGAGAATTAAAATTTGCAATTAAGATTTCATTATAAAATGCAAATTATATGAGAGTGAAAGTTAGTTACAAATTATCCCTGCATATATCTGTACACATAACTTGCAGTTTTAACCCTTAAAGTATTTTGATATTTTACTTAGTATTTCATTTAATATATTTAATTTAATGTTTATTTGTGAAAAAAAAAGATTAAACATAAAATAAACATAAATAAATTGACAGAATTTATCAGTAGAAAAACATATTAGTTAGCCAGGGTTTCCTTAGTTATTGTCCTCTAACAAAGGCTAATATCAGTGATCTGCAAAAAGAAAATACCATAACATATATTAATAATAATACTGATGCAATTTGTGAGATGTCAGTAGATAATGATAATACATTTTGCACATAGTTTGATAGCAGACAGTGAGGTTTTGAATGAGTACATAAGGGGTAGGCCATAGATTATGGATCATGCTAAAGAAATAAGCCATTGCTGGATACTAAATTCAAAAATATTCTAAATACTAACTTAACAAGAATTCAGCATCCAACGACTGGAAAAACGGTTTCTTAATGGGACACTAGTGCTCAGAGTAACCCCTTTATAAGTAAAAGCTAAATAGGAGGCTGCTACAAGTGGACTGACTAAGTCTTAGTTTAGTTTTCCGTATCGCTGTTATGTTTTTTTTTTTGTAATTCTGTTTTTTTGTACAAAGATATTAGCAGTGTCATGACATTGTACAGTATAAGGCCTACAGTTGACTTATTTATAAAAATACATGACTTGCTTGGACATTGCACTTTTTTTGTAAATGTTGGGCTCAACAATTGCATCAGATAGTTAGATATAGTAAACTGTGGGTGACAGGGTAATTGAGTACGCAAATTAAGTGCATCGCCTGTGTAACGGACCGTTTTGCCCACAAGAGGTTAAAAACCGTTTAGGCGATATTCCCCTTTCAGATGCACAGACAGCTACTGCAATCACCAATCTCCTGAACTGCAAACTACACGAATTCTCCAACTCCCGAACAGGAAACTCACGAATACTGGAAACAGCTGAACAGGAAAAACCATACGAAAGGTTTACACTCCTGGCAGTCAGCATATAATCCAATTCCCCCAATATCGAGACGACACTTCGTTTGAGGGTTAAGCAGAATCTGCCAGAGCTGTGGGTTTATTGTTCTTATGTACACATTCTTACACATTAGTACCACCTACAGGGTTTTGGAAAACAACCAATACACATGTACAATACACTCAGACACTCCCACACAAAATCATCCCCTCTGCCTGTGATACAATTACCTTACACAATGGGTAATGTAATTATCACAGCCAGAGAAATACAGTTTTTCACATTATTCATAACTTGAAAAGTATGCATCACATTCACATAAAACTTACATTTTCAGAATCATTGGTTCAGAAGATAGATCGAAGTCCTTTGTGACCAAATGAAGCATGGCTTTTCTGCCCAAAACCAGTTCCACAGAGTCTTCTATCCTGGAGATAATTGGGAAGTAATCCAATTATCTCCAAGGACAGAGGCAAAACTCCATTGAACACATGTCAGCAAAAGACAATAAAACACATAAAAATATATAACTGTGCAGCCATTGCACAAAACATATCCCCAGATAGCTCAGATCTGAGCGCATATTATTACTGAATGGCGCTCAGAGCACACACATACAGTTCAATTGCCATGGAGCCAAAGTCTTTCCCATAGTTTTTCATTATACGAATGGGCTCCATGACATAGCTATCTGGGGTATCAGCGCTCAAACAGGGCAAGCACCGAATGACCCAGCTTTCGTGTCTTCGCAGGGGAAAATCAAGCGTTTCAACATGGGGCCATAGTCTAAAGGCAGCAGGCGGGCAGCCAGGCTTCTCCAGTGCATAGTGGCGAGGTTGGTTCCGCCACAGCCTGCAGCGTGCAATAGTGCGAGTATGATGCTAGTTGTTTGGGGCTGCTCGGAAAATGGGGTCAATGTGGTATCTTGCTGGGTTCAGCACTGAGGGCTGGCAGCCTTATACAGTCGTCAGTGTGGATTTATTTATGCCAGGTGAACTTGGGTAGCTTATATAGACATGTAAAGGGACATAGAGTGGAGCTTTAGAGTCGCCTGGACCGGGAAAGTCATTCGTGAACATCTTAGGTTTAGACATAGGAGGTTGTGGCTACTATATGTTAGAGAAGTGCTGCAGAGCAGGTATCACTCCTTTACCATGGGGCTGGGGCGAGAGGTTGTATCACCGGATGCATAGTATGCGAGCCGGGCATTTGTCTTAGGTACACAGAGCGTAGCGGGTTTTCAGCCATCTAGGACAAGGGTATCGAAACATTAAAGAACTTGGAGCAAGAGAGTAGTAACAAAAGATGAACCATATACTCAGAAATTGTAGATGGGTTGCAGGGGATGGGTCAGGTCTTTGAACCTTTGCCATTCCTAGGTATAAATGCAGATATGTTATCAACATTCCAGGAGTGGCCGTGAGGCTGTCCTTGTGGGACGACGCTGTGTTCAGTGAGATCCAAAGTCGCCAGTAGAGCTGGGCATGTCTGGGATCGGAGGCCTTGTTCGTTTTCTTATCTTTGGTGACTAGAAGTGATCCCGGGTTCACCCACCTGTAGGTCAGTCCAGCAGTTTGGAGATCCATGGTAATGGGCTGCATGGATTTGCACCAGAGCAATGTGGACCTGCTCAAGTCCTGGAAGAGGGGGATGTGTCATGACTCAAATTCATAAGATGTCTTCCCTTTGAGCGCCGTCATTAGGCTGATTTTGTCAGATAACATTTGACAGCATAGTATGAGATCACAGGGCGCTGCTGTAGTTCCTGAGGTTACTTGGCTATTCAGTACACTCCATCGAAGGCAAAGTGTTTGGCCTGCCTTGCTGGGAGGATTGTGGACACCAGGCATCTAATAAAGTGCAAGGCTCTTCTAAGGGCACTGATTCAGTTATCCCCCTGACCTTTATGTTCTTCCTTCTGCCTCTGTCATCCAGTGTTGTGATTTGCCACGAGATGGTAGCTTGCGTGGACTGCAGAGCTTGTACTTGTTCGCCAAGCGAGGTCAGGCCTTGTTTTAGTCTATGATGTCTTCCTCCGTGGCTTGAATATGCTCAGTCACTGCTTGTACCTCTGTAGAGAGCACTGTTAGGTTTGCCTCCCACATTTGTTGTAGATTGCATTGCAGACGAGCTAGCATGAGTTGAATGTCCCTCCTGGAAGCAGGGACTGAGTCATCTGCATCTTGTGGGGTCTCTCTGCTTGTACCCTCCACAGCTGTGCTGTGCAAGGAGTCTGTTCCCTTTGGCAGTGGCAGTGAGGCCTCCTCAGTGGTTGATCCTGGGCCTGAAAGAGGGGTTGTAGCATCTGCTGGATCGCTGCCCCACGGCGGTATTATTGTGGCCATCGGGTTGTTGAACAGTACACTCAGCGACACTCCACACTCGGGGCCGTCTGCCGGTTGCGATATTTCATGGTCGGGGAGAGGAAGAAAGACATCTGCTTAATCAGCCCAGTGTCCAGAGGCTGTGCCCTAGGGTCATGTGAGGCTCGATGCTGTTGATTGTGGGCAGATTATATCACGGATGCTCGGAGCTCTGAGACATGGCGGCCGCTCCGGTGCCCTGTTAAGCTCCACCCCTATGTATGATTTTTTTTTTTACTTCTGCTTCCACTTAATACATTTTTTTTTTTAAAAGAAATGCTGTAAGTACCAAGACCCACATTACTATAATATGGTTTACTCAAAGCTTAGTAGAGATTATCGCTGCCTGAATCCTAGTCTCCAATGATGAAATGGAAGAGGTAGAGTCACACTCCATGTCAAGTCTGGCCTCTCAGCCAATCATCTCTCCAGTCCCTGGTATGAATAAGGCACAAGCATGGATGTGGGACCCGGCACCATATGCACTTCAATCTGTTAAAGTGGTTATGGTGCATACAGTGTTCCTTTAATCTTAAAAATGCAACATACATGCAAATTATCCTAAATTTTGTGCAGTTTAAAACTCAAGTGGATAATTTTTAGAAGTTGTGTTAAAACAATGCAGCGTGATAGAGTAAAAGAGGATTTATAAACAAGATTGGTCTACACACAGACAGAGAAGCCATTGATGATGCAATACAGTTGGAGAGGTCAATTCTTACATTAATATAGGTGGAGAGGTCAATTCTTACATTAATAAATAAAATCCCTATTCAGACATTTTTAGCTATTTTAAACTTTACTCGAAATTTACGAATTTGCCATTCAGCAGTATATGATAATGTTCTAAATAGATTGTTTGTCCGAACAGTCGTGCTCAGTTGCTGAAATATATCAATATTATATTATACATAGGGTTTGTCCAAATCCAAGCACACATGCTGTAAAATCATTTTGATGGAACTAAGGCACTCTGGATCCAGAGTTAGACCAGTGAGTGATCTTAGGATGACCTCTTGGAACTATGCAGCAGTAAAGCATTACAAAGTGTTAGTTATACACCATCACCTTACTTCAGTCACTGAAATAAAATCTGTCATTGCTTCTGATACCAACATAAAAGAGTCCATGTTAAGTTAGTGAAAATGCTAATATATGAACATGCATTTTTTTTGGAGACAAACAATATCTGCATAGGTTAAGAGAAAACCAGTTGTCCAATTTATGTAGTAGGGGTCTTCACATGTGTACATCATAAAGAAAGATTGAAGAATAAATATACTTTGAGTAAGTCTAGGAAAAATGATGTTTATAATTCCTTAATGGTACTGTACAAGAATGTTTCACCTTTTTGTCAAAGTCCATTTACATCCATCAACAGAATTACTTGTAGCATCATTTAGTTGGAGCAACTTGCCTGTTGCAGTGCTAGCACATTCTAGTAAAGGGCTCAAAATTTCTACTAAGGTCTAGCCATTGACAAGTAAAAATTCAGCCCCGGTGAGTAGAAATTCATGTCTGGTACGTGTGCCATGGCCCCTTCAGGCTTGCAGTGGTAAGTACATTTTAGACCTGGTTTGTACATTAGGACGTGAAATTTAGGACTATGCTCAAGTAAGAATATATCATCTATTGAAAGTAATGCCACATTCAGCATCAGAAATACAAGCACAATATAGGAAATAAATACATGCATACTGTCAGTAGTCAAGCCACACTCATTAGCCGCAGCATTAGCTCCTTCCACTAAGAATAGTTTGCCTCTTGTCAGTAGTGAAGCCAAACTCCACAGTAGGAGGTCTAGCATCATCTAGTACAAATATCTAGCTAATTGTTAACAGCCATGCCACACTCATCCAGGGCCGGTGCAAGGATTTTTGCCGCCCTAGGCAAAACATTTTTTGCCGTCCTCCCCCCATATGT
Organism: Pelobates cultripes; assembly: GCA_933207985.1. Lineage (NCBI taxonomy): Eukaryota > Metazoa > Chordata > Amphibia > Anura > Pelobatidae > Pelobates > Pelobates cultripes. The sequence continues at coordinate 38,133,670 of OW240912.1, read as the reverse complement.
CCTGCCCACCATGTGACATCACAATGCCCCGCCCATATGCTCTGCCATATGGACCAACGCCAGTCTTCACAACGTGTCTTTTATCTGAAAAGACAGTGTGTTTACATTAAAAAGTCTACAGGCACAGGCTATAGACACCAGAACCACTACATTATGCTGTAGTGCTTCTGGTGACTATAGTATCCATTTAATGTGAGGTAAATTAGAGATTAGTGCCACTAATAATATATTGGATTGCCTACCTACCACCAGATGAGGACAAGAGGCTGATGATGGGCTCTGTCCGGCTCCACAGGTCTGGTGTAGAAGAGGCTCTCTGGAGACTGTTTTTAACAGTGCTCACAACAATTAACGAACAGGAAGCAGCTCCATTTTTTAGGGCCCCTTACACAGCTCAAGGTCTGGGCCCCCAGGGCTTGACCGTGGGTATGCCTACAATGCCCACCCATAAATCCACCTACATGGCCCACCCATGAGATCTCTCACAGGAAGTGGAGTGTATGTGTGTAGGGGATGTTTGTATGTGTTATTGTAGAGGATGCAATGTGTGTGTGTTCTTATATAATGTAGTGTATAGGGATACCAATTTCTGTAAGGGATGTAGTGTGTTTATAGGGGATGCAGTGTGTGTTTGCGTGTAAGGAATGCATTGTATGTTTCTGGATGTGTGTGTGTGTGTAAGGGGTGCAAGATGTGTTTCTGTGTATTTAATTGAATGCAGTGTGTGTCTGTAAGGGGAGCATTGATTGTGTAAGAGATGCATTTTTTTTCTGTGTGTAAGAGAATGAGTGTTTGTGTGAACGTAAGGGATGCATTGTGTGTTTCGGGTGTGTCTGTGTGTGAGTAGGAATGCATTGTATGTTTCTGTGTGTGTGGGGGGCAGCTCTTTAATTTTTTTAAAAATTTCATAGTGCTCTCCCCTAGTGTCAATTATTGATTTCCCCTTCCCTCCTGTCCATCCGTGTTCTCCCCTTCTGTCCCTTAGTGCTCTCCCTTGGCCCCCTGTAGTCCCCCCTTGCTGGTCTTCTCACTCCCCCCTCTCCCCCTTAGTGGTCCTCCATCCCTCCCCTTAGTGGTCCTCCCTCTCCCAAACCCCTTAGTAGACATTCCCCTCCTCCCCCCACCCCCTTAGTGGTAATCTCCCCCCTCAGTGGTCATTATCCTCTTTCTCCCACCCCTTAGTGGTCCTTACCCTCCTCCACTCTCCTTAGTGGTCCTCCCTACTTACCCCCCTTTGGTTTTCCTTTCCCCCCTTAGTGGTCCACCCTCTCCCAAACCCCTTAATGGACCTCCCCCCTCTGTGGTCCTTACCTCCCCTCCTTCAGTGGTCCTTACTCCCCGCCCCCCTCCCCCTGTGTTCCTTCACCCTCGTTCCCCAGTGGTCCTTACTCACCACCCTTCCTCCCAGTGGTTCTTACTCCCCCCCCTTCCTCCCCCAGTGGTCCTTACCCCCTCCCCTCCCCTGGTGGTCCTTGTCCTCCTCTTCCCTCCTGTCAATGTAGCGTGGCCGGGCGGCGCGGAACGCGGGACAGGAACTTCTGTTTCTTGTTCCCGGCCGCCGGCGGACTGAAGGGAAGTGCTCACTCAGTGACAACCATTGCATGAAAAAATGGTTTCATTTTCAATCACATGTTAACTTGCTTTATACGTTTTTATCTCCTGCTCTGTAAATCGGACTTTAATCACACACAGGAGGCTTCTGCAGGATCTAGCAAGCTATTAACAGTGCAGGAGATAAGAAAGCCTAAATTAAACAGAATTTGAAATAAAAGAAGTGTAAACATCAGATGACTCTTTACAGGAAATGTTCAGAAATTCTGTGTAAGACACATGCAGTAAGGTGTGATTAGGGCTGCATAAACAAAGTGATTTAACTCTTACATGGCAGAGACTTGAACAGTAAGACTGCAGGGGCATGATCTATAGACCAAAACTGTTTATTTAACTTAAAGTTGTTTTGTTGACTATAGTGTCCCTTTAATGACAATTACAGCTTTGTATAAAAAAATAAATAAATAAAAAATCATTGTCATCTCTCTTGACCATTTGAAATTGACCATTGAAAGGAAAAAAGGGGGGTGGAGGGTTAGGTTCACATTGAAATGTTACAGTTTTGAAATTATATGCATTGATAACATTCTCTAATAAAAATGATATACGGGAAAAAAAAAGAATTTGACCATTGAGTAAACAGTATAATAATACCAGAACCAGATTTATAATTTGGTGCAGTAAGCATGTGTCAACGGGTACTTCAGAGAGGTGCCTATCTATGACCTTTTATTTATCCCTTCAGTACCATTGTGGTACATGGTACATGGCAAGAATCTGGGGTGTGCAGGGATTCACAGACATATGAAGTCATATGACCTTATCTCCACCTTGTGCACTGTAGAAACATGTGGTACTGCTGTCACCTGCTACAAGTCATCCATTTTGGTCTCCCCTCTTAGTGTGCCATGGGATGATGAAATTGGCACTTGACGGGCAACGGAAACAGCATGGAACACCACCAGCTGTGCTGCACCTAAAATAAATTGTACCATTTGGGACGATTGTTTCAGATCTATGTGCCTTCATACAGGAGATGAAAATCTGAACTGGTTACTAACTCAAAATGAAACACAGTATGCCAAATATAGAAAAAAAAACTTCAAATATTCAGTAGAATAACTAACACTTTAGGAAACATCCCAAACAAGTCTTACAATCTGAAAAAGCCTCATACCCCAGAAGACCCTGGCAATCTATTTGAGTCTCAAGATAAATTGCTTATTGTTGAAACCAAGAACCGGTTTGATCTCATATCATTAGAAAATTATATTACGTCCAACATGGTCCCAGGAGGATTTAAAAAATCAATAAACAGCATGCATTTGAAATAGAGGAACACAAGTTCTAGATGGAACAGGGGAAATCATACAATTTTGTTAAGCTAAACTTATTAAACTCTGTACTAAATGCAGGGAATAATGGATTAGATAAAAATGGAAATAAACCTGAATGTGGATATAAAAATTACGCAACTGAGGAATTATTTATAATTTATTAAAACAAATTTGTTTTTCCAACATGAATATGTCATGAAAATCTAATTTTCAGAAAATTAGGTTGCAAAGAGAACATTTATATATGGCAAGTGTTAAAGAGAACAGAAGATTGGAAATCATGCAAATATATAGAATAAACAAATACACAAAGATAAAATATCAAGGAAGAAGAAGTGAGGCATTATTTTCAGTAAGAACATTGAGGATTAAAACAAACCTTTACTAGCAATAGCTATCAAAACAGATTGCTTGCCACTCTCACCAAAATTAGTCTACAAGTTGTTATATAATATTTTAAAAACTTTAAAAGCTACTTGTAAATTTTCTTTACCCATGATACTGCTCTACCAAATATGTTAGTGTGTGTGTGTGTGTGTGTTAGTGTGTGTGTATTATTCTAATCATAAATAAAAATACATTTTGTAATGTAATTGCTTTCATCTTTTGACTTCAAAATCAAACCCCCGTAAAGCCTCCTTAATACGTCTGTATAATTATTTGAGCAGATCTTAGCAGTAAAATGAACTAATCAGCATGCCAAATTTTAGAAGTTAAATGAAAAGGATTAATACCTTTACAAAACTCAATGAAGTATTAGTATTCTAAAATAATTTTTTTGTGCTTAGTGTCTCTGTAGTTGTTCAAGTGTATCTGGAATCTTCACCTAATCACATACTCCTACTAGTTCAACCATTCAGAGATTCATTCCCAAAGACAAATTAATTTCCTTTATTTATTAGCATACATTTACATTTTCACAGACACTGACGGGTTCGTTCATGCATGTACTTCTAGCCAGGCAATCACATATTCCTATCTGTATTGAACTCCCAACCAGTACAATAAACCAAGCTTAATTTTTCCACCACTCCATTTTGAAATCATACTGTATTTAATTTTCTAGAAATTTTTCTTAAAAATTCATTCATACAATATTTTCAATCACAATGTGAATTTTCTTTTATCCATTAAAATTAATTTCACATATCAATTGTTGTCATTTATACTACTTATTCATAAAAAAAATCACACCATATTTTGGCATTGGCATTGGTCTTTTTTCTGCTGGTGGTAGGATACAGAAGAACCCAAATAAGCAAAGTTTTGGTTTAGAAACAATAATATGTATCTGCAAGAGAGAGATAGGAAGGTGTACTGCTGGTTTTTAGAATGGTTGAGTTTAACAAAATACTTCTAAAAAGTAAAATGAGAAAGTCTCTTCAAATAGGCTAATATAAACGGTAAGACTGGCCATACATAATATCATAGAACAAGCTAGATCATTTCAGAGGACATACTAAGAAAATGGTAATAATGAAATACCTAGCCAAGTCAAAAACAAAGATCACATGGAATAAGTAATGCATTAAATACTACACAAGGTAGACAGACACCATATAACAGTGACTACGAAGGACACGTTGTGCCCCAAATCACTGAAGCACAGTCATGTCTCATATTTACCAGGTTATATAACATGGCCCCTAAGCACCACCTGACAATGTCCATACATGTTTGACTAGCATGAGAAAGGCAGAATTCCCTCATTAATTCATTAACAACAGCTGCTTGCAAGGGAGGTGAGATGCAGCAGAATACACAATTCCATCTTTATAAAGACAGGTTACTCAAATGATGTAAGCAAAATAAATGATATTAGTGGGCCCTACAAGGACAAAACATAAGTCTTCTTTTGTGTACCAAAACACAAGAACAAGTCAGTGGGGACAAAGGAAAGGCACATACATATTGAGACAAGAGGACATTTGTGCACATATTCATAGGGCAGCTCATCAGTTAGACCCTCTCATATGGGTAAAGCCATCCATCAAAGAAATATGATTAGTGCAGCTACATACAGGCATGTAGAAAACCACAGTACCCATATAGCACGTTATTGGTGTGTTTACTATTATCACTTAAAAGGGTTGTAGGGAAGCAGCGCCTTCAGGGTGCTCACAGGTCCGTATAGGTGTTGCGTGGTATATAAAAGAGAGCAAGAGATCAGATATAGTGTAATATTTCTTTAGACTGGTGAATATAAGAATATAGGAAAAACACTCACAATTTTCTGGAGCTTATGATCAGCTCTAGATATTTATACCTTGGTGCCATGATACCCGTCTCTGTGGATATGTGCTAAAGAAATATTACACTATGTCGAATATTTTGCTCTTTTTTATACGTACAACGCAACACCCATGCAGACCTACGAGCACCCTGAAGGTGCTGCTTCCCTCCACCCCTTTCCAGTATCACCTATTCTACGGCCAGAAAGAGAGACTCTGGTTTGGGAAGTATCAGCTGCCAAATTTATACAAAACAAGCGCCAGAAATCCTTCCTCTCATCTATTCTATTATCACTTAAAAGTCACTTGACGTTTACTAGAAAGTCACAAACAGATAAATGCAAACTTGTTTAGATGCACTAGAAAATTACTGTCTACTGTGTCTACTGTGCATGTCTCAAATATACATGGAGACATGCAGCGTTCAACATCCAAGAAAGCTGTAGAGGATTTAAGGATTGACATCAGGCATGGCTCTCTGGATCTTGGGGAGTTACAAATGCCAGGCAACATGACAGCTGATCCACAGGTAATGTGACATTCTTACTCAGTAGAGTCTCCTCTTGATTACTAGCGGCTTCGCATGATCCCAGCACCCAGTACTTCTGCATTTGGCCTCCGGTGCCCTCTGGACATCCTGACGTAATGAAGTCTCGTTCTGACATAATTTGTGATGCAGAATGCTTACTCTGCATCCCTTTATATATTTAAAGCTAGATGGATTTTTTTTTAAAGATTTATAACTCCAGGATGACATCACACATACCTGTAACCAATCACAACACAGTATAGGGTATTTAACTTCTTGGTTGTTCCTTTTTTCTTGCCCAGTCATGGTTCTCTATTCTTACCTGGTTTTTGGCTATCCTTGCTCTCTGTAACCTTGTGTATCTGTGTACCTCTGTAATCCTTGACCTCAACCAGTGTATGTTTCTATGTCTGCTTGCAGACATTCTGTCTTATATTCTTTGTGCTAGTCTGGCCATTCTAAGTACTGGTAGGCTTTCATACATTGTCTTCAACCTAGCGGTTTGTGTTAAACCAATTTTCATGTGTTAGTCTTGACACATGGAAATTTATCTCAAATGATATTTCACATGACTATTAACAGGTTCAAGTTCACCGCCATGCTACATGTAACACCATTATAATCACATCACCACATCCAATAATATCATAAACCACCCCATCCCCCTCTATTCTTGGTGGAGAATGCCCTAGTAATGTATTAGCTGCTAACTGCATTTTATTGGAACCACCCATGTCCCTGCCTAACAATCATATGTATGCATGGTTACACAGACGGTATTTAAATGTAAAGACAATTAAAGAAGAACTGTGACTTCAGGGTTTTAATTGTTGTCTTTATTCTTCCCCTGTATTTAACAAATATGTGTTTATGCGCCCTGAAATATAAACTAAAATGTATTTATGACTATCTCTGACTCTGGAGCAGAGCACCTCACTGTCAATCATTGTTGAAACGTCGCACTTTTCACCTGTCAGTCAGCATAGAGAGAGGAGGAGAGATAAAGAATGTTTCTCTTTCTGCAGTGCAATTTATATTAATTAGTTGACAGCATTTAAATGATTATTTTAACTGGTGAAGTGAATGGCATGGCGAAGCATCACCTTAGAGTGTCTGTACCATTTAAGGCAGGGATGTCCAAAATGTAGATCTCCAGATGCTGTAGAACAACAACTCCCATAATGATTTGTGTGCCTTTGGAATGCCTTTAGAATGACAAAGAATCATGGAAACTGTAGTTTTAAAACACCGGTGGGGGTCTGCCTTTTGGGCACCCCTGATTTAAGGAATCCTGTAACAATTACACTGAGCAACAATACAGCACCATCAAACATGCCCAGCCTTTTGGCCCTATTATCACTGGCTACCTAGTAATAACTACACAGTAATTTCCTTTGTGCCGGAAATGCGGAGACAGCGATAAAGATGGCTTGTGGTTTACATTTCTAAGGTTGCTTTATTACCTTTTAAATGAATAATTTTCTCTTTGGTAGATAAGACAGAGAAATAGATTAAGATTTTCTACAGTATTGCCTGTTCTATAACCCCATAACTGTATCTTTTCTCTAATGCTATATAAGACATATATACTTATTCAGTAATACTCTCATCAATGGAATAGTAAAACAAGCCTACTGTCCTACTCTCATTTCTGCAGGACTATTTACAATGACTCAAATCTAAAAATCTACATTTTGCCTGTCCATATTTAATTAACCTGAACAATTAAGGTAAAGTCCCCTAGCATTGTAGTTGGGTTCAAAGAGATAAAAAAAACATCTTCCAAAAATAGATTGTTTCAAAAATCTTAGAAAAACTATCCTAACTATTCTTCTTTCAATATAAATATTACAATAATATTACAATAATAAGACACCATCAGCACCAGAGGAGATATTGTAAAAAATAAAAATGCTGAGTTCAGTGTTTTGTTTAAATGGATACTATAGTCACCCAGACCACTTCATCTCAGCTAAGTCGTCTGGGCGCTGTAGCCATGTTCTTTTCACCCTGCTATATAAAACATTGCAGGTTTTAGGAAACTGCAAAGTTTACATTGCAGGCAGGGCCGCCACCAGAAATTTTGGGGCCCCTAACTGAGCTCAGGGTCTGGGCCCCTGGGGACCCGCCTCCAAAACCGCCCACAGAGACCGCCTCCAAATCCCACCCACAGGAATACACACACAGACACAAACACATTCACTGATACAAAAGGACACAGATATACACACACACACTGATACATACTAACAGACACACATACTGATACGCATATAGGCATACATACTGACACTAGTGATGTACCGAACGGTTCGCCGGCGAACGGTTCCTGGCGAACATAGCATGTTCGCGTTCGCCACGGCGGGCGAACATATGCGCGGTTCGACCCGCCCCCTATTCGTCATCATTGAGTAAACTTTGACCCTGTACCTCACAGTCAGCAGACACATTCCAGCCAATTAGCAGCACAGCCTCCCTAGCAGACCCTCCCACCTACTGGACAGCATCCATTTTAGATTCATTCTCAAGCTGCATGCTTAGTAAGAGGAGGGAAAGTGTAGCTGCTGTTCATAAGATAGGGAAAAGCATAGCTAGGTTAGGGATAAGGGTATGCTTTTTTTTTATTTTTTTTTTCTATGTAATGTAAATGCACTTAGTTGTCTGCCACTGCTGCCAGCTTCTGTGTCAGGCTCACAGTGTCCATTTCCCCAGTCAGTGCCACCAATTACATCTGGTGTCACAATAGCTTGGATTTAAAAACAAAAAACTTTTTTCACTGTTATAGATTGAATAGCAGTCAGTTGTCTGCCACTGCTGCCAGCTTCTGTCAGGCTCACAGTGCATACTGTGCCCATTTCCCCAGTCAGTGCCACCAATTACATCTGGTGTCACAATAGCTTGGATTTAAAAACAAAAAACTTTTTTCACTGTTATAGATTGAATAGCAGTCAGTTGTCTGCCACTGCTGCCAGCTTCTGTGTCAGGCTCACAGTGCATACTGTGCCCATTTCCCCAGTCAGTGCCACCAATTACATCTGGTGTCACAATAGCTTGGATTTAAAAACAAAAAACTTTTTTACTGTTATAGATTGAATAGCAGTCAGTGTCCTTAAAGCGGGTGTGTTACGCTAACAGTGGATACGCTGACAAGTGCCACTAATTAGATCTGGTGTCACAATAGCTTGGATTTAAAAACAAAAAACTTTTTACTGTTATAGATTGAATAGCAGTCAGTGTCCTTAAAGCGGGTGTGTTACGCTAACAGTGGATACGCTGACAAGTGCCACTAATTAGATCCTGTGTCACAATAGCTTGGATTTAAAAACAAAAAACTTTTTTTACTGTTATAGATTGAATAGCAGTCAGTGTCCTTAAAGCGGGTGTGTTACGCTAACAGTGGATACGCTGACAAGTGCCACTAATTAGATCTGGTGTCACAATAGTTTGGATTTAAAAACAAAAAACTTTTTTTACTGTTATAGATTAGATAGCAGTCAGTGTCCTTAAAGCGGGTGTGTTACGCTAACAGTGGATACGCTGACAAGTGCCACTAATTAGATCTGGTGTCACAATAGTTTGTATTTAAAAAACAAAAAACTTTTTTTCACTGTTATAGATTGAATAGCAGTCAGTGTCCTTAAAGCGGGTGTGTTACGCTAACAGTGGAAACGGTGACCAGTGCCACTCACTTAGATCTGGTGACACAATAGCTTGGATTTAAAAACAAAAAACTTTTTTCACTGTTATAGATTGAATA
>OW240912.1:38101443-38119467 GCA_933207985.1 Pelobates cultripes | reverse complement strand
GCTGACAAGTTCGGAGCAAGGTCGAGAGGATCTCAAGTATGCAAATGATTTATTTTGCTAGGACTGGAAGAAGGATTTAATAACACATTAGGTTTTCAAGAATTGATAAGGGGATAAAAAAATAAATACAAACCAAGACCAACAAAACTTGATAATAAATATGCTCAAGTGTTAAAGGGACACTATAGTCACCCAGACCACTTCAGCTCAATGAAGTGGTCTGTGTGCAATGTCCCTCAACTTTTAACCCTTCGGGGGAGGAGAGGTTAACAGCGCCAAGGGAGCCTGGAGCTAGATAAAGGAAGTGGCTGAAGGGGTTTTAACCCCTTCAGCCCAGCGGGAGGGGGACCCTGAGGGTGAGGGTCCCCCAAGGATTATATAGTGTCAGGAAAACGGGTTTGTTTTCCTGTCCCTATAGTGATCCTTTAAATAAAAAAATATCTATTAAAAAAGTCATTAATCCAGACTCCACCTAATTCAAATAAAAGCTCTTTTTGTTGTTTATAATGCTAGGGTTATGAATTTTGCACGATTTTGTGCTACTATTACATTTTCTCTTAAGTGTAACCCTTTAGTGAACAGACTGTTTTTCAATTTTCTTACCGTTAAGGACCAGAGCTGTTTTCACATTTCTGCGGTGCTTGTGTTTAGCTGTAATCTTCCTCTTACTCATTTACTGTACTATACAATTTTTCTTTCTAAAGATACCATTATTTTCATCATATCATATAATTTACTATAAAAAATATAACATATGATTAAAACATGTAAAAAACTTACCTTTTCTAACTTTGACCCCCAAAATCTGTTACACATCTACAACCGTCAAAAAACACCCATTCTAAATAGTTTCTAAATCTTGTCCCGAGTTTAGAAATAACCAATATAGACATGTTCTTAGCTTTTTTTGTGTGCAAGTTATAGGGCTATAAGTACAAGTAGGACATTGCTGTTTCAAAATATATATTTTATTATTATAAAATGTATCAATAGTGAGATTGTTACACTGTTATCTGTCATAAATCTCTGAATCCCACCTCACATGTACATATTTTTTTAAAGTAGACATCCCAGGGTATTCAATATGGGGTATGTCCAGTCTTTTTTATTAGCCACTTAATCACAAACGCTGGCTAAAGTTAGCATTTATATTTGGTTGTGTGTTAATAATGCAAAAAACTTTTATGAATACTAACTTTGGCCAGTGAAATGTATCACAACAACGATATCATCAGTGAAAGTGCTGCTTGTGTGTGAAAAATGCAAAAAAAGCACTTTCACTTACAATATAATCGCTGTGATATGTTTTACTGCTTTGAAACACTAATATTTGTGTTCAGCAAAGTCTATCAAGTACAACAGTACCCCCATTTTACAGGTTTTAGGTTTTTTTTTTGGTTTTTTATTTGTATTTATTTATATATACATAAATATATATATATAATTTCATTCTAAGTGTATTTTGATATAAATATATATATATATATACATATATATTATTTTCAAAATACAGTTGTATTTTGATATAAATATATATATATGTATATATATATATAAAAATATCAAAATACAGTTTGAATAAAATTACATATATATATATATTTATTTTAAAAAATCATTTTTATGTTTTTACTTATTTTTAATTAATTTATATATATTTTTAAAAAATTATCATTTTATTTTTTATTTTAAAACTTATTTTTAACTTTTGTCACCAGCAGGGGGGACTGCCTGTCAGTTCAGACAGTGTCCATGCAGGTAACACTATGGAGGCCTATTGCGGCCATAGTGCTTGGGGTCCAATTTTGCCAAGGGGGGACTGTCTGGGCTGTCAGACAGTCCCCTCAGATGGAGAATCAGACGGGGTAATGGCGGCAATCGGGTAAGTAATTTAGGAATAGCTCGGATGTAGTAGGTACGTCCGAGGTCCTGAGGGGGATTATTAGTTATATATTTTATTTTATTTTTAATATTTTATTTTAAATGTTATTTATTTTACTGACTGCCTCGACCCCTCGAGGCACTCAGCAGACAGAGAGAGCATCAGAAGCCTGCCTGATGGCTTCCAATGCTCTAACTCACTGCCGGGCACCACTTGGGGCAACCCGGAAGTAATCGCTCCATGGGAGTGATCACACGGCGGCCCGGAAGGCAGGGGAGGTATTGCGGGATGCCTCGACATCGTGGCATCGCTGAAATACCATCACGATCGCTTTCAGGACTCAAATTTGCCACGGACGTACTAGGTATGTCCGAGGTCATTAACGGCCATTTTTTGTCGGACTTACCTGATACATCCGCGGTCACTAAGGGGTTAAATACATTAGCTATAATCTCGTACCTACCCTTTTCAGTCGTGCCCACCTTTTGCAATATGGTATTCATTGTTATGTCCAATACTATTTTACTATTTCTGTAAAATGCTTTGTCATTTGCTTGTTATCACCAGGACTTTTCTACAACCTCTCTATCTTGTCTCTCCATGTTTTATCTTTGTATTGGTTTACTGTCTACTATCTCGTATCTTAACTATGATATCCTTGTTTTTCCGTTTTTTTATACCGTGCATAAAAAGAAAAATGCTATTGTAAGTTGCACTATAGTATAAACACACGGTGCTGTGTTTTTGTATTGTCTATTCTCAGTTATTTTACAAAACAATATTAAACGAGTTCTAAAAAACTTTTTTTTTTTAACATATGTAAAATTAAGGTAGCAAATAAAAAGAAAGTATCTTAAAATCAGGCAAATGTCACAGGTTAAAAAATAGCCTCATTATCAAAGCAATATGCTAGCAATAATTCTACTTAACACATGACAAAGCATAGCATATTTAACGTTATGTACATATTAAACATCGCATGCAGTCAATATGCTAGAAAAATGTGCACTTATGCCTTGAATTTGTTCATGGATAGACATCTTTAAACAAATCATTTTTGAAAAGCAAATTAGCTTACACACCAAATTTAGTCATTGACACGTCTGTTTTAATGGACATGGTGATAGCTCAGAGGAAATTGTTGAAGAGATGTGACAGCTGTCATATCACTGGAAAACAATCTTACTGTAGTGACCCACAGCAGGTTGCAGACCCTCCTTTGAATCATTTTTTTTTTGCAAGTTGTAAATGCTACCATTATTTGAATTTATTCACTAAACATGCAATTGTTGAAAATTGACAGAGGAATTGCAAATTTCTGGAGAACATAAGTTGAGCTGGGGAAAAGAACACAGAAAAAGAGCTCAGATGGAGAATGTTTCCATTTTTGCTCTTTCCGCATGACGTTTGCTATCCCTTAATCAATTGTCCACAAATTCAAATTTAGTGAAAACATTAAAATATTGGTAATATTCACAAAAAGAGTGAATTGGGATTGTCAGAATGTTTTTTGTTTTTTTTTTGCTTTGTAAGCATTTTGGATTTGCTTTTTTTATTCAATATTTAAAGAGACACAGCTTGTGACAATTGTTGGATTATTACCATTTAAATATGTAGTAGAATTCAATTTTGCACCCTATATCTCTAATCCCCGCTTCTTTGACTGTGCTTGCTTACATCCATACACTCTACCTCTGACCAAATGAAATATCACACCTTGTTCAAGACCATGTGAATAACTTTCATGGAGGTTTGGTTTGTTCCAAACTGCAGTTTGTCCAAATTGTGACCAATCGGTCACCATATGAATTCTCGAACTCCGAACAGAAATGTAGACAAATCACAAACCAAACTAATAAAAGGACACGCATGCTTGCTCAATTAGTGATTCACAATTTTGCCCATGGCACCAAAAAAAAGAGAGGATTGATGGGAAAAAAGATGATTGATGGCTAAGGAACAGTCATGGAATTATACTATAGATAGATCTTACGAATGTCTTTCCTTTCTTTCCATAAAACATGGCATCATTGGCTGGAATATTGTAGCGGACTGTGTGTTATTACTCCATATTTTATTGTTGGCTGTCCCTACCCCTAATTGTTAAAGTATTTTATTCCATCCTCCACGGTTCAGTACACTGAGAAAAGAACCAGGTAACCCTCTATATGTTGTGTCATTCATCTGGTTGTTCGGTAAGAATTTACTTTGAACCATCTGAAGTTGTGCCATTCAACAAACGAACAAACTACCCGACAACCAGGCCACCCCGGAGAGGAGGTGGCACTAATTAACCTTCCCCATCGTTATTCCCTTTACCTCAATTGACAATTACCCGAACACACTATGTATTCCCTGGATGGCCGCCGTTCGGCATACGAACACATGGCGGCGGCCATCTTGCCATACGAACGCACCAGCGGTGTTTGGTCGTTGAGTGTCTGGAACCCAAATCGGACACTCGACCACCCGAACACCAGAGTACCTCCATACTTCCACCCGTTTGTGGGAAAACATATTAACGTCACGGCGTTCGGTGAAAAGATGCACACGAACAAGGGGAATTATCCGAACGCAGACAGAGCCCATTATATTGAATAATTTCATGCTTTTCATATCACAAATGGAGACCGACCGCAAGGCCAAAACTCATGGAACTATTTTCGGCTATCACCTTGTGTGCGGTCGGTAAAACGAAGACCTCCAAGAAATTCATGAACCCCTAAACCGATCTGGGTGAATTTTGAGTATGTTGCTCACCCAGATCAGGGCTATCAGGGGATATGTAATTTATGGGTGTAAGTTATAGTTTTGGGGTACATCCAGGAATTGGGTAAAAATGTGTGTTTCAAATGTACAGTTAACTATGTTATCTCCCAGGCTAAGGGGAGGGAATGTGTGGGCTGTCTCCCCAGCTAGGGATTGGATAATGCCTAATTTTCTGTGGGTGTCTCCCTTGCATGGAAGAATTGCATAAAAGCTGAGTATGTGGTATTAAAATTCAGTTCTGCTCCTGATACTGAATGTCATCCAGTTATTGGGAAAGGTGATGGGATATTTGTGGATTATTTTAACTACTGCTTATGCTGTTCTTCCTATGATAACCTACTTGATCCTGAGTAACTATTTTTAATACCAGCGGAGAAAGTCTATGTTAAACTAGCGCTCCGCTACAAATATGATTCCAGTTAATTTGCTTTTATTGTCAACGATAATTGTCTTATTGCAAGACCGCAGACTACCTTTCTTTTTTCTTCTTTGTGCTTGTTTCCTTTTCCTTTTCCATAATTATTATTATAATTGTTAACTATACTAAAAATGATGGATTGGAGATACATGTCACAATAAGCTGTTATATTGGCCAATGGAGCATGCAGTATATTCCTGTCTGTACCTAAATAAAGAATTTTAAAAATTAATTAATTGCTTTTTCTCTGTCACTCTTTTTCAAAGATGGACATCGGACATCTCCTCTGATCCAGATCTTTCTGGATTAAATTACTGACCCTAAGAAGAGAGATATAGGGTGTCAGGCAGGCTCTCTTACATATACTCATCCAGAAATATCTTCAGAGTACCAGGCTGTAATCAGGAAATTTCTAAATAAGCTAACTCTTAATAAAAAAATACCTAAAGGGATATAAAACATAAAAAGACCATAGGGTAATACAGTTTGCACTTGTGTTATAAACTGTAAAATAACTGGTCAAACTCACATGTTGCTGAGTCACTTTAAAAGCTGACTCAGACTATAGGTTTGTAGCAGAGATGAATCTTGGTAAGGATGGACTTCTGCAATGGCCAGGGTAAAGCCAAATTCATCTTGAAACAATCAAATCCAAAAAATCCAGGATGCAGGATCAAAATAAAAGATTTTATTGAAAACTTACATTAAAAACGAATTGCAGATATACAATATGCAGATATACAATATGCCACTGACACGTTTCGGCAAAGTGCCTTCTTCAAAGTGGTGATGTTTGTCCATCTCTGCTAGTTCTGTTTATACATGGGCAAATAATCATATAAATAATGTTTTTCGCCTATCATACAAGGTGATAGTAGCACCTACATTCACTGGTTCCAACAAACTGTTAATTTTAACTCTTAATAAACTATGAAACATTTGCCCTCCTCAATGAGAATATGCCCACCTACCGAGACTATGATAATCAGAATACATTTTTATCATGAATAGTACAGCTTCATGAAAGACTAAATACTTGCAGGTGAGTCTATGACATTCAGAGTCACACAAACTCACTCCACGCTTGTCATATTTCACTATTATTTCACTTATACATCCCATATTTTTACATAATTTCCATAACTCATTCATATACTGTTATTATTCTAAAATATAACTGTTGAGCCTCTTGCAGCAAGCTCTCACGTCACTTTACCAGGCTTAGTCTCACAACTTTTGACAATACCTGCCTAACCCTAAATACTATCCTAAACAAAAACACTATGCCTACCATTGAATAATGTCCCTGATCCTAAATACTGTCCTTTCTCTTTGCTTGCCATACTAAGGATAAGAGAGCAATATCTCTATATTCTGTTGCTCTAATTTAAAAAAATGGTGGAACAGCAGTTGTGCTATGGACAACCACCTTACATACAGTTGGGAGCCAGTGGCGTCACTAGGGGGGGGGCAGATGGGGCTATGGCCCCCCCTACATCATGCTGTGCCCCCCGTTGGGCCCCCCAAATGCCAGCAACTTGCTGGCCATGTTCTTCAATTCTATTCCCTCGGACTGTAACAGTCTCGCCAGAGTAGCTGGGTGCTGTTTATGCAGAGATGCTGGGGCCGAAGAGAGCACTGACAGGCTCCCCGGCACAGACCCCGCCCCCAAACCAAGCCCCGCCTCCCGCACATAAGCCCCTGTGTGTGTGTATGGATTCAGTAGTCTGTGTGTGTGTGTGCATGGGCTCAGCAGTCTGTGTGTGTGTATGTGTGTGTGTGGACTCAGCAGTCTGTGTTTGTGTGTGTATGGATTCAGCAGTCTGTGTCTGTATGGACTCACCAGTCTGTGTGTGTGTGTGTATGGACTCAGCAGTCTGTGTGTGTGTGTGTCTGTGTGTGTGTGTATGGACTCAGCAGTCTGTGTGTGTGTATGGACTCAGCAGTCTGTGTGTGTATGTGTGTGTGTGTATGGACATAGCAGTCTCTGTGTGTGTGTATGTGTGTGTGTATGGACTCAGCAGTCTGTGTGTGTGTGTGTGTGTGTTTGTATGGACTCAGCAGTCTGTGTGTGTGTGCATGGACTCAGCAGTCTGCGTGTGTGTGTATGGACTCAGCAGTCTGTGTGTGTGTGTGTGTGGACCCAGCAGTCTGTGTGTGTATGGACTCAGCAGTCTGTGTGTGTGTATGGACTCAGCAGTCTGTGTGTGTGTGTGGATGGACTCAGCAGTATCTGTGTGTGTGTGTGTGTGTGTCTGTGTGCGTGTGTGCATGGACTCAGCAGTCTGTGTGTGTGTATGTGTGTGTGTGTATGGACTCAGCAGTCTGTGTGTGTGTGTGGACTCAGCAGTCTGTGTGTGTGAGTGTGTTTGTGTGTGTGTGTGTGTGTGCATGGACACATTTTATACCTTTATCAACTTAGTGAGCTCTTGATGTATGTTCTTGTTCTACGTAATGGGAAAGTCTATTCCTCTGACCCTACAGTCAATTCTAAGCTCACCAATACAAGGTCCAAGTCACTTCTTCTTCCCTAAATTTGATTATCATTGTTACGTAGTATGTTACCAGATTAACAGTGTTCTTTAATATCATAAACCTTTATGAATAAATAACTATTTCAATCAAGGTGGGCTAGAAAGCTGGGCAAATGGGCAACAGTTCCTCAAGCATTTCTTCAGCTGATTAAAATATCAAGAGGTGCTATGGGATATCTGTTGGCTTAGCCCTGCAAAAATTAAAGGACCACTATAGTGCCAGGAAAACATACTCGTTTTCCTGGCACTATAGTGCCCTGAGGGTGCCCCCACCCTCAGGGACCCCCTCCCGCCCGGCTCTGGAAGGGGGAAAGGGTTAAAAACTTACCTTTTTCCAGCACTAGGCGGGGAGCTCTCCTCCTCCGATCCTCCTCCGATCCTCCTCCTGGGCTGAATGCGCACGCGCGACAAGAGCTGCGCGTGCATTCAGCCCGTCGCATAGGAAAGCATTTACAATGCTTTCCTATGGACGCTTGCGTGCTCTCACTGTGAAAATCACAATGAGAAGCACGCAAGCGCCTCTAGTGGCTGTCAATGAGACAGCCACTAGAGGGAATAGGGGGAAGGCTTAACCCATTGATAAACATAGCAGTTTCTCTGAAACTGCTATGTTTATTAAAAAATGGGTTAACCCTAGCTGGACCAGGCACCCAGACCACTTCATTAAGCTGAAGTGGTCTGGGTGCCTAGTGTGGTCCTTTAAGAAGCAGGCATGACCTGAGCAGAGAATTTGCTAGCCCAGTACTGCAAGGGGTGTTCTCCTGTGGACTGCTGTATCCAGGGCTTTCAAGTGATGAGTATGGCGATGTTTGCAAATAGCTCTGGATTGAGATGAGACAAAGCTCATTGCATTCATAACGCATACCGGTGGTCATAAGAAATTAAGGGTGCACCTCTTGCAGATCTCTGTGAGTGCTCTATCATGCTATAAAGGGCTTTCAGATGAACGGTCACCCCTTGATTTCAGCATTGCTGAGTTCATTTAAGTATGGATCAAAATGTATAAATCTACTGATTTTTTTTTTTACTTCCCTCCTCTAAAATGCCATTCATTCTCCTTACTGTTCCTGCTGAGACTTACAGACCTAATTTACCTACCAAAAAGAAAAAAACAAAACAAAACATCAGTTGGAAGTACATTTTTTCAAAGAGCTAAGGAACCCAAGGTATTGTTAAATTGATTAAACATGTCATAAAAATAACTTGTAAAACATTATATTTTTTTATTTTGGCTGAAGACTTCTCATTAAAAATTGTTACAGATTAAATAAATTCATCCTAAAATAATGGTTCATGTAGTAACACCAATTTATGATGTGGTAAGAACATTTTTTTATATGTAAATTAAACAATTTAGAAAAGATCTCATTTTTCAAGTATTAATCCCCAGTGCACACCTAAGGGTTTAGATCATACGTGGTTTGAAAGTTTATCTTTAAAACATTTTTAATTTGAACATTCTTATCACTTTAACATTTCTTTCCATGATTGAGTAGGAAACAATATTCATAACAGACTACTTTGTTTTTATCAAATCAGATATAGTTAAACAGAAAAAAATAATATATATTTTTTGGCATTTCCAAGACATTTCTTATTTATATAGCTAGTATAATGAATATATATTGTATATTATAAATTGATAACTGGTTACTAAAGTTAATATTTCAACTTTTAAACCTATCAGTGCCAGCACTCTGAAGAAGCAATGTAGTATACAAAATTATCCAGAATTGCACTGAAAAACAACCAGTCCCAGACTTTTCAGTATAACAGAGAAGAACGGCTGAGAGGTCGATATTTTAATATACAAACATTTGTATTAGTCTTTAAAGAATAATTTCTACACTTTTATTGCTCATGGATTGGGTGTTTAAGTCAGTAATAACCTCCCCCTATACCTGTTACACCATAAGTGGCTATTTATTATCACTGTAGGAGTAAGATAGGTTCTGCTGTATATGTTTTACACATACTATTAAAGGGTATCTACCACCTACCCTGGTGGAGGTAATGGTTCAGCTCAATATGCTGCTGTCCCAGAGGTGCAATGGACAAATCAAAAATGCTGGACACGATGCAATTCAGACTTTTACGAAAGCAAATCAGTGAATGCACACTACACACCTTGAGGAGCTGGAGGAGGGTGGTCACCCATTGCACTAGGGAGATCTCCTCACAATTAGGACCTATTATAGTTTCCTATACTAGGGGGATGGGACAGGCTCATAGGCATTATGTGGAAAGGGGCTTGGGCAGGTAGCTTTCTCAGAGTAATTTGCCAGTGCTTTTGGGCAAGAATGTAGAGTATATTAATGGGGAAATTCTGCAACGAAGTAGCAGAAGCCCAAAAACAATTCAAACCGTTAAAGCTTTGGGGCTAAATAGCTTTTTGATAGAATACAATAAAAGATTCTCCTTACTTCTCTGACAACATCCTGCTCACCTTGAGCTGATCAATGGTTTCCCTTACTGATAAGATTAATACGATCCTAGAGGTGTTTAGAAGTTGGTCTGGTTTCTGGATTAATCACTCAAGTTGTGAAGCCTTGAACCTAACTTTGCCTCCCGTCCTTGGTTATTGATTTGGAGGAAGTCCATCCATTTAGATGGTGATCAGACTCTTTTAGATTCCTGGGGATTTAATAGAGTTCCCCCGAAATGGGGGAAAATGGTCGCAGTAAATGGTTGCAACAAACTGCGGACCAATGAGCAACATACCGAAATTCTTTCTTAGGGTGAATTTACACCATTAAGAAGACATTGTTGCCAAAAATCCTATACTTGTCTCAATCCAATATTTCTGAAGTGGGGGGAGGGGGGGAGGGAGGAGGCTGGTGGAGATTTACTCATTCTACTGGTGGAGATTTACTCATTCATCTGGTAGGACAGGAGAGGCAGTCTTACAAAGTCACAATAATACCAATTAAAGGGGTCAAGGGTTTTAGTGGTGCCATGTTTGTTTATGTATTGTAAATCAGCAGCAGTAGCACAATTCACAATGTTATGATAATAGATGATTACATTTAAAAGTATTGTTTTATTTGGATCATAGATCAAATTTTAGGATTCCCAACAAAAAAAACAAAAGTTCCACAATCATCGTTAATGCCAGCTGTGAGAATCTGCAAAGCTCTACTCTTTGTCAAGTTTTGTCAACTTGGCTTGACCATACAACAAAGCAGTCCCAATATTATGAAGTTTTTTGATAGCGCTGTAATTCCAAGAAAATTCCAACACAGAGGATGCATTTCAAAAAAGATTCTATCTTTATAAAATATTCAAAATGTAGAGCCATGTGATAGAGCCACTTTAAATATAAGAAGAGAGGCTAACTATCTCTCTGCGAACAGCTTCTTCTTCTCCTTCTTCTTCTCAGAACACGTGTTTATGTGACTTATAGGTCATTTATCAATGTTCTTCTTCTCTTCTATTGTACAGCTGTAAGCAGAACAACTAACCTCAGAAAGCGTTGCTGTGTTTCTTGATGACATGTGGAAGTGTGTTATTGTGGAGGGTAGAGTAAAAGAAAGCTATATATCATTACAGTTAACATGATGTATTTTAGAATACAGAAGGGAAGGCAAAATAGGCAGGGCTAACATGCGGAATGCTAAAACACGTTATTCTTATTATTTTTTTAGTATACAATATTGGGCATGCAAAAATAGCCAAGACCTATAACTTGCAAATTACCTTGGTTCTTGGAGTGTCCCTTTAATTGCTAGTCTTTATGTCAAATATGGAGATGTTTTATACACTGATAAATTTTGCAATTATTATCACAAGGTAAAGTAAGAAAGGGTTACTAGTTAACTTTCACCCACTGCATACTCTTAGTGAAAAATTGAGTAGTAGGAAAACAAAGTCATTTTTAATAACAACCAACGTGGGACTGAACTAAAGAGAAAAGTGTCCTTGGGATCCAACAATTATTTATTTTTATTTTTTTTGGTATTAAAATGATTAAACTGTCACAATGATCTTTGGACCAGTACCTAAATTGCACAAATTACACAATTCCCACCAATCCATCAAAACAAAATCAAAAACAAAATCAAATAGCACACTGACCGCAGTCCACTCTTTTTAAATACTTGGGTATGATGTTAGACCCCAATCTATCTTTTGGCCTCCGCATAGAAAAACTTGCATCTAAACTTTATCCAAAACTAGGTGCCCTGTACAGAAACAAATCTTGCCTAAGCCCTAGAGTGAAAGAAAAGATTGTACAGCAAATGCTGATGCCAGTCATTGATTATGGGGATGTAGTATATGCACCTGCACTGCAATCCCACATTAAGAAACTGAATACATTGTATAACATGTTCTGCCGCTTTGTGCTACAATGTAATTACAGGACCCACCATTGTGACATGCTAAAAGAACTAAACTGACTGTCGCTGGAATCTTTCCAGCCTTGTGTTTAAAAGCTTTTCTAGGAAACTCCCACCCTACCTGAACAAAATGCTTTCCTCGGCTGCTCCCACCTCCTATAACCTCCGATCCAGTACCATCACTTTATTTAGTTTACCTCAATACAAAAAGAAAGCGGCCCGATCCTCCTTCTCCTACAGAGCGCCGCAATTGTGGAACGACCTCCCGCACAATTTAAAATGTTCCCCAAGCCTAAAGTCCTTTAAGAGATGCCTCTCTACATGCCTCAAAACAGAATGCACCTGTCATGGTTGATTATATATTTCCTACCTGTTCTATGTTAAATTTTGTATATATTATTTTTGTATTTTATTGTACCCAAATGTAACAACACAATGATTTGTGGACCCAGGACATACTTGAAAACGAGAGAAATCTCAATGTATCTTTCCTGGTAAAATATTTTATAAATAAATAAATAATGTTCTCATCAAATATATTGTCAAGGCAGCAAGAACCATTTAACACTTTTTTTGGAAGGGGATTAACCATATTTAAACAGTGTATCATGCTAAATGCATTCTAACTTTGATGTCTTTGCTTAGTGTTCAATGTTTTTAGAATGAAGATTTTTTTTTTTACGCTACATCTCATAATATTCCGGTAGGTCGAGGTTTTCATGCACTGAACAATCCAGCCAGGTCGATTTTCTATTAATTTTTGAATTTAGAAATCCTGGGGAGGGAAATAAGCCACTTTAACAGCTGTGAAGTAGAGAATCTGCTCACTGGCAAACCTCACATATTTGATTTATAGTAAAGATAGAATCTATAATGTAATTAAGTTACAGTAAAAGAACATAATGTTAACTTTTTCAGCTAGCAAAGAAAAGAAAAAAGACACAGAACAGGAAAGAGATGACGATTTCTACCTCAATTGCTCTCCTTATCTTTCGGTGCAGATTACAGCGGTACCTATGCATAGAAAATTAATCTGTTACAGAAATAGTTTTGAAGTTTGACCAATTAATATTGGGTAATTTATATTCCATTAACATTCAACTCAGTACAGGTGAAGGAAATTTAGAAGCTTTTCATGTAATAAATTCAAATATGTCACAGATATTTAAAAAAGAAAAAAACATAAACCGCATAAACTAAACCTCTGGTCGTGAGGTGATACCCTGGCTCGGGGCGGCGAGCCGGTGGGGGTTATCCTGGCATCATGGCGGCGCGCATGGCAGTGGGTGCTCCCGCGCTCGGCCTATGCCGCCCGCCTACACTAGCAATGGCTGCAAGAAAAAACAGCTGGCTAGCAGATATGGACACTGCCAGGAACGCACCCAAATAAAGAAGGAAGGAACGCATGCAACCATTTAATGGGGCACTACAGCCCACACAAAGCCCCAATTTGGAAAGCTGCCGAGGAGGATCCTACTTAAAAATACTACTGCCGTTAATCTGGTAGGAGAAAGACCACCTGCATTCATATGGAACTGCTCCAACACAGCTCCACACACCCAGAGGACCACGGTAAAATTTAATAAAGGGGACCGGCAAGGACGGCTCATGCAGGCCCAGGCGATACTGAGCGCTAGGCGGGGCCTACACACCGCCCACACGCCGACCGGAGCAGTGAGTACCCCAGTCTCTGGGTATGGGGGTCCCCGGAGAACCATGTCCCAGATGCCGTGAGCCCTGTGGGGCGGGAGTGCGCTGCCCTGCCGGCGGACCGGTGGCCGGGGGGGCTGGGTACCAGCCTTAAGAGTGAGGCCGGCACTGGGAGGGACACGGGAGTGCTTGCTCCATAGGGAACAACGAGGTGCTGGGGAGGTGCAGGGGGCGGGAGAGTCACGGACTTTGGTGGTGGGGTCCAGTGGATAATCTCTGCTCCTGAGTGCCCACGGCGCCGAGGAGGACCTGGGCGGGGGGCGAGGTGGGGTGAACGGACGGCGGCTCGGGAACCTGAGGACTGCACCGTAGCTGAGACATGTTGAGCCTCCCTCGGACTGCCACACAGCCTCCTCTCAAGTTCCAGCCAACCTTGCCTCTATATTGTTACGGTCCTTATTACTGATGTTGTTTGCCTATATACTTTATTACATATAATGCATGACCAGCTACAGTTTATATTAGATTGACGCATTGTAGGAGGTTACTAAATCCATTTGGTTTCTCCTATACAGAGCTCCTGCTTCAGATGCTCCGATAATTATTAGGGCCCTTAGTATTTTAATAAATTTTTTTTTTCTTTTAAGTATACGCCGGTTCAAGTTTGACGCACACATTAGCCCTATGCAGACTGGAACCATAACGTACCGCACATCAATGCCCCAACGCAAATCGTACACCTACATACTTAGACTATATCTTACTACACATATTAGTATCCAGTGCACTGGCCGCAGATTAACTTAAAATTACTGCACTACTGAGATACTGCGACATAATGCGCTAGGTTCCCTGATGGTGCAACGCTCTAAGAGTCTAAGAAAGTTGTAATAACAAGGCTTATCTATACATTGTGACGGCAGCAGGCTTACTTGAATGCTAACCCTTCACGCACATTACCCTCAAAACATCGCGCCTTAATACCCATTACCTACAGCACATCCCTGAAATCTGTTAGAACCAAACTATAGCATATCATATGCTGCATTAAATTCAATGCCTGTAACACGTTCACAGGGTCGCATATACTGGCAAATAGAATCACAGGATCATTAAGCCCCGCTAACACCAACAGCTACGAGGCGCAAGGCCCGCGTATAGCCAAGTTACTTGCTGACACATGTAGACACCAGATTACATATAGGCTTCATATGATGATGGTGAACCTATAGAGTTATAAGACTTAGCCTGGTACAGTCATAAATGTAATTACAGAAGGTTAATGCCTGCTGATAATAATTCTGATGAAAATAATAAGCCTCTGCGTAGGCAACTGTAAGCTTCTCATCATTGTCGAACTGTGCCTGACTTGTTTTATGCTTAAAATAAAAATGATTTAAAACAAAATCGAGGAGGCAGATGCCAGAGTAGGTGCTATATTAGACGGTGCATTTTGTAATGTATCAGAATCAGCAGTTACAAATATAATCTGTTATATTCATACATTTGGGGCATTACAATTAATCTTTTCTGCCCATAATATTTTTTTTGTTTACATATCATATAAAATCTGATTGGTCGTTGGATGTCTTTAAGAGAATACATTTTAACATCTAATACATAGAGGGGATCCTAATTTCAGAGATTTCTTTAAATAATATTTAAAAAAACAAGTGTCTCTAAGGCCATGGATAGATAGATCCAATGAACTATTTGGAAATTAGCAACGGTTAACAAAACATTTGGCTTTGTCGATGAGAAAAACTGGGTACTGTACTATTTTTAGTAATGTTTTTTTTAATTATTGCCATTAAAAGGGATAGCTAATCCACATATCTGTTTTTTCTTTTTTTTTTCTTTGGAATTTGCGCTTGTGAGAGCTGATGTGGCTGTACAAGCAATGTTGTAAACCTTTATGCACACCAAAAAATAAAGAATTAAAAAAAAAAAAAAAAAAAAGGGATAGCTTATGTTATCTCAATAACAGGGTTTTAGGTCAGTTGAGTTCTTCATTATCTTGTTCTATATTTATAACATACAGTAAGTGTTTGTGGAATAAGTGAAGCCCTTTGCAACAGCTTAATAGATGACTATATTTGTATTATTGTCATATACAAGATAAGTAACAGACAAATCAAGCTTTGAAAATATTTTACAATAAATGATAACAGAATAATACAGATCCCATAATTGCCCCAAGGCGGAGAAACACAATGCACAATAAATTGTAAAACTAATCACTCGAGGATTTTAGAGCTAAAACTGCTTAAAAAAACATATAACAATATCTGATGGTGTATACATTTTAAACATACCACCACAAAACAAATTGTGATACTTAGTTAAAGATAGCCTATTTATTTATTTTTGTATGATAAAGTTTTTCTCCTAATTTTTTTCATATATTTAATTTCATTTAGAAAATATTTTATCATAGGACTCTTCGGTCTAAAGGCATAGAAAGTGCCGTACTCAGAATTAGATTATTTTGCTTGTATAACATTTGCCCACACTTTCTATATAATGACTGCTGACTGACATCAACCAATTAACACTCTGATAGTTACAGATGTTCATTAACAAAATATATGTATATATATATTTACACAATATTAACCTGAAAATCTCGCATTGTACATAAGAAAAATAATGACAAAATTAGGAGACTAATTTTATTATGCTATAAAACAAAAACATGACATATAATTTAAAGTTATACAATGGGAAGTGAAATTTATGTTTTCTTAAGAGTGTATTTTGAGAGAATAGGCCTGCTTGAGATTGATCTCTCATTAATTATAAAACTAATCAATCAAGGATTTTAGAGCTAAGACTACTTAAAAGATTTTCAGTATAATGCACGGTAAATTTTAATGACTTGTCCAAGGTTTCAAATAGTCAACATAAAAAGTCATATCATGGTTCCCTGATTCATAGTCCTCAAGGTCTGTACATTTACTCAATTAGACATCTCTTATAGCAAACAATCTAAGTATGAAATTTTAAAATTTCATGTTTTTGTAAAATTCATGATGACCAGATATTAGATTATGGAAATACATATGGATCTAGGAAACATGTTACCCTTTTGACTAAGAATCAGAAAAAGTATACATTATTTCTTGGGGATGTGAAAAGACCTTCGATGTAAGGTTTTATTTAAGTTCATAACTGGAACCTTGTCTTTAATTTGAAGAAGAATTATATGTAACTTCTAAAGTAAAGGAAACTTTGCACCAATATCTCAAATTATACTGAAAACCATCTGGAGTGGTAAAGGAGACTTTAGATTTAGGTCATGTTTACTGCTACAGTAAGATAAATTTACATCACTCTTACTTCTGTGGTCTCAGCTTAATAACATACTCATAACAACTTTTTACAGCAGTGTATTCAGTATCTTTGTTACTGTTACTACTAAATGTACTGTATTCTATCGGATTAGATACATTTTCCATGAGATCAAAATATTCTAGCTGGTGCTAGCTGTATTAGACTTGAAGAAAGTAAATTTCACCTATAGCAGAGGAAATAGTTCTTCATTGTCAGAAGAATAAGGATGTGGCATGTTTTACCTACAGAAAGAAGTTGTGTTATCAGATCCTGTAAAATATTTTTTTATTTTTTTTAAAAAAAGGTCTGGATGATTTTGATTTATTTAAAAAAAATCAGCAGAAGATTACAGGGTACAATAATTAATGCACGTGGTAATAGTGTGTTTCTCTAAGGAGATAGCTGATTTCTATTTTGAAATCAAGATTTGTTTTCCTGTTTGTGGCACAATTGGAAATGGTTATTTGCCTTATTTTGGTCGATGTGTTTAGAGTTGAACTTGACAGGCTTAACACTTTTTTTCAACCTAGATTTTTATGTTACTATATTAATGTATAGTATGATAGACAGCATAATGAGCCATTAATTATTTTTGTCTCAACTTATAGAGGACAAAATTTTGATATTTTAAAGCAGTGGACCAACCTTTTTCACTTAAATGCCCCTTTGGTAGCCCTTTTTTATAAATTGTACCCTTAGATTGGCGACATGTTTGTACTTATTATAGTTCTATTATGTTTTTCTCTGCCCTATCTCCCCTTTTTCTCTGCCTTCGAATCTCCATGCTTCTCCACTGCCCTAGGCTCTCCCAGCTATTCCTCAGCCACAGGCTCACCCTGCTTCTCTTCTATCCCAAGTATATATATATATATATATATATATATATATATACACACTAATAGACATGCAGATACACACTCACAGATACACAGACTGACGCACATGCAGATACACACATACAAATACTGACACACATATAGATACATATACACAGATACAAACACTGACAGACATGCAGATACACAGACACACAGATACAAACGCAGACAAAATCAGACACACAGATACAAAAACAGACAAAATCAGACACACAGATACAAA
>OW240912.1:37749523-38081248 GCA_933207985.1 Pelobates cultripes | reverse complement strand
GAATTTCCTATTCAATTAGTACAGAAATTATTATTTCTTATAATAGAATCTGGCAGCACATGAGAAGATACTATATTTCTGTTGACGGACAAAAGGAGAAATTGACTGGAAATGGCAAAGCAATGCTGTCTGAAAAAAAATCTAAATTCAGTTTTTATCCATTTGTGCTACTTTTTTCAGACATACGTAAAACAATGCAACCCTACATTGGCTTATGAATGCTTTTTGCGTGGATTAAAAGTTTGAAGAAATTCCAAAGCAAATGTAAAGGTATGCAGTCATGCACGCTCACTAAGACACACCTACAGAGAAAAATGTGCAATCACCAATAACAAAACTATGTCAAATCTACAACTTATCACTAAACAGAAAAATAATATATGTATTAAATATATCTAAGGGTCTGCAAACCAGAGTCCCCAAATTCCAAATCCCGGTGCTAGTCCACACATAAAATAATGCAGCAAAATGATAGCACTCTAGACTTCTTATGGGTTGTAAAGTAAAATTTTGTTTTTCAGGTTTTTAAAAAAAAATTCTTTATTTGTATAATTTTTCACTTTCATATTCATGGACGTGGTTACAGAACAAAGAAGAGGCGTTAGGGGGTACAGTCAGTTATAGCGGTATACAAGAAGGGTAACATTCGGTACATTTACATGTTATACTACGACCAGGTTTGTAGACATGTGGTGGGTGCTCTCTTCTGTGCCTTCTTGTGTGCTAGAGTATGTCCTCTAGTTATGTTTTCATAAATAAAGGGAAGAAAATTGTGACGAGACCAAGCTCACCACTGTGCATTGGAGGTGCCTGGTTGCCCGCCTGCTGCCTTTAGACTATGGCCCCATGTTGAAACGCTTGATTTTTCCCTGCGGAGACACGAAAGCCGGGTCATTCGGTGCTGGCCCTGTTTGAGCGGTGATACCCCAGATAGCTATGCCATGGAGCACATTCGTATAATGAAATACTATGGGAAAGACTTTGGCTCCATGGCAATTGAACTGTATGTGTGTGCTCTGGGCTCCATTCAGTAATAATGTGCGCTCAGATCTGAGCTATCTGGGGATATGTTGAATGTACCTGTTTTGTGCACTGTTGAATGTACCTGTTTATGTGAATGTGATGCATACTTTTCAAGTTATGAATAATGTGGAAAAATTGTATTTCTCTGCTTGTGATAATTACATTACCCATTGTGTAAGGTAATTGTATCACAGGCAGAGGGGAGGATTTTGTGTGGGATTGTCTGAGTGTATTGTATGTGTTTATTGGTTGTGTTCCAAAACCCTGTGGGTGGTACTAATGTGTATATAAGAACAATAGACCCACAGCTCTGACTGTTCACTGCTTGACCCTCAAAACGGAGCCTTGTCTCGTTCTTGGGGGGATTTATTGTATGCTGTTCCAGTTTGACTGCTAGGAGTGTAAACCTATTCGTATGTTTTTTCCTATTCGGCTGTTTACGGCATTCATATGGTTTCCTGTTTGGTGGATTGGTGTTCTGCAGTAGCTGTGCCTGTATCTCTGGAAGGGAAGATCTACTAAACGGCTATTAACCCCTTTTATGCCTGGGGGTGCCGTTACAAAAAAACTGCAGATATAAGAAGAATGACAAACCCTGGAATTGGCACCAACTCTATGGACCTGGCCCCTATGGACCAGGCGGCACTGCTAATCTATCCATAAAGATCTTTGAAAATCTTAGCAGAAAAGGAAGGCCATTAGCTTGTATTTGCTCCTCAGGCTAACAGTTGCCATCACTACCCTGACCAAAACCTTGTAATATACCATAACAGGGAGGTTGTGAAGACACCAAATGTCTATGACTAAATAACAGGTCTGGACAAGAGCAAGGAATATAGCACACAGAAAAATAATGATATAATAATTGGTGTTGGGAGTTTTTGCTCTTTGCATACGAAATACAATATAGCGATTAGTAGCTATTCGTTGTGTTTCAAAATACTAATGTGTATGTACTTTTACACATCATTTTTAGGGGTTTCGTTCTTAAACCATTACATAAGTAAACCCAACATTCTCCGAATAGTGTTAAAACATATATTTTGTTATTGTATATCTTATAGCACTTCATTACTAAAGTTATATCATTCAAAACAAAGAGGAATGCACGTTAATGTTTTGATTATTAAAACAATTATTAATTTAACCTCTGCTCATTGTATTTGACTGCAGTGATGTCAGCTATGGGCTGAAATGGTTTCTTGTCTAATCAGTGAATGAAAGTTGCGTATAGAAAGGCATATTCACAACCTCTGTCCAATGTGTTCTTCATTGTGACTTTAGTGTAATATTCGCATCTATCATTAACAGCGTGCAATACTGATCAATGATCCAACATGTTCCAGACCAGTGGAGCAAATGTCATTTTGACTTTAAATTTCCCTGTCCTAAATTGTGACCTTCCTAGCACTAAATTCACAGTCCTTCCAAGCACACACATATGCAATCAACCATCACGTTCCAGACGTCATCATTTAATTAAACTGATGGGAAAAGATTGTTGTATATCAAACAGGAATCCCACTGACTCGGTAAATTCAAATAAGAATCACAGAACCCTGGCAAATTGTGTGAATCAGAATTAGTTTATCACGTTTGTACCATCTATTTTGGATGATCCTGGTCACAGAGAAAACAGGCCCGTAAGCAACGTAATACAAATGCTATGATTAAGTTAAGATTTTAAAAAGCCTTGGAAATCATAATTAAAATTAAAAGGGTACTGTGACTTGTCAGATTTTATTAATATTATATTTGCTTATTTATATACGTATATTTAACAAATATTTTTTAGATGTGAAAAATAATTATGAATGTATTAATCCACACTTCTACATTTTTTTTTTTCAATTTGACAATTTTTATTGAGTCAGCGAAAAGGCAGTTGGGAACAAAAAAGAGAAAAAGGGAGGGTCGGATACCATGATCCATAGGGTACTTTGCATTTTCAATACATACACACATGACAATTATTATTCGATAGTACATGCATACTTTCAATCCTGTGTTACACGAGAAATCTATGAGGTGCCTATCGTTTTGGGCTTGGTGGCTGGGTACGGGGTGGCCTGTCTGAAGGAGTGCTGCTATGTAGGGTTTGGTCTCAGGCTTTGTGTTCCTTGTCGTATCTACTTTGTGCCTTCTCTTGCTGCTCCGTTCCCTTCAAGTGTCTGCGCAAGACATAACTATCGTCAGGTCAGGTGGGCTTTTGATTATGGTAACTTAGCTAAGACAGACTTTTTTTTTAAATAATTATATATGCATGTGCTTGCATAGTGGTAGCGATGCTTTTGTGTCTCCCTTCTAGAGGTGGTGTTCAGATGTATCCATTTCCTCCCCATCCCTCCCCCAAATCCGCCTGACCACTTGGCTCCTTTTTCTTTTTAAGACGGGGGGCGGGGGGCTTTAAAAGGAAGAGGTATGGGGGGGTAACTATTTACAAAAGAGGCTTGCTTCTTCAGTCTCTTGTCAGGGTGGTCCCATCGTTTAGGGTAAAGTCCCCGCATTCGGAAGTTACAGAATGCCCGGTGTCTTTGTTGATTGCCATTGCCAAGTGTGCTGAGTTGCCTATTGTGAATCTTGGGTCTGGAGCCCAGAGCCCAGCCCGGATTTCCACCGCTACCACTCATTTATCACCCCGTCCCGTCTCCTTTGTTTGCCCCCGGTGGTAAACCTCTGTGCCAGAGGTTTTGCATCATGTTTAATTTGTCAGGTAGCGTTCCGTGTTATTACGTCTTCCTCTACCTCTCCCCCTTGGTCACGTGCGCATGGGGTGTTGGTATGTTCCGTGTGTGTTTGAGTTTTAATGTAGGTGTCTCACATGATTCCCGCTTTCTGTATATGCTTTTTGGGGCTTATATGCTTATGGGCCATTGACTCGTAGTCCAGATTCAGGGTAATCTGCGCTGTGAGGGCAGTACGACCCGGGATTTCTGTAGATTTCCATGCTCTGGCTATCAGCAAATTTGCAACCATGAGGATGTGGAAAAGTAGGTTAGAGGCCAGTTTAGAGATGTTTTCCATTGGCATGAATAGGAGGCATAGATCAGGTGTGAGTGTGATGCCCATCCCTAATGCGTCTGTTAATACGTCACCCACCATACGCCAATATCCCTTGATCTTGGGACAAGTCCACCAAATGTGGTACATCGTTCCCGTTTCCTGTAAACACCTCCAGCAGAAGCCGGTAGTGTTCGGGTAGATTCGCGCCAGTCTGTCCGGTACCATATACCAGCGATACTGGATTTTTCTCATCAGTTCTAAGTGTGATGCACAGCTTGTCTTTCCCTTGTGAGCTAACATTGCTTTTTTCCAGCTTGTGACGTCAAATGTTTGGTGTAAGTCATTGTGCCAGTCGAGCATAAATTTATCGTAGCTGCTTGCTGCCGGGACTGTCAGTACTCGGTATATAGAGGCTAGTAGCTTATTTGGCTGATAGGGGCTAGGAATGCTTTTTCAAAAAAGGCCATGGTCGGCGATCGCGAAAATGGGGGGTTGTGTGTGAGGAGCGCTTTTAGTTGGAGGTATGAGAACAATGCCCTCGTCGGTAATTTGAATTTACGTTGGAGGTCAGGGAATGGCACTATTCCATTGTCTCCAAACAGTTGGCCTATGGAGGCACAGCCTCCTTTCCGCCAAGGCCTGTAATCAAAGGATGGGTTAACAGCATGCACACAAGATATAGGGGCAGCTGGGAGCCACATGTGTTTCTCGCCCAAGTTTTGTTTTAGTCTGTCCCATGTATGAAGGAGCAGGTCAGTGGTATGCAGCATGTTTGGCATGGTCGGGCGTTTATGTTTGGGTATCCAGAAGAGAAGGAGCATGCCCTTGGGGTGCGACCAATGCGACTCAATCTCAATCCATTGCAGGGGGAGGGTAGCTGCGTGGGAAGCTATAACGGAGGCTAGCAGTGCAGCCCTGTAATACTCTTTAATGTTTGGCAGACCAAGTCTGCCGTGGTCTAGGGGTTTATATAGGAGTTTCGAGGAGATGCGTGATTTTACGGTTTTCCCATATGAATCGGGTTAGTATGGCCTGGAATTTTTCTAAATAGGTTTTGGGGATAGATATTTGTAGCGTTCTGAGCAGGTATTGGAGTTTAGGGAGGATGGACATTTTTACTGCAGCTATCCTGCCAAGCCAGGTTAGGAATATAGATTCCCACCCCTTCAGCGTTTCGGTTATGTCCCTTAAAAGTTTCTCATGGTTGTATTTCAAGAGTTCGGTCAGGTTTTTTGTGAAGGTAATGTAATCAGATCTCCAATCAAAGGAGAATGATGCCCGAAGTGTGTGTAGTATTTGGTTTACTTTCCTGTTTTAATCATTGTTCTGTCCTTTGCACCTGGCAGTCAGCACAGAGAATACAGAAAGAGAAGAGGAGAAATGAAAAAAAATGTTGTAATTTGATAAATCTTTACTATAAATTTAACAGAAAACAGAACAACTCATGATAAAAGGTTAACACAATTTATAGGTGATTTTCAGTTTTTTATTCAGTGATGCAATTTTCAGAAAAGTGACAGAAGTGACAGTTGTCCTTTAAACATTTCAGGTTCTAAGTTTGATCTAGAAACGTTGAACTCACTACAGATAACAGAAGTGCATTTTAACAAGATTATTTACTAAATCCAAAGAGAATCCAAAGTGAATTTCAAATTTAAGGACAAAGTAGCTGAAGTGACAATATGGCTATTTCAACCTTAAAGGGGCACTATAGTGTCAGGAACACACACATGCATTCCTGACACTATAGTTCTAATATCCATTTAGTCCCTCAGCCCCCGTCAGGAAAGTAAAAGGGTTAAAACTCACCTTTTTCCAGCGCCGTGCAGGGCTCCTTGCGTCTGGCCCAGCCCAAATCCGCCTCCTTGGCTGACAGCATCAAAATTGATGATCTCAGCCAATCACAATGCTTTCCCAGAGGAAAGCATTGGATTTGCTGAAATCGTCAATTCTAAAAATGTCAGCCAAGGTAGCGGGGCGGAGCCAAACGGCGCCCTGGTCAATGAGCATCTGCTCATAGAGATGCATTGAATCAATGCATCTCTATTGGGAAAGTCATTGCAGAGCGAGGAAACGCTGAACCTCAGTGGCCGTCTGAGGAGTGGCCACAATAGGTGTTTCTAGGCGGTCGCAGGGGTCGCAGACCTGCGACCAGGTGCCCGCCGCCATGTGTTGCGGCCCCAGCCCGCGCAGTGTAAGCACGGGGGGAGGGCCACAGATCAGTATTCCCACTGGGGCCCCATGGGTTATGTGTATGCCACTGCCCAGAAGTACTACTACAGAGGTGTTGTTTGGTCGGTGATACTAGTCATGATTGGGTGATACTAGTCATGATTCAACACGGTCTGAATCAGACAACTGTGAAGTAAGTATATGTGTCCACTATTACTTATTAAGCATCTCTAAAACATTAATTCTCATAAAATATTTTCTTTTTTTTAAAAATCACATTACTTGAAGCTTCTTTATACAGTTTTAACCATGTATCCTTTACATTTGTTGTAAAAGAAGAAAATAAAATATTAATCTACACTTCTTAAGTACTAATGACCTCTGAAACTCTTTGCAGTTCTGTGAAATGTGGTTCATTGCTCTCTGACACCAAAGGGTTAATGTGAAAGCACATAAATACCTACCAAAACCTGAGCTTATTCAGCAGTTCTAAGCTTTTTAACCCAGAAATATTGATTTATTTTTTAATAATATTTTATAGTACTTTGCAGCGATTTATAACACTTACATTAAGGAATAGATGGACTGGGATGAAAGCCAAAATAAGTATGATAAAAGATGACGGGTTGTCAGGAAGAGCAGCTTTCAAGGATCAGGTACAGCCCTCGTTTTAAACAAATGTAATAAAAATGAAAGTATTGAGCCAAAATGCCTGCTGCCGGAGGCTGGAGATATAGAAATATATACTAACACCATGAAATCCATGTTCCTCTGTTTCATGCTTCCCCCTAAAATTATGAAAATATTAAACAAGGTCTTAAATTTGTTATGAGAAATTTAAAATGCCCCATTAATACAGTCTGTGCAAATATTTAAACACAATCCACAAACCACAATCTTAAGGCTATCTATCAAGGCAGAACTGCTATAAGTAAAGCATCATGTGCTAAACAGAGCACTTGCTGCTTAAAGGGACACTATAGTCACTAGAACAACTACGGCTTAATGTAGTTGTTCTGCTGAGTATAATCATTCCCTTCAGGCTTTTTGCAGTTAACACCATGTTTTCAGAGAAAATACAGTGTTTACATTACAGCCTAGGGATACCTCCACTTGCCACTTCTCAGATGGCTTCCTGAGGTGCTTCCTGAGGCAGTGCTGCACAGTGTGACTGGCATTCAGTGTCTCCACCCTTTGCATGGAAACAATGAACTTTCCTCAGAGAGATGCATTGATTCAATGCATTTCTAGGAGGAGATACTGATTGGTCAGGGCTGTGCTTGGCTTGTGCTGGCTCTTCCCTTGATCTGCCTCCTTGACAGTCTCAGCCAAGCCAATGCTTTCCTATAGGAAAAGCATTGTGATTGGCACAGAACAACACTTCTGATGAGGTCAGCCAGCAGATCAAGAGCAGAGACAGGAGCAGACTGGAGTACAGGTATGATTTTGCTATATTGTGGAGGGTATGGGGAAGTCAGGGGGGCTGGATGGTGGTTTTAATACTATTAGGTCAGGAAATCATGTTTGTGTTCCTGACCCCATAGTGTTCCTTTAATGTATGAATCAAATATTACTAGATCCAAAATGCCACCATGTCATATTTGCACGATAAATGCACTTTATGGCCAAACTTCTGTACACAAGCTGGAAGGGTTAACTTTATTTGCGGCGTGGATTTAAGATGGCATTCTAATCTTGCTTTATTAGAAGGGAGTTTGCCCTTACACTTGTCCTTGACATTTTATTACACAGAGCCAAAGTTATTATCATCCTCATTGAAATTTTAAACAGTTCATATAAAGACAAAATCTCGATGAAGGAAAAAAGGCTCACCTTTCCCTCACCCCACATTGCATGTTGTTATAACACTATACAATCTTCTACACTTATATTTCTTTTAGAATCTTGGAATTGTGTTATGTGCACAATTTATGTTGTAAAGGGAGGACTTGGTCTGTTTATTAATAGTATTCTGCAACACTGAAGAGAAAAGCATTCTGAAAAATCAAATTCAAAAAGGTTTTAGAATGATCCATAATTAATTAGCCGTTAAAGACACACAAACACAAGTGTGTCATTATTTTCTTAGTCAGTAGGTGTGACTTCATCCTTTAGAATAGATCATCTACAGAAAGTCAATGAGTGATGTGACTAGGTAAGAGTGAAATCTCTTTTTCAATCAGATGTTTTTATCTCTTACTCTGTTAATTGAACTGTAACCATACACAGGAGACTCTTGCAGGCTGTAACAGGCTATTAACAGGGCAGGAAATAAGAATTCTAAAATAAAAAACCAGCAATAAAGGAAGTTTAAACATTAGATCTCTCTTTACAGGAAGTATATAGGGAGACTATGCAGGTCACATGCAGTGAGAAATGACTAGGGCTGCATAAACAACAAGATTTAACTACATTGTTACATATCCCAACCTAGTCTCCACTCTCTTTATAACAACATTTTAGATACTGTACTTTTATGAAAGTGAAACCACAATCCACCCTGATTGACTTCTACCTCCCCTTACCTTCTCTACTTACATTTGATTATTTAGCCCTGACCACAATTAAGGTAATACTCAGACTATGCTAAAGGGAAATGGGCAAACCAAAGACCACCCCCGGGTAAGTCCCCATATTGAGAAATGAAAAAAAAGATTATTCCATTTGTTAGATCTTTGTTAGATCAGGCTAGATCGAAAAAAATAAATTTCAGTTGAAGGGGAGAGGGGGGGCTAACCCATTGTCACACCCACAAAGTTAAGTAGTGAATACCGCCTCATGCGTGATAGATCTAACGAAAAAAAACAGTTGATCAAACCTGATCTAACAAATATCTACCAAAATCAGTAACATTTTGTCCAAATTTCGGTTGGGGGGGCAGCCCCCCAATTATATATGCAATATCTCAGTTACTAGACTAGATCTAACAACAATTTTGGCTTGATCTAATGTAGAGCTATCATAATCCCTCCCCCTCCCCCCCCGAAAATGATTGTTAATATTGCATATTTAAGAGTAGATCTAACAAAAAAAATTGTTGATCTATCCTGATCTAACAAAGATCTAACAAATGGAATAATCTTTTGTTAAAATTCTCAATATGGGGGGGCTAACCCAGGAGTGGTAAACCAAAGAGGGACTAGAAAAGACAGAGAAATCAGGCATACAAAAGAGCTGAGAATTCACAAGGAGTCAACATGACAAGAGTATGCACAAAAAAAGTCTAAGGAGGAAATGTTAGTAGTAAATGTTCTAACAAGTTGATAGAGGCAATGAGTCATGTACTTTGATAATCTAACAATTGAACTTCATGTTAGAAACATAGAATGTGACGGCAGATAAGAACCATTCGGCCCATCTAGTCTGCCCAACTTTCTAAATACTTTCATTAGTCCCTGGCCTTATCTTATAGTTAGGATAGCCTTATGCCTATCCCACGCATGCTTAAACTCCTTTACTGTGTTAACCTCTACCACTTCAGCTGGAAGGCTATTCCATGCATCCACTACTCTCTTGGTAAAGTAATACTTCCTGATATTATTTTTAAACCTTTGTCCCTCTAAGTTAAGACTATGTCCTCTTGTTGTGGTAGTTTTTCTTCTTTTAAATATAGTCTCCTCCTTTACTGTGTTGATTCCCTTTATATATTTAAATGTTTCTATCATATCCCCCCCTGTCTCGTCTTTCCTCCAAGCTATACGTTAAGATCCTTTAACCTTTCCTGGTAAGTTTTATCCCGCAATCCATGAACCAGTTTAGTAGCCCCTTCTCTGAACTCTCTCTAAGGTATCAATATCCTTCTGGAGATACGGTCTCCAGTACTGTATACAATGCTCCAATTGAGGTCTCACCAGTGTTCTGTACAATGGCATGAGCACTTCCTTCTTTCTACTGCTTATACCTCTCCCTATACAACCAAGCATCCTGCTAGCATTTCCTGCTGCTCTATTACATTGTCTGCCTACCTTTAAGTCATCGGAAATAATCACCCCTAAATCCCTTTCCTCAGATCTTGAGGTTAGGACTCTATCAAATATTCTGTACTCTGCCCTTGGGTTTTTACGTCCAGGAGTAAAGGATTTATCAGCAGACAGAGGTATTGAATGATCTGCATGGAATCATCAAATAATTTATTTATTTAGTAAATGTATTTTCTTTGAGTAAAAGGCATTGAATGATCTGAATAAAATGATCCAGCAATTTCACGTACCTCAAAGCCTCTAGTGGCACATGGTGAAAATGCAGGCAACATACTGACTACATACTTCCAAAATGCCCCAAAATGTTTAAATGCCAGTCAAGATGAGGGTTTAATGTGATTTAATGTCACACAAAATAAATACAGTTCTATTATTCAAACCATGCAACAAGGCTTTTCAGGCTGCTATTCAACTTAACAAAAATGTCATAATCATATAAATGGTTTGGTAGTGAAAGGGTTAATAGACATATCTTTTTTTATTGTTTTACAATCTTTATTCTGCTGGTTATGGATTAGCTTTTAAACCTGTTTGATTGGTTAATAAACACATCATCTTTACCAGTTTCCATTTTCAACCTCTTAAAGAAACACTATAGGGGTACAAAGCTGTATTCCTAACATAATAAGGAACTATTGCCCCCATTCCTCCCTTGAGCCTTCTCCCCTGACTATGTAAAGGGTTAAAAAAACTTTTTACACTTTTCTGATTCCAGCTCCAATGTCCCGCAGGGATGGGTCAGGCTCCTCCTCAGCTGATGAGGGGAACCTAATGTGCATGCGTGGCGAGTGCACTAGGTCCATTAGGCCTTCCCCATAGAAGAACATTGAGCCAATGCTTACCTATGGGGTTTAGAAGATGCTGGACATTCTTATGCAAGTTGTGAGGACGTCCAGTGTTGTTTTACTGCTGAGTCAAACTCTGTGGAACTGGAGGAAGCGCCTCTAGTGACTGTTTGGTAGACAACCACTAGAGGAAGTCTTAACAATGTCTCTTTAAGGACCAAATACTATCCTCCTAGATTGTAAGTTTGTTTAAGCAGGGTCTCCCTCACCCCGTAGCGAAATAAGTTGCCGCTAAAATAAATACTACTACTTATTACTATAATACTATACCAGTTTGCAGTGTTCTGATAGTTTAGATGTTCCAAACAGCCCTCCAGTCATTAACTGCGTAGATTATCCCGTAGATTTTGGAATTGAATGTTTAAAGAACAAAATGCTAGTACATAATTGGCCATAAGGGGTCAAACTATTATTTATTTTAAAACACAAATAAATAAATAAATATAGTGATAATATAAAATTAATAATAAATCTTTATTTTATATAGAAAATATATACAATATATATTAGGATTTGATCTATTTATTAATAATATTCTGCAACACTGAAGAAAAAAAGCATTCTGAAAAATATATTAATTCATTTTATATATATTATTTAACAATTGAATAAATATCCAAGCATGGGTGGATTGAACAGGTTAAAAATAAAATAATAATAATAATAATATTCTTGCTTTATCCACTAAATATCCACTCAGTTATTCCAGGGATTAGTTAAATCCAAATTTACAGGAAGAGGGGGAGGATTTAATGTAGTGAAAGGGTATCCCAGGTCAGAGGTTATTTTAGAGGTCAAGCAATGACCCAGAGAAGTCACTGTAAGCCTACCAAAAAAGGTCAAGACTGAAAAAGGAAAAAGTGATCCTTTTGTAAGAAAGGTTTCCTGCATACTTAGAATTATGGTTGGTATCAGATTTCATGCAATCATTACAAAATCACTAATAGAAATTGAGATTGGCATTACGTTGAGATAAAGATTTATTTAGAAACGTATTACTTATTTTACTTTATTTTCTGTGTATCATTTTAAAACGGCTGAAGTCTCGTGTTTGAGCTTGACGTGAATTAACGCTGTGGAATCGAGGGTGCCACGCACAATTCAAAATGTATTCTAAAAATACCAGAAATACGGTATTTATGTGGAAATAGAGAAGCTGGCTACTTTGTTAGTTTTGGAAGAGTCAGGATTCTGACAATGAGAGCCAATAAACTTCATGAATAGTAATCTTCCAATTAATAAATCAATATTGTTTACCTCAGTAACAATCTGTTATTTTTAGGCATGCTGCCACACTAAGGATTAAATGGAGATCGCCTAGTGTAACAATGAAACCAGGATAGTGTTTGGCGTGAAAAGCGGAAGTTGTAGTAGTTGCCTATCAAACACAATATAGCTGGACCTCCTAATGAGTATATAGTAGTGTAGTTATTGCTCACTGTATCCCGAAAAAGTAATAAACATGTTAAGAAAGGTTGTGCAAGTTCTCTTTTATTGACAAAGTCTACCAGAAAGGGCAAATATGTACTAAAATAAGTTCTTAAAGGAACACTATAGGCACCCATACCACTTAATCCCAATGAAGAGGTCTGGATAGTGTGTTTTCTGTGCAGGATAAACTTTCCTCTAGTGGCTGTCATACTATTTCCACTAAACAGTACAGTAAAACTCAGGGAGACCATCTGACTGGAGCAGTGTGGGGTTTTGCTACACATGCACACTAGCCTAACAATGTTTTACTATGGGAAAGCATTGGATTGGCTGAGATCATCGATCTCCATGATCTCTGACAAAGTGTGTCACCAGGGAGTTTGGCGCAGCAAGGGAGAAAAAGTTAAAAACAAAAACCTACCTTTTTTAAACCTTGTGGCAAAGGGTTCAGTCA
Source organism: Pelobates cultripes (assembly GCA_933207985.1). Lineage (NCBI taxonomy): Eukaryota > Metazoa > Chordata > Amphibia > Anura > Pelobatidae > Pelobates > Pelobates cultripes. The sequence goes on along the minus strand of OW240912.1, from coordinate 38,068,340 downwards.
CCTAAATGGTGACAAGTGCACTATAGCATTAAGTTAACATTACATGTTATATATTGTATTCCTAACTCTAGTGTATTTTTTTTAAGTGAGCATACTGTAAATATTAACCATTGTAAATTAGCCTAGGAGAAAATGGTCCAATCCAACTGTGGTTTCAAGAAGGCTGAAATAAAAAGCACAGTCACAGGTTGAGCGTAGACAGTGATAGACAGCAATTCAAACATACTGATCACAAGAGGTACAAATTGAAGCCATCTTTAAGAGATACCCTGTTATCATCCTTCAGTGGTTTCAGTGAAGGGTGATCTCTGAGGTTGATATTTGTGACTTGCTGTATAAATAGTTATCTTTATAAAATGTGACAATCCTGCATCGTGCATAACTGCCATTAATAATCCAGATATCTATGACACCAATACCCTACAATGAATTAAAAATGTGTTTGTATCATATGTTTTTTGTTTTTGTTGAACTTTAGAGTGGCAAAGGGATTATCTGATACCCTTGCCTGAGGGAGACCTTGAGAGGTTTTTTTCATGAAACAGGCCACTTTTCACACTTTTCCAAATAGACTCATCTGGGACGTGATTCTGTCCACGAGCAGAACTTCATATTATAACTAGCTAAGTTTGCATGTTTATCTCCACTTCTAAAAATAGCTTAGGAACCACTGATTTTGGGACACTGGGCTTAACACAGTATAGCCATATGAGTGACCAAATGCCCATATATTATACCTCAAGCAGAGATTTTCGTCAAGCCTTTAATGATTTCAAAGTTCATAGTTTGTGTATGCTCTTTTTTTGAGAATTTTGTAAAATGTGGTTATTTTATCAGCATCATCAGCAGATTTCCTAATTGCTGTCTACTCGTTTTATGAATCTCAGTTTGACGGAAATTTCAGATGACTCTACCAAGAAAAGAACCCGAAAACTTGACGCATTAAGAACATTTGTTACATTAACCAAATGAGCAATTGACTGGAGCTAAAATTAAGTTGAGTATGAAACAACTTGTCAGGAATATAGAGTCCAATTAATACAATTAGTTCATATGTAAAATATTCTTCTAACATTGTTTCAATGCGAATCACATTTTCTTCAATCCTAAGTCAATGTAATGCTGTACTTTACGTTAGCATTTTCCATTACTGGGAAAGAGTTATATCCATAAAAGACATATTCATTAAAAAAATAAAAGCATACTCTTGCTTTTACATTAAGTGTTGCTAACACTAGCGTAAAGAGCTAATTAAATTTCCCAATTTAAATGTCTCACTCTAATGACAAATAATATAAAATAACCTATTTTTAAACATGAGTTAAATAATACATTTTAATGAAAAGGGCTAACGACAAAGCAGATGGTTGGGTCCAGCTAATTAGAAAACGCAGGTAAAGAACAAAATGACGGTTTGACTCTAGATGCTCTTTGAAATGGAAGTGAAGCCTTAGTTTTAACATCTTTGATTTAAAAAATATCACCTTCTTTTGTCTTGGTGTTAGCAAAGCTGAATGCCTTTATCTTATTCCTTTGTCACACGCCCACAGCCATTTTCTTATTCCCTTCAATGTTAGTCTGCTTTCAAGTTCAGCTATTGTAGCAATTACGAACGTATTCCCTTCTGATCTTTTAATCTTTCGCATTTCACTGAAAAGTGAATGCCCTTAAGGAAAAAGTTCCCTCCCCTTTTGTGTCTATTAAAAAAAAAAAAAGGGCTTATGATATAAATTAACAAATGAACCCACTTTCACATGAAAAAAAAAAACCTTGTAACTGCTGTCATGTAAAGCCACATGCCCATCAGGAACCAATTAAAAAATGTACACTTTTAATAGATGAATGAGATATCCGTATTCATTTATCTACAGTCGAAGCCAAAAGTCATCTAATTTCTATGAGCATGCAAAGGAACTTTATAACTGAAAGCAAATTAACCTTCTTTACTTTGTATTTTAAAATGATAGAATTTCTATCTTAACACATGCTGTACATCACTAAGTAAGAACAGTGTAGACAATAATAATGAGTGTAGTGGTACTGTCAAACTAGGTTACAACGTTTATTATTGGGATGAAGACCACGATTAAATGTACAATAACCACTACGGTATTTTGCAGTGATTATGGTGCCACCACTGCTCTGGCACCCTCCCACGGTATGTAGTCTAACCATTTAAGATTTTGGGTCCTCCGGGTGTCCACCGTCACCTTCACTGCAGCTGCAAAGCTCTGCATCCTTGCAGGAGATGATGGTTGCCTACTCTAGAAGGGCAACAGGGTGTTCCTGGCACCATAACCACCTTAGCTTGAAAAGTCTCTTTAAATAATAGCAGTGCAATAAAGTTCCTTTATTAACCTGTGAACCTGAGTGAATTTTTCCCCTGCTACATCCATCTGCTTACCCATGAGTTCAATAATATAATACTGAAAAGAGGGGCACAACCAACTAAAAATGCAAAACACACTTTATTGTACAAAAATACACAAAACAGGTATCAGCATGGTCATATTGCAGTGTCAATATAAACAAATATATATAGCAAGTATGCAAGCAATGACTGCGACCAAAAAAGAAAGCGATCAGAAAAATTCTGATCTGAGTAATACAAACGGAATGGTGTAACCACCAATACAATAAAACAATATTATGATACCTGTATGAAAATGTGAATCAAAAAATACATACCAAAAATAAACCCTATCAAGGAACATGAGAAGAGGGTGGAGAGGTAAAAAAATAAAATAATAGCCCCCAACGCTATCCGCTATCCGCCTTTATCAAGGGAGCGGATAGCGCCGAAACGTTGGGGGCTATTAATTATTTTTTTTCAGTTTGTATTACTCAGATCGGAATTTTTCTGATCGCTATAAGGATTATACACTATCCAATTTTATATATAAATATATTATATATCAGATCATATAAAAAATATGTTTACCGAACATTTTGCTCTTAGAAAACACTTTGTCAACAGCCACCTGATGGAACACGGATAAAACTTCTACAAAGATGGACATAAAGATGGTTCACACAGAACTAGAAGTGTGTATGTATTTAGGAAAAATTAGAGGGCTTCATCTTATTCTAGATCCCGTCCTCATTCTGAGGTACATTTTTCATCTTTTACTCCAAATAAGTTAGAAAATCACTTATGTGTCAAACAAGAAAGTTTATCAGTATCTATTAATAATTCCATTTAAAACATATTCACATATTTGTGTGTGAACTTGTCTATATGCTGGGTGTGTGCATGCATTTAAAGCAACAAGAGAAATGTACATTGCAAGATCCACACACACAGATATATACTGGTACACACAATTCCAAACACCTTCACATGTCGTAGAGATCAGTCAGGCCGCTATTTGGACTGCTGGCCATAACCCATGATGCCTGTCCTCACTATGTCAGAGATAAAAATGCTTCCGTTTCATACAATCCAGAGGAGGAGGTCCAATTGTAGTCCCAGTATTTTTGAATGACATGCACAAAACATTGTCTGGTGTATGGTATATTGCCTGTCTGTCTGTCTGTCTATCTATCTGTCTATCCATCCATCTGCTATCTGTTTGTCTATCCATACAGACACATACATACACGTAATCTTTGTCAAGGGTCACAATCCTACATGCGCCCATACCTCCCCTGCATTCTAAATGATAAATTGTTTTGATTCTTGGAATCACTGTTTGATTTTTTTATTTTATTTAAAAATTTGTTAAATGTCTAGTATGTTTATTGTTAATATAAAATAAAGGAACGCCATGTACCAGATCACATGACATTTTATCAATCATAAAGGAAACAGATATTTCATTTACGTGCACCCAACAGCAAATATTTCAGTTGCATTACAATATTAAATAATGAAAAATAGGAAAAATAGAGAGCAAGTCAAATAGTCATGTACATTCATTATTTTAAAAAAAGGAAACTGGAAGGGAAAAAAAAGGTACTTTGGTAAATGTTATCTTAAATATAATGACCTGTCTAAATTTGACGCAAATATAACCTAAATACGCTGCACAGAGACAAGGCAAGAGTCAGTCTGTGCACAACGTATCCTCGGGCAAAATTCAGTAGCATTTGGCTGTAGCTGCCACAAGCTGCTTTATATCATAAATGCTGTTAGCCCTGACCTGGAGGAATCACTCTGTCTTTGGGTAAGAGATGATTAAATCATTATGCTGGATCAATCCTGGGCAGAATACCAGCTGCTACATACACATCTCTGCATGAACACCAATTCCAGGTCCTTTCAGCTTCTGGAGATAACTCAGTCTCCTTAAATGAATGTCCGGTTCTTCGCGAAGCACAGTTATTAAATTCTGGAATTCAGAGCACTCCGGTTTAACCCGTTTCTTGCCGTAGAGCTAGAAGTATATTATATTTGTATAATACCCAGTCCACTTTATGTTATAAGATATAAGTAATTTGTTAGTGTACTACATGCAAATTGAAAGATAGATATTAGTATATGAGCAGGTGGTTATAGTTATTTACTAATTACCTATTATCTAAATGCAGATATTTCTTTATATATATACACACACACACACACACATGTATACATATACATATACAGTCACAGGAAAAAGAAAGTACACCCTCTTAGAATTCTATGGTTTTACATATCAGAACATAACAATCATCTGGTCCTTAGCAGGTCTTAAAATTAGGTAAATACAACTACAGTTGAACAACAACACATGAAATATTAAAACTGAGTTATGAATTATTTAACAAAAATAAAGCCAACATGGACAATCCTTGTGTGAAAAGTTCACCCTTACTGCTTCCATAGGAAATTAAGAGGCTACGTAGCAGACAGGTGCTGCTAATTAAATGTCCTTGATTAATTGATCATCAGCAAGTGTGGCTCTATAAAAGTCAAAGTTTTAGCAGTTCGCTTGTCTGGATCATTCAGGTGTGTGTTAACACAATGCCAAGGAGGAAATACATCAGCAATGATATAAGAGAACCAATTGTTGTTGCCCATCAAACTGGGAAGGGATATGGAAAATGTTATGAATCAACCTTATATGGTATGTGTGTCCATATTGTCTCAGCGCACAGTGAAGAGGATGGTTCGCGTGGAAAAAAAATCTGCTAGGAGAACTGCAGAAGTTAGTTGTGTCTTGGGGTCAGAAAGTATCCAAAACTACAATCCAACATCACCTATATCACCACAATTTGTTTGGAATGGTTTCAAGAAAAACAAACTACTCTCACCGAAAAACAAACGCAAACTTCTTCAGTTTGTCAGACTCTACTTGAACTTCATTTGGGATCAGGTTCTATGGTCAGATGCAACCATTGCTTGTTAGCAATAAAGTCAAATTGCTTGTTTGGAGTGTCGACCTCAACATTTGAAGGATTTGGAGAGATTCTGTATGGAGGAACGGTTTCAGATCTCTTGCCATGCTTTCTCCAACCTCATCAGGAGAAGCAGAAGATAGGAGAAGATTCAAAGCTGTTATCTTGGCAAAGGGAGGTAGCACAAATTATTGACTAAAGAGTGTCAATAATTGTGCAACTTCAGTTTTGGATCTACCTGTATTGTCTTTGCAATTGTTTGATATCCATGAGGGCAGATTATTTGTCTGCATTTTATGAACAAAAGATCAAAAGGTTAAACAATAAGGGCAAAATCTTCTTTGATTATATTCATGAAGGCTGCCAATATTAGTGGTGGGCACTGTATTATATACACTAGATAACTCATGAACCTTTAATTTATTTTAAAGCTCAGACGTACTGTAGATAACCTTTCATTGCTGTTTTTCATATAAAGTTAAACTATTATAATATAAAATCCTTACATTAGCCAGTAAAGCAATAAATACTGTGATAACATTTTTAAAATAATTCTGTAGATATCTTAGTGATAAAATGCAGCCTACAAACTGGTAAAAGAATTACGCTAGTGATAATTCTAACATCTCCATAATTCTTTCTTTAGATACGAGCAGTCAGTTCTGAAGAGTAAAACTGGTGAATGGTGAGGATTGGGATTGTGTATTGAGTACCAGAATTTAGTAATGTAAGTATGTATGAATCATTAGCATAATTTCCTTTATCTACACAGTTCTAGAAGAAGTAGACGTGAGCACTCATCTGCACTGCTCTCAGAAAACTACAGTAAATATCTGTTTGAGTTAGAACTTTTCCCAGATCCCATATTTGTATTGTCGAGTTAGAGAGTTTTTTTTTTTTTTGTTTTTTTTAATAGTACTATTTTGGTGAAAATTTTGCAGCTGATTTTCCAGTCACTATTAATCATTGTTTACTGAGCTGAACTTTTATTTGTAATATGCAAATAAAAGAAATGTTATTTTTTTGGAGTGGGGAGTGAAGGGGTTGGAGGGAGGTTAGAGTGAGTGACAGATCCAATTAGTGAGGATATGAGAGGTATTTTAAAACCAACTGCATTACAGTATACTTATGCCTGTAACTCAACCTACACACTCAGCACAGTTTGATTTATCTTCGTTTTTTAAAAATGATTCTGTTTGTGTTTCCTGCCTAGGAACAGCAGATTGGTGATTCAGCAGTGAATGTAGACAGAGAACAAGTCGGAGAACTTAAAGGTCGCTTGAGGTCGTTATTTTCACATACTTTGGGAATAATGAGAGCATCACATGTCATCCAGAGGAGAACGAAATGTCACATTCTCCAGCTAAAGGTCAGCTTTGGTCAGAGGTCGCACAGAGAAGGCCAGGAAATGACCTGACAGGTCAGACAGAGTGCACAAAGAAAGGTCAGCAAATGTCAGAGAATACATGCAGCTGTTTTATAGATGAAACAAGCAAAGCACCTTTTTTTTGTGCAAACTGTTTTTAAGGTGGCAACTTTCCAAGACCTTAATTTACTCAACCTTGTCTTTCTCAAAACACATACCCCAAAGGCTCTGAATTATTAACCCATTACATTTGTTAGCTGGTGTCAGTTTGCAAGATTGCAACTCCTTGTATTTCGATACAGAATCGATTCTAAAATTCTCCCTTCATCCAGAATTAAATTAAATGGCAGACGTGATGTTTCCAGGTTTTCTAATGTTACTTTCCCACCATCTGACAAGTAAGAAAAAATGCATATAAAAAAGAAAAAAATACTTACAAAAAAATTCAAACTGCGTAGAGGGGCGATCTAACCTATTTTACAGATAATGGATTAAGAAATTACAAAATAAACAAAGTAAACGTATTAAGAAACAAAAAGATGATCTGTTTTGAGATTTCTGTAGTTGCTAAAAATCCCCTAGATTTGTCACATCTATAGTGAGCTCTTCTCAGACCAGGAAGTGGTTGAACAGAGCTGATGGCAAAAGCTGTGAAATCTAAGGGGAGTTTCGCAACCAATCGCAGTGCTCCCATTTTTTTGTAAGAGATGCCTATGCATGGCCTATAAACCTGCTCTAATGTTGTTCATCTCTTGGACATAATACCATTCATGAAAAGACATGAACAAAATTGCTGCCTAAGGTAACAGAAGGCTACAGGACAGCCTGTCACAGAAGAAAAGTCTGTTTAAAACAATAACATTATATAATTGTATTTTATTGTGTATGTGATTTATGCTTGTTATTAGTTTACCCATGCACATTTTTTTTAACTGTGTATTTTAATCTAACTTTGTGAAATAATACAAAAACATATATAATTTGTATTGTCATATTTTGGATATTAATTAGGTCATTTGCAGTTAGGTTAAGTATATGTTTAGTAAAATATTTTACCACTCCAAGCCAACAAACTCAAAATTATAATTTTTTTCTCTTTTGATATAGCAGTTTGCATTTAATAACTTTAAGCAATAACGCGATCGGAAACATCAGCAAATAACACTCACAGTTAATATTTTCATTGCCAAAATAGATTTAAAGTGCATTTAAGGACGCCATAATATCTGCTCTTTTTTTTTTTTCTGGAGCTGACACCCACTGCCAAATCATCAGTAGCAAATTGTTCTAGTTCCTTCATGCATTTGCTATAAACACAGGGAACAAATTCCTGCGTCTAGAACTAATTGATTTTAAAATAACAACAGAATTTGGCCTGATTCCAAAGGTACAAAAGAAATATAGACACCATTCAAGAGGCTTTGTCGACCCCCGACAAAAAAATTTTGAGCAATTCATAAAGATAAAATCTTTATTAAATGCTTTTTAAAGACTGTATGAAAATTCATTGAAACTCCAATGGAGTCAAAAGGTATTATATGTCAAAGAATGTACCGATTTGTCTTATGTTTTTTCCTCCTCCTGACACAACTTGACAAAAGACGAAGCTACTGAGTCAAGTTTTGTCAATTCCTCCAGCCGTCACTGGTGAGAGATGTGAGAAAAAGGCATTGTCTCGCTCATCATGACACAATATCTGTGGAGGCTCTCACGGTCTCATGTGATCCTCCATAGATATTGGTGTTGTAATTTTGGCCATGGGTGATGGTACAATACTGATGTGGGATCCTGGTTGATGAAGTGCCAGGAGCTGTAGATTGATGACATCGCTCACAGGGAACAACATCCCCTAAGTATTTCTCACCTTCGCTGTACCCATGGGCCACTACACACCAAGTGACAATGTCATTATCGGAGGCCTTTGCAAAATATGCAAAGACCCGAGAAGGTTACAGAACTGCTTTAAGCACTGACAGAGCTGCTGTGCAGCACTTACCCAGAAAGCACCTCTAGTGGAGTAGCCACTGAAGATGTCCCTAGGCTGAAAAGGCAGTGTTTATAACAAAAACCCTGCAGGGATTGAATATACTCACCAGAACAGCCACATTAAGCTGTAGTTGTTCTGGTGACTATAGTGTCCCCTTAAATTTTAAGCCAGTTCTCAACTAGCCCCATCTGACTCTTTTTTAAATCCCTAGAGATATTGGATAATTAATCAGTTGTGGATATATAAATACTGACAAAGCAGTGTGTTTGTGTGTTGTTTTTTTAATTAACTTAATTTCATTCATTATTAGGGTTTGCAATGCAACTGAATACAATTAAGTGTAAAATATGTAACAATCTTAAAGATTTCATAAAAATATTGTTACCACTATATTTCTGCAAACTTCAGCTTATATATAACACTTCAAATTTTCTTTCTCGACTCCCAGTGGAAGCGTATCTTGAATACTGCCGAACAGTTCCTTCAGGGAACAAGGGCAATGCCTGAGGTTAGACAAGATATTTTTACCACTTACTAGAGTTATGGAAGAGCAGAGACTGTACACATCTGTATTTAATGTAGTGGCATAGCTTGGGAAATTGCAAAGGGAGCGATCACATGCTCTATACTCTTGGATTAAAATTTACAAGACTCTCTAAACTTGACAAAGGGCCAATTTGGCAAACCTCAGGAGGAAGCTTGCTGGAAATCTTTGAAAAATTCCCTTAGTTGTGTGGTTTATGTTGGAACCTCATAGAATCTCAGGAGATGCTGAACTCAGTTATTGCTTGATTGCACAGGGTGGCGCAACATTTCTCAAATGTCAGGGTTTAAAGGCTAATGGATTAGAATGTTTCTACCTATGTACATTCTACAGAGCTTAAAACGTCAGTTATACACTGCGCTAACAGCATTGCTGGCAAGTGTAGAGATTGGGAGATAAAACTATTGGAAAATGGGTCTTTCTCCTCACCTGCCAATAAGTTTGTCAGCATAAACATATATGCCATACATATGCCTGACGGTATTCACCCATGAGTACTTAAGGAGCCAAGTGTGGAAATAAGTGAACCTCTGTTTTTAATCTTTCAAGATCCATTTCTTTCAAGAATTGTACTGGAGAATTGTGGTTTCTATATTCAAAAAGGGAAGAACATTGTAATGAGCAATAATCAACATGGTTTTATAAAACATAGGTCTTGTCAAACTAAATTGCAGTCTACGAAGAAGTAAGTAGAAGTACTTGTGATCTACTAGGATCTTGCTAAGGCATTTTATACAGTTCCACACAATAGGTTAGTGTTTAAACTAAAAGAAATTGGTCTAGATAAAAATTCTTGTTCTTGGGTAGAACATTGGCTTAAGTACAGAGAGTCATTAATGGTAAAATTTCAAGCTGGACCAAAGTGGTAAGTGGTGTCCCTCCCAGAGTAGGGTTCTGTTCTGGGACCGCTTCTATTTAATATATTTATAAATTATCTTGAGATATGCATTGAAAGACATGTTAAGTGTTAGCAGATGACACAGAAATCTGTAAAGTAATACAATGTGAGCAGGATATTACTTTGCTGCAGAGGGATTTAGATTGGGGGACTGGGTACTCAAATGGAAGAAGAGATTTAATTTAGAAAAATGCTAAATTATGCAATTTGTGATAAAGAATGCACAAACAACTTATACCCTAAATCATGGTCAATTAGGGATAACAAGACAAGAGAACTGGAGACAACTTAGGGGTTAAACCATTCAAGAAGTCTCCTGGCACCAAAATAACTTAATTCAGATGATATATTCATTGGCAAGGGGGAGAAAAAAAACACAGTCTCTTTTCTTGTGGCGGATATCTCCAAAATCTCACTAAAAGACTGTAATAATACCCTGGTTCTCTGTTCCTTCTCCCCTCCACGTAAACCCAGCTGTCTCTCTGCCCCGTTCACAGTCTATGAAATGAGCAGGTGTGTTCCAAATGCTTTAGCGGGACTTCTCGTTGTTTCCCCTGGAACTCCGGCTCGGCCACAAGTACCACCTTGGCCAGGTCACCTTTTATCAAGGTCCGACCCCTTTTCCCAATGCCCAATTAGAGCGCTCTTTGGAGGGGAGCTAAGGGACATCAGAAGGAACAATCACTACCTTTACCCTTCTTCCTCATCCGGCCAGAGACCCAATTAAAGAGACCCCATTTCGGCAAAGACAATGTTAGCGGTTGGTCTAAACGTTTCTATTTGGACAGATTGGACGCTCCACTGAGAGCTATCTGTGGATATAGGACTTGTGGGGGTCCATACCTGTTTTCATGTGATTTCTGTTTTTCTGCTCTTTGTATCTAATAATTAACTTAGCGACAATAATAAATAATTAACTTAGCGACTTGACTCAATTATTTCCCAGACACAGAGGTGCCTGGGAAGGATCTGTATGTAGAGAATAAAGACACCATGCTGGGGGTCTGTACAGAAAAGGCTGCATTCTGAACAATAAAATTAGAAATACTCCCAGAACTGTGTGTCATATAGTTACTGGGGGAACAGAGCTATATTCACTGAAGGTTCCATTGCCAGCTAAGAGGAGTGTTTAGCGAAAGTAACCAGTCGGGTTACCAGTGGTCCACTACATTTCTCAATAGGGAACTACTTATTGGCCGACAACATCATTGATGCTTGGTTAAAGGCCTCCTGATTGAAGTACAGGGACAGGCGCCAATTTGAAGAGTTTGGGATTAAACCATTCATTCTTGATTTAATTTCTTCACGTAATCCAGTGTCCGGGATGTACCGCCACCAGAAAAACTTTAGATGTATTACAAAATCAGTCAAGTATTGGGAGAAGTGTTAGTGTCATTATATATATAGGCAGCCCTTGGCACTGCAAATGGTTATGAACTATTTTCCTATAATCCATTTTCATGTGATGCTCAGCCAGCTAGCAACAAGCATACAAGCAACTGTACAGGAGGTTGATATTGTCATTAGCAGTGACCTATACGTATAAATGAAAATCAACCACTGTTTAACCCCTTAAGGACCATACTTCTGGAATAAAAGGGAATCATGACATGTCACACATGTCATGTGTCCTTAAGGGGTTGATCTAATGTTCCCAAGAGTCCAATGTTTGGCCTAATTGTACATAAAGAGGGGGCGATTGTCTGATGACCATCTTATAATTTTTGTTTTCAAGAGCCAAGGAAGTCATTTCACTTTTAGATGGAATTCTTGGGAATTTCCAACATCTCAGAAGAACAGAAGTCACCGCTATCAACATATGAATAATAACATTTTTTTTCAGGTTTGCTAAACTTTGGAAGAACTGATTTAAACAATCTCATTAAGGGGAAAGAGTAGCTATCAACTGAGCTACAATTTGAATCAATGAATCAAAGAACAATGTTCTAATATTTTTTATTTACTACATTCCCACTAAACGCAGTGCCCACCTCCCAACAGTTCCTACAGCACTTATCTGAAGTACCCAGAAGTTTTTTTTGTAACTTACTTGGCACCAAGTAACTTCTATATAAGATTTTAAAATTATTATTTTTTTTAACAATTTGAGCATTGAGCTATTCCCTGAAGAGCATTTGCAATTGTACTATTCAGATAATTCAATAGATAACCGCAATTCTTTTTCGCAAGAATGAATTCCATTTTTGATTTGATACAACTGAGAATAACAGAGGGATATGGTGTGTTTTTGGTTGTGATTGTAATATATGAGTATTTGTTGGTCTACATTTGGTATATTAAAAAGAACGTGGATGATACGGGACTAATATTATTATTATTATTATTATTGTTAATTATATAGCACCAACAGGTTCCGTAGTGCTTTACAATATTACAATTGCCTTTGTGAAAAGCTTCTTTTAGCCAAAGCTGCAGCAGAAATATCTTGGACTAACCTAAATTGTTGATAATCTGCTTTTAAATTGGTTCCTTGATGTATAGCACAAATGAATAGTTCTTTAATATGATAATAGTGAATAGTGTCCACGGGAATCGATGCTGAAAATGAATTTGGTCGCAGAAGTCTATGGCAACAATCAATGGTAACATCACCTTCGGATGCATTTGGTCTCAGATATCTCTCGCAGTGTTAATATTGGCAGAAAATTTCAATTTAGTTTTAGTCATAGTCATAGTCTTTTGACTAAAAAGCCAGTTAAGTTTTAATCGTATTTTAGTTATCAGAATTGTTTTAGTTTTAGTCTAATTTTAGTCGACCATATCTCCAGTAGATTTTAGTCGACTAAATCTCCAGTAGATTTTCGTTGACACGGCTCAGATCTAATGGGTTTAGTTAAAGCCTCTATCTGTCTCTTTCACCCCTTTTCCAGCACCTCTGTGTCCCCCCGCCCCTCTGGGTGCATCTCGTTCAAGCCCTGGTCTATCTTTTTTGCCCCTTCCCCAGCCCCTCTGGCTCACTCACTCACCAGTGTTAATTTTGGCTGCAAATTTAAATTTAGTTTTAGTCATAGTCTTTTGACTAAAAAAGCCATTTTAGTTTTAGTCGGATTTTAGTCATTTGAATTGTTTTAGTTTTAGTCTAGTTTTAGTCGACTAAATGTCTTGTATATTTCAGTCGACAAAATCTCCAGTAGATTTTAGTTGACATGACTAAAATCTGGTGGGTTTTGTTAAAGCCTCTACCTGTCTCTTTTGCCCCTTCCCCAGTTCCTCTGTGTCTCTTTGTGTCCTCCTAGCCCCTCTAGGTGTCTCTCTCCCAAGCCCTGGTCTGTCTCTTTTGCCCCTTCCACAGCCCCTCTGTGCAGTGTTAATTTTGGCGGCAAATTTCAATTTAGTTTTAGTCATAGTCGTATTTTAATCATCTAGTTTTAGTCGACTAAATCTCAAAAATTGTTAGTCGACAATATTAACACTGATTTTGTGCTGAATTTCTACCAAATTGTTACTGCAAATTTTTAATCTATCAAATTGTATCGAATTACTCAAATGTTCTGCAGTAGTTGTGGTTTATTCATCAATAATTAATTTATGTAGATGTAATCGGATATATTTTTTATTTTTCCACATTTCTCCATCAGATACAACTCTTAATATTTTATCCAGTTTAGAGTTTTAAGTTCATTTATTTCAATTTATATACATTATTTGGCAAATTTCATCAAGTTACCAATACGAATTTGGATTCTATGAAGTTACTATATGTAATATTCTGCAGGAGTTGCAATTTATTTGGCAGAAAAGTATAATTTTATTGTTATTATTATTATTATTATTGCCATTTATATAGCGCCAACAGATTCAGTAGCACTTTACAATATTATGGGAGGGGGGATTTAACTATAAATAGGACAATTACAATAAAACTTACAGGAACGATAGGTTGAAGAGGACCCTGCTCAAACTAGCTTACAGTCTATAGGAGGTGGGGTATAAAACACATAAGGACAGGAAATAGCAATCAAATAACATGGGAGTGAAGCAGAGCTGATGGAGAGAGTAAAGTGCTGCCCTTTAGGAGAGAGCAAGAGACAGGTATGTAAGGTAGAGGTTACTTTGGGAGGCCATAAGCTTTCCTAAAGAGATGGGTTTTAAGGCACTTCTTCAAGGATTGAAGACTAGGGGAGAGTCTGATGGTGGTAGGCAGGCTATTCCATAGGAAAGGAGCCACCCGCGAGAAGTCCTGCAAGAGTGAGTTGGCCGTACGGGTGCGAGCAGTGGACAGGAGAAGGTCACGGGCAGAGCGGAGAAACCGAGAAGGGGCATACCTATGGATCTGTGAAGAGATATAAGAAGGGCTAAAATTGTTTAGTGCTTTATAGGTGTGGGTTAGCACTTTGAATTGACTCAAATAGGATACAGGAAGCCAAACGAAGGACTGCCAGAGGCGTGAGGTGTGAGAGGGCCGACTAGAGAGGATAATCAGTCTGGCGACAGCATTCATTACAGACTGTAGCGGGGCAATACGGCTTTTGGGAAGACCAGATCAGGAGATTTATTTATTTATTTATTTATAAAATATTTTACCAGGAAAGATACATTGAGATTTCTCTTGTTTTCAAGTATGTCCTGGGTTTTCAAGTATGTCCTGGGTATCAGGAGAGGGTTACAATAATCCATGTGAGAAATTACTAGAGCACGGACAAGCTCCTTGGTAGCATCTTGCATAAGAAAGGGGTGGATGCGGGCTATGTTTTTAAGATGGAATCTACAGGATATGGCAACATACTGGATGTGAGGCTCAAAGGTGAGGCCAGAATCAAGTATGATGCCAAGACAGCGCGCTTGCAAGGATGGACATATGTGGATACCACTAACTTGAAGGGAGAGCAAAAGAGGAGGATCAGTATTAGGAGGAGGAAAGACAAGGAGCTCAGTTTTAGAGAGATTGAGTTTCAGAAAGCGGGAGGACATCCAGTCAGAAATGGAAGAAAGGCAAGCAGTGACACGTTGCAGGACGGCAGGGGAGAGGTCCGGGGAGGAGATAAAAGTACTTGTCAAATTTAGGATTAAGTCTGATTTATATCCTATGTAAAATACAAAATACTTATATAAATGCAAAATATTATATTGAAATTGCATGTGTATTGTAAAGTTTTTTATTATAATTTAGCATTAATAATCTTTGGTTATTTACTTTTGCTTATTATTAAACCTTTGGCCTGATCCTCTCTCTCTTTTTCCTTTTTATTGTGTTATTTATCCCCCACCTTAAAGGACAGTATTCCTATGAAAGATTGACATTTTCGTTCTCTAATGGCCTTAAATTAAAATGTAAATACTTTTTTTGTTGTTGTTGTTCATTACATTATTATTTTCGTTTTCCCCAATTCAAATTTATTCCCAAATTAACTTTGTGCAGTATTTTGACCTTACCTGACCTAAATGTATATTACACAGATATAGGTTAGACCAAAGAGACGTAATAATATGTTTACTTGCTATTGACTGCATATTTGAAGACTGTTTTAACCCGAATTATGTTTTTATTTTATGCCTTTTGTTAATACAATTAGAAAAAAATGCAAATGTAAATGTATAACTGACATTTACTTGAATACTCATATTACAGTATTCAAAATTAGTCTCCTCCCAATATCATGTCATATATTGCATATTATATATTTTTATTCATTATATAATTTTAGTTTAAATTTTAGGTCCTTCAATGTGAGAGGGCTAAATTCTCCTCATAAAAGGAGACTCTTATTTAGTTATAATAAGTTAAAACTCAAAAGTAGACATCTTATGTATTCAGGGATCCCATTTTAAAACCACAACCAATCGCAACTTTAACGCCATAGTACCTCACAACCCAATTCCATTCAGTTTAGAAAAAATAATCTACAGGCATCGCTATTTTATTCATTAAATATTAGAATAAAAAATTGATAATGTATACTTGCACACTTTACCAATTATGGGCAATTTAATTATTTTGTGGTTTTTTTTTACTAGAAAAAGTGGAAAAAAATCAAAAGGATAAGTTAATTATATGTGGAGACAATAACTTTGTATAGGATTATAATTTGGATACCACAAGGGAACAACTGAATATCTGAAGTTAATGCTACATGTGAAAATCGCACAGGCATGTTCCAAATTGATACATTATATGTGGTTTATCTAATTGTTGGAGATTACTTTATAATGGGGAAGAAGACTATACATACTATACAACAGTCTATAACATGTAGTCCAGAATTGACAGATACTAAGTTAATGATTTTGTTTTACCCTTTATATTGAAAACTGAAATATTAACAATAGATTTGTAAGGCTATGCACCTATAATATTACATCTTAAAGTAACATTTTCTGAAAATATTTATAGGTCATGGAAGTTAAGTGATCATTTGATATAGGTATAGAAAATAAACAACTAACGGAACTAGCTTTGAATAATTATTGCAAAGAGAATACTTCCCCAGATGTGTCACAAGAAACACTATAGAAATACGTTGCTGTTTTTTTTACAAAGATGCTCTTTTCTAAAGAAAAGAAAATCGCAAGGTTGTCTTATGGGAATATGGTAACCTTGAGAGGGTATTTTTTTTTTTTTTTTACAAAGAGCCTCTTTTATAAAGAAAATAAAATCCAGAAATGTATTTCTAGAAGCAAAAGAACACTATAAGTTGACACAAGCAAACAAATTTGGCCCATCTGATTCATCGCAGCAACGATATTAGAAACAAAATAGAAAATACATAACATTAGATTGGAACCCACAGCATTAAAGGAGATTAAGACAAGTATTTTATTCAAAAGGTAATAAGGCATCCTCATCACTGGCTTCTATATTGATACAAACAAACATACAATCCTGGATAGAATATTTAATTAATTAAAATGGTAAAATTATGAACCCAACAAAAATAAGCAACATATTAGCTTTTTATTATAAACATCATTATCAGTTAATGAATGTTAATGTAATACAACCCACAGAAGAAAAAATAGTATATCATCCACAAAATCCATAAGGTTATCAATAAATGCCCAAGGAGAGTAAGTAGTGTAGCAGTCTGCCATGGCTGTTTGCTTGGCCGATTCAATGTTTGATATGGAGAAGTTTATAAATATTAAAAGGAAGGTGGATGGCAGTCAACAGTAGGTAGGCATCACTGGAGTGTAGGGATTAACATGGCTGGTTTCATAGTAGGTCAACGATTTTATCAAGCAGTTTTTCATTTGCTAATTTTGAGAGGTGACTGTGGTTTGCAAACAGAAGAACAACCTCTTGATTGCTTTGTTGTTGTATGTCATCAAGTCTAGAAGAATTCAATGTGATCTGTTTCATGTCTGTGTTTCCCCGAACATAGACGAACGCACCAGAGCAGGGAATCCCTTAACTCCTCACTTACCGACCGATTCGTTCTACGACCAGGTCATAGGAAGGGAACCCAGTCGGTAAGTGAGGAGTGTCTGTATTATATATGTATAATATATTACAAAATAATTCAATCATGTTATAATATATTATACATATATAATGCATCTATATGATTTCATTATAAGTGTACTTTGATATATATACACATATATCTCAAAATACACTTATGATGAAATCATATAGATGCATAATATATGTATAATATATAAAAAAATAAATATGATTTAATTATAATATATTATACATATATAGGAAATAAAAGTGTGTGTGTGTGTGTGTTATTCAGGGATTCCTGACAGATATCAGTGTTACAATGTAACTTGCATTAATTTTGAAAACAAATGGTTTGGAAATAGCAAAGTGCTACTTGTACTTATAGCCCTAGAACATGTTAACATTGGGCATTTCTAAACTCAGGACAAGATTTAGAAACTATTTAGCATGGGTGATTTTGGGCGGTTGTAGATGTGTAACAGATTTTGGAGGTCTAAGTTCGAAAAAGTAATTTTTTTTCTATTTTTTCCATCATATTTTATAAATTTTTTATAGTAAATTATATGATATGATGACAATAATGGTATATTTAGAAAGACCATTTAATGGCGAGAAAGACAGTATATAATATGTGTGGGTACAGTAAATGAGTAAGAGGAAAATTACAGCTAAACACAAACACCGCAGAAATGTAAAAACAGTCCTGGTCCTTAACGGTAAGAAAATTGAAAAACGGTCTGGTCACTAAGGGGTTAAACCTAGTGGTTGCCTAATTTGGCAAGGAAACTAGATTGAACAAGGGTTACCAGGCTGTTTCTCAACAATTCTTTTTAATGCATAACATAGGTAAAGGAGTAAAAGTATGTATAAAATGAACTAATGCTAAGAATAGAAAAAGGAGACTCACATTAGAAGTTCCAACTGTATTTTCTGTAAATTTCCATGCTGTGCATCATCTAAAGTTAGCTCTAACCAAACCAGAAGGCAGCTATGGCCCATCTAGCTTTCTTCTGGATTCAGCTTATAAGCAGTGATCTATGGGTACAGCAACAAGTTGTGGGAATTGTAGTTTGACTGTCAACTTTTTCCCATAGTTGTTTTATTCACATAAGTATTTCTGGAATAAAATGAAATTATGGGGCAAAATGATTTACTATTTTACAAAAAAAAAAAACACACAAAAAGGTAAACCCTCCAAGCAACATAACCACTTAGTGCAGTGCATATGGTTTAACAAGTCTATGGTTACAGTGCGTCTGATTTTATTTAAAACGATTTCAAGCAGTTTGATTAAAACCAGGGAATGCCATGCACCCTAAACCCACCAACTCTGCCTCTGATGTCACAATGACGAATTTTACACCCTCAATATCTAAACAAATATTTGCAATGATAGCTTGAGTGCTAGATGTGAGTACTGCAGCTCTTTCTGCACTGACAAATTGCCAGTGATTGGGAAAAAAATCCAGCATAACTATCCTACCATTGCATATAGCCCTGTGTGGGTGTCTGGCGCGCCACTCTAATATATAAAAAGCTCAAGTGTCAGATTATTTAAAACATTTCCATGTGTGAAAATAAATGTTTTTCGTTTGCCGCTGACCTCTTAGGGGTTAAAGAGATAATGCAAATGTTTATATAAAAGCTTTCCAAAACTTGGCCTGCCAGGATAAGCCTGTTAGCCAAGAATAAGTCTACCTTCTTAAATTAGTTATTAGAAAGTTTTCACTTCATATTAAACTTATGACCTATAAGTGTTTCGAACTTTATTTTGGTAATTTAAAATATTGTAGTTATCACACGTAAGGGTGTCTTCCAGAGATTCTGGAGGATGGAGACTAGAACCATCGAGAACTTGTTTTCAGAAGCCAAATTTAATGATAAAAGAGAAATGTACAAAGTATTTCTTATTTGATACAAAAACAACTTATAAAATATACAGTCACACAAATGCAGTGTTCCTTATGGTACATCACGCTAACTCTGGTGAAAAACTCTACCACACATGTTTCTTTACCTGTTTTCTCTTGTCATATTTTAAAAAATGTGCAGCTCCTAAACTTGCTACTGTTTCTAACTATATGTCGGTATAATGCTTGCTCATGATGTTGTGGCAAATCAAGCTTGTTTGTAATCATTTGCACAATCAAATAAAATAATTAAAAAAATATATATAATATATACAGTCACACGCCAAGACTTCAAGAGTAAATGTGGATTTTGCATTACAGTGGCTCTGTCATCACAAATGTACCTTTCTACTATTATTTCCTCTGCTCTTCCTCTTTCTGAATCAGTCAAATCTGTCAATCAAAGTAGGAAATACTGTCTCTTATGTATTGTTCTTACACTTGCCAATCTTGATCCTCACTCTTTGTTAGCTTCACAAGGAAATGGAGCTTTCCTTAAACTCCACCCTTTGTCACTATCGCCTAGTGTAGGAAGTGTAGTTTGTACGTTGTCTTATATTTTAAAGAGAACTAGATCAGAAATTAAGAAAAGAAGAACAGCTTCTGAAAGAAGAAGATAAAAGGAAAGAATAGGAGAAAGGTACATTTGAGGTGACATAGCTGCTTTAAGTATAAAATATTAGTTAAACTTCCATATTTTAACTATCAAAAATTATATATACACATACCCCTATAGAATTTGGGGATATTCAGGTTCAGTAATTCAAATAAGCTGGGAAAATCACCCCTTAGTGGCACAAATGCAATGTGGAGGTTTGTTTACGCTCTATCTAAGGTGAGCATAATATCTGCATTTGTCCTTATTGGCTTCCTTACTGGTAATAATGCACCATTTGTGTTGCTCTGTCTGGTTTTACTTTACTGGATTTTACTGCATTGGAGATTGGAGGAAGAAATAATGTGTTCTTCATTTCTTCCTGTCTGCTCTAGTTTTCTTATTTTTGTAAATACCCTCAGATTAAAGTGGAGAGACTGCACTTTATGTCCATATTCAATATTTAAAGGACCACTCTAGGCACCCAGAACACTTCAGCTTAATGAAGTGGTCTGGGTGCCAGGTCCATCTAGGGTTAACCCATTTTTTTATAAACATAGCAGTTTCAAAGAAACTGCTATGTTTATAAATGGGTTAATCCAGCCTCTAAAGCCTCTAGTGGCTGTCTCATTGACAGCCGCTAGAGGTGTTTGCGTGCTTCTCACTGTGAAAATCACAGCGAGAAGACGCAAGCTTCCATAGGAAAGCATTATGAATACTTTCCTATGAGACTGGCTTAATGCGCGCGCAGCTCCTGCCGCGCATGCGCATTCAGCCGAGGAGGAGGAGAGGCACTATAGTGGTCCTTTAACTGGAACTTGAATTAATTTGGTAAACAGACAAAATTACTTGTGTCAATGTCCAAATATTCTGGACCTAACTGTAAAGCTGGCCTTTTATGGAGATCTACCTGGTGTCCTTACAACGAAGAAGTTCTCAAATTCCAGAGAATCTTCTATAATGGTTAGATAAGAGAGAAGTGGTAGATCTAGTGAAGACAAAAATCTCTGACAAATATTCCACACATAATTATTAAGAGCTATTATTCATTATTAGTTCAACATTTACAATTACTACAAAGGAGTGGTTAAAACAAATTTAAAAAATGCATTAAATGGTGCTCAAAGTGCATTAAACATACAGTATGAAGGACAATGATATCCATTTATTTGGTACAATAAGGTCTGCTATGGATTATCGTTAAAAAAAAAATGAACAGACAAAGTACCAGTAGCCTAATTAGGTTTAGCTATAGTGAAGAAACACCACGGTACTCTAAGGCATATGGGAAGGCAGCACCTAGATCAATAGTCAAGATCAACCTACAGCATTAATACAATAGTTCAAAAACTCAATAAAATATCATCAGGAAAATGAATGTACATAACTAATGCTCTGGAAAAACAGACAATCAGCTGAGCACAATAAGCTAAGTTGTGGTGCTACACAGAACCATCATTCAACAAATATATTGATTGTCCTGAAGGTAATTTAAACCTTGGTATTTTACACGCAAAATACAGCCTTCCTTTGGAATGAATGATGCAATTTCACCATAATACACTTTCTGTTAAATTAATTCATTCACTTCTGCCAATTAAGAAATGGTCATCTGCAGTAAATAAATCTTCGTGATAGATTAGGCTGTGATATTTCATTGACATTGTTTGTAGTAGAAGACCCACTACAGAAGACATGCGTAGCAATCATCGTGATTTAGAATGTAAACTCCCATCATCAGAAGCCTCGCTCCTGTTAATCTTTGCATATAGTTATAGTTCTTCTTGTTGTGTCCCACATGTACAGTGATATAGAAACTATCTTTTTTGGAATCTAAAGGGTTAACCTTCATATACATAATAAAAGCTAGATCGACAGTGACATATTTGGAAATATTACCGTAATGGTAGGTAGTTCATCTGATGGATGCAGACAATGTCATATACTGGTATGTATGTGCAGGGGCGGACTGAGAACCCTCAGGGCCCCCGGGCAAAATAAATCAAGGGCCCCCTTACAGGCCCCACCCATACTCTGCAGCAAGCGCCACCCTTGTCCCGCCTCCATGCACCGCCTCCAGCCACACCCTACACAATCTTTAGACACAAGGAACAAAAGGGCAATAAGCCCTTCGAGGCCCCAGTAGAGACTACAATTGAGGGCTAATGGGCCATGGAAGGGGGTCTTTCTAACAGAGGCCATCTCAGCGTCCATTAGATATCCCCTGCTGGAAACAGTCGCCTCCAGGCCCCAGTAGAAACTACAATTGAGGGCTAATGGGCCATGGAGGGGATTTCTAGCAGAGGCTAGAGTCTAATGGGGCCTGGAGGGTGGTCTCTCCAACACTCTGGTTCCTATTCACAATATAGCAACACAACATAGCTCGCTGATACCTAAGCCAAGTTGGCTCCTCTTACCTTAATTACTGTTGCTGGCTGGCAGTCTGTGGGCTTGCTGGCTGCGGCTGGCAGGCTGTGGGCTTGCTGGCTACTGGGGCTACTACTTAAGAACAGTTTGACAACTTACCTGGGGTCTGCTGGGATATGGGGCTGTAGTAGGGAATAGGAGCAGTGGTGCAATGTGTGTGAAAGGTTCAGTGTGGGGGTGTGTGGGGGTGTAGTGTGTGAATGTGTAGGGTGTGTGGGCAGTGTATGTGTGTGGCAATGTTAGTATGGGGGGCTGTGTATGGGGGTCTGTGTGTATGGGGCAGTGTGTGAATGTGTATGGTGTGTGTGTGGGGGCAGTGTGTTTATGGGGCTAGAGTTCACTCTCACCACTGCGACCACCCGGAATCCATGGGGGTTACAGTGTTGAGAGTGAACTCTAGCCCGTATTTCCAGGGCTAGAGTTGACTCTCGCAAGAGCAGTAACGTTGCCATGGTAACCGCGGCAACGCTCTGTGCTCGCGCAAGAAGGACCCAGAGGAGCTGCAGAGTGAGCTCCCAGGTCCTCTCTTCCTCCCCTGCCCACACGGTGCCTGCGGACAGGGGAGGGGGGGCATTCTTCCCTCTCTTTCTAAACCCTCCCCCAACTCTCTATTCCCCCTCTTTCTCCCCGTGTCTCATTCTTCCCTCTCTGTCTCTTTCTCCCCCTCCCCATCTCTCTATTCCCCCTCTTTCTCCCCGTGTCTCATTCTTCCCTCTGTCTCCCCCTCCCCATCTTTCTATTCCCCCTGTGTCTCATTCTTCCCTCTCTGTCTCTTTCTCCCCCTCCCCATCTCTCTATTTTCCCTCTTTCTCCCCGTGTCTCATTCTTCCCTCTCTGTCTCTATCTCCCCCTGTGTCTCATTCTTCCCACCCTTTCTCCCCTCTCCCCATCTCTTTCTCCCCCTCCCCATCTCTCTGTTCCCCCCTCTTTCTCCCTCCCCATCTCTCCCCTCCCCATCTCTCCCCTCTCTTTCTCCCCCCCTCCCCATCTCTCTGTTCCCCCTCCCCATCTCTCTCCCCCTCTCCCCCTCCCCATCTCTCCCCCCCCCTCCCCATCTCATCTCTCTGTTCCCCTCCCCATCTCTCCCTCTTCTCCCCCCCATCTCTGTCCCCCTCCCCATCTCTCCCCTCTTTCTCCCTCCCCATATCCTTCCCCTCTACTAAAGTCAGAGGGGGGCTTGCCCGGGACTGGGTGGCAGCCTCGCTGTCCGGGCGGCATTCCTCTCCTCACTAACATGAAGGGGAGGAGGAGCATGTCTCTCTGTCATGCTCCCTGCGGTTCCCACAATTCCCAGCACAGGATGTGGGAACCGCAAAGGAGCATGATAGACACATGCTCCTCCTCCTCCTCTTCCTTTCGTTAGTGAGAGGAATGCCGCCGGACCGGCGAGGCTGCCCCCCGGTCCGGCGGCTGCAGCATCAAACGCGGCCGGCCCCCCTCACAGTGTGACCGGCCACCCGGTGGCACCTTCCGCTGAAGTCCCCAATCCAGCCCTGCCGCCGGGCCCCCTGAAGGCGGCCCTGGCGGCGGGCCCCCCTCCCGGCCGGGCCCTCAGACCGTGTCCGAAGTGCCCGACCGGTCAGTCCGCCCCTGTGTATGTGAACTGTTTGTTGTAGACTTGTGCAGACCAAAAAATATATTGGGACAGCAGTTCAACTTGCCCAAATTTTGGTACAGAAAAAAATCAGGAAGGCAATTCCAACTGCCAAAAAAAATTTATTTCACCACATGATGAGGAGTCAGATGTTCTCTGTCAAACCTGGCTCTGTCACCTCCTGGTGTTATCCTCACCATCCCTCCTGCTCTGCCTAAAGGTAGTTGTAGTAGTAATGGAGGGGGTAGCTCTCCATTACTTTCTTGTTTTTCTGATTTTCTCTTTGCAGATATAGCTTCATATTGGCACTAATGAGATGACCCATGCCTTGTCCCGTACTCACTGGCTTGTAACACAATTTGCACTTTGCAAGCTGGCTTTATTGGAGGCATTCAAAGTGATCCTAAACTTTTTGTCATTATTCATTAGCCCCTACCTTTTGCCCTGTAACTGATGAAGATGCAGGCGGATTTGCATTGGTGGCAGTGGAAGTTGCCGCGACAATATCCTGCACACTAGCACTTGGATGATTAATGCTAATAATTTAGATGGAGGTGGAGGTTGTGATAGTGGTTGCACTGGTAATACTGACAGTGGGTAAGATACGTGTGCCAGTTGTAGCAGTTGCAACTGATGTCACAGCTTATTCCTGTGGCTCATCATACTCATAGTCGAGTTGATTCTGTACCAGAGGTAAAAGTTCTATGTCTGCACTTGGTGAAGAAGCAAAGTTCTCATTCCTGGAGTTAACACTGCCACCATCATCACCAACACCAGACATTGGGTACACTACTTTGGTGGCATGCATTATGTCTTCACTAAAGAGTGTCTCTGATAACTCCTATAAAGAATACTCTGCTGGACTCACACTTAGTTACTTCTTGGGAGGGGTGACACACCAAGAAGACATGATGTTTAAGCTAGTTGTGATAGAAGGAGCTGCAGTGCCAGTGGAAGAGGCAAGTTATTGCAGCATGAAAGGGTTAGAAAAAAACAATTGCCTCCTGGGTGGTGAATCAAACGTAATAGACATACCGCTAATCACACTATCTTGAGGATAAATATTACTAATAGTGGTGATCTGGATCAAACAAACTGTTTGATTATTTGTCTATCTACTCCTTTCTAAATCGATTGTGCGCATGTCTTCTAGAAGTAAATCACACCGGACACATTGCAGGTTTATGAAGAACTCCAGAGTGGCCTTTATTGCAGGGGGTGCGATTCCCTTTTAAAGCAGAAATACGTCATGTATAGAGTCACAGTTAACATACAGTATACGTTCAACAATTGGTTAAGGGGTCTTGTCTAAATCCACCCTACAGGATGTAATGTCTTCATTACAGAGTTCTCCCACCCACATTCCAGCTCCGTCTTGGTTACACGATGGAAGGGGGGGTGAGAAGTTACTGAACAGAGAAGGGCTGAAGGGGAAACAGTTACTTTAACAGCGATTCTCCATTTTGTTACACGTGGCACATAGCTGTTAATTTGCACAAAGGAAGTGGGGGAGGAGTTAGTAAAGGAAGCTGTTCTTTTCACACAGGAATTTGTTACATGAGGCTTGCTCATGGGAAGGGGGGAGGGTAGCTGGATTGGAGGAAAGAGTTACTGAGCACACATTTACAGAGTAAAAAAGACATTTTGTCCATAACAGTGGTAGTGGTGGCAGTGATGGAGACAGCAATGGCGGGTGTCAACAGTCCTGGCGAAGGTGTTCAAACTCTCAAGAGTCATGGCCTTACTGCTGATAGTGGATTGGGGAACAGAAACCCTTCCCTTACTCTCCTTCAATTTCATCAAAATATGTTTTATCAATGATGGTGGAGTTGCTTTTCTTATTACAATAAATTAGTTAAATTAAGGATTGTGTATTGTGTAAACTAACACAATGCGGTTTAGCAATAATAGGTGTTTGTGTTACAAAATGAGTTGATACTTGGTAGATAAATTCCTGTAACTTTATTGTCTTTGAACACAAGAAGAAGAAACACAGCACAGTACTTGCACAACACACAATGGACTGAGCACATTCAGAGAAAAAAATATATAATTTTCTTTCTTCAAACAGTTAATATAGTAATAGCCTAGTTTCACATAAGGACCAATGACAAAATGGTCCATTCTACCTTTCAACATTGTTTCAAGAGCTAGCTAGATACAGCAGCAAGTGAAACCTAGCCTCACACTAGAATCAATGGCCCAGGCCTTCTACGACTCCCACAAAGGCACTTAAAAGGGTAAAGCACTCAATACCACAGCTGGTAAACCTCCTGTGGTAGTTGCAGTCAAAGTCCATGATAGCATCCTGCTTGAAAGTATTTGTATTACCGTTGCTCCTGCCCCCCCCCCCCCAATAAGTTATCACTTGATCTGGGAATAAAATCAACATTATTGGCCAATCATCTTTTTTTGCAATCTTTAATTGGATAAGGGATCTAGCCCACATGATTGGACATCATAGTCAACTAAGCTCCCAAAACAGAAGCCTCTTCTTCATTCCATTTCCCTTTTTCTTTTGCCAGGAATGGGCCTCCAAATCAACCAGAATGAGCATGTTCGGGCTTGCATGAATCAGTCCCCAAGATTCTGGCGCATGACGGCTTGGAATTTCATCTGATTGAATTCAGCAGAATTATGGCTCAGCCTAAAACAAATCTCCAAATCTCCAAGTTTGCTTATGCGAGTTACCTGTTGTGTTATGCATGTGTGTGGGCCATGTATGATGTTAAATGTTTGTATATAGGATGCTTATAGAACTTGTATGTATGGTGCGGGATGTCTGTGGTATGACTGGCTGCTTGCAGGATTATGTATGTGCGGCTGTCTGTAGTGTATTGAGGGGATTGTATGTGGATTGTGTGGAGGGAGATGTTTGTAGGGCTCTTTATTAATTCAGGAAATGTTGTTCTTGCATTTTTTTTAAAGTTATTCTAAAAGTTGTTTTATGTTCCTTTCCTTTTTGCCTACCTTTTGCCAGGGAGGGGACATGGTCTCTCATTGTCCACTAGAAGTTCAGTACTTGCAGCTCTCGTCCTGCACCTTCTGTGGGTGCAGACCACTAGTCTCTCATGGCAACTTTCTGACTCCCCACGAAGCATCGGGATTTGCTGTAGTGTCTGTACTTTTTTTTTTTTTTTTAAATAACAAATATTGAAACAGTGATTAAAAGTATCAAAATTATTTATCATTAGAATGTAGCACATGTAGGATTGTAACCCGTGACAAAGGGTGAATATATATGTGTATGTATGGGTAGATCGATGATATAGAGACACAGACAGATAAACAGATCAAATTATAATAGCAGCAAATCAGAAACTGGTCTAATTTTAAGATTTTACTATTATTTTTTTATTCCTTTATTTTTAAACCCTTCAGAATAGACTTAAATATTTTCAGTGCAATGCCTGCTCTGTTGAAGTTCTAAAGAATGAGGCAACGAATACGTATTTTGACAGATACATTTCAAACTTGGTTTCCCTGAAAATCCTGAGTGGAGACCACTGGTCTTTTTTTCAAGCTGTTCTCATCTATGTTTGTATCAATGTGAGGGAGCTTGGGCCATCTATATTTTATTACCATAGAATACTA
This sequence comes from Pelobates cultripes, assembly GCA_933207985.1. NCBI lineage: Eukaryota > Metazoa > Chordata > Amphibia > Anura > Pelobatidae > Pelobates > Pelobates cultripes. Next base: position 38,040,701 of record OW240912.1, on the reverse strand, counting down.
TTTTAATATAAGTCAAATATATGCAGTGTATTAATGCTGCATTTATGCAATAATTTTAATAAGGGAACATAATAACTGCAATGGCAGCCAAACGGCTATGCAGGCAATTATTTTTGTCTCTACTTTAAAGTCGCTTACGCACTTAATTTACATCTAGTAATTTAGGATCTTATTTAGAAGATTTACAGAAGATAAAGTAAAGGACACACAATCAATGGCTTTATGGCTGGAGAGAGTCATCACGGGGTCAGAGTAAGAGGAGTAAATTATGCATTTTAAGTACAATGTTAAATTCTGTGACCTACTGACCTTTCAGACTACAAGTAGTGGACAAAGTAAAGTAACATCAATAATCCCCATAAAAAAAGTGCAAAAATAAGATTTTTTTTTCGGCATTATTTCTTTTTCAGACAGTTATCTACTATAATCTTGTCACTTATATGGAAGATCGAAACCAGAGCACAGAATTGGGTTGTTTTTCATAAGTGGGAGTCCTTAAACGTATTAATATATTATAAGATTATCATTAATGATTAAGGAATTGACCAGGGCATTAAAACTGTGTTTAAACAGCAATGCAAGTGTTTACAGTAAAGCTAATCCCTAATGCAGACTCAGTCACAGTTTGAACAGTAATTTTGCACAGTTATTAGTTAAAATGTATTTATTTATACAGGAGTCGAATATTGTACAGCTGTGTAAATGCCTCCTCAATCTACTTGAAAAACTCTACATTAAACTGTGTTTTATTAATCTAGCCATTATTATAGGCTATCTTGCATTTATTTTTAATATTATTATTATTGTTATTTATATAGCGCCAACCAGTTCCGCAGCGCTTTATAATATTATGAAAGGGTTGGGGCTTACAATAAATGAGACAATTACACAGTGACACAGGAACAATAGGTAGATGAGGGCCCTGCCCAAACGAGCTTACAGTCTAAAGGTTGCGTAGTGAAGAATAAAATGGTATCTATACACTAGGAAATGCAATTTAGATGTTGTGTCTAAAAGCGCTGTGCCAGAATTTGTAAATGTTAAAAAAAAGATGCTCCTTTGTAAATGAGTTTTAAAATCACTTTTACTGGCATGCACTCTAGTGGGTAAATAACCACATTCTTCTCCTTTTTGCTCATTGTAATAAAAGCAGTACATTATTACATGAGATCTATATTGAGATGGTCACTGTCTAGAGACAGTTGGAAGACATGAACTACCTTCAACCTGTCCAACTATACTGTGATTGGATGTGCCCACTCATTACTGTTTACAATTCTCGACATAATGCTGCTCCAGCCTACCTATCCTCCTTAATACATAAGTAGGTCATGTCCTCTATGCTCTGCCGAAGACCTAAGTCTACCCTCTGTCCGTACTTCCACCTCAGATGCTCACCTTAAAGACTTCTCTAGGGCTGGCAGCCATCCTAAACAGACGCCATCTAAGCCTGCTCTCTTAAAAACCAGATACAATCTGCTGAATATCGCTCTCACCAGACCCCATCCTACCCCACAAAGCACCCAAAATACCACAGGAAAGCACATCACATAAATTGACGCCTTTCTTTCGCAGCCAAGCAGCCCAGACAGAGACGTAAATCAGTGGCCTACCACGCTTCGCCATTCCTAGGCCTCGAGGCCTTTCTCGGTGGACTGGGAGGGGGACGCAGCTACCCAGAGCACTCCCCGCCTGACACTGCCACTAGCACACCCACCATGGGCCGCCACACCCAGAAACCCACTGTATGCTCCAGCACATAAGGCAGGGACAACGGTGATATGCTGCTCAGACCTGTACAACTAGAGTGCGCACACTCAGAACTCCCGCTCAACGCTGCCCCAGCCTCAGAACCGGTAAGTGGGGAGCCTGCTACCACAATGGCCTCACATACTGAATGTTCCCTGACTCCTGAATTCCAAGAAGACTCAGCCGTCACCACTAAAGGCACTTTTGGTCAACATACAAAAGCTGTTAGCAACTGATGTGGCGCTGGTCAAACTGGACATTCAACATGTAACAGAACAAGTCAAAACCGCAGAGGTAGACATTATTTCTGTCCACACTACTGTATCCACCCTCAAGGTCTTAATCCAACAACTTCAAGCAGAGCAGCAAGTGTTGGCTTCTCAAATAATGTACCTCAAAGATAAACAACGCCGGACACTCATTAAAATTCGTGGGATCCCCTCTACAGTCTCAACTGAAGAGCTACTGCACTTTATTCGGTGGCTACTAGCCACAATACTATCTCAGACGATAGCCAAGAGATGGGATCTATCAAGTGACAGGTTCAGTCTGTACCTCACCAAACATACCTCGATATGTAATACTGCGCTGCGTAACGGTGCACGACAAAATACAGATAATGGCAGCTCTGAAAGGTAAAACACCACTGACCTTCGAAAACTCCCAGCTCCTATTCTTCCAAGACCTCACCAGAGCCACTCTGCTTCGGCGCAAATCCTTTGGACTAGTGACGACCTCACTAAGAAAAGCTGAATACCATACAGATGGGGGAACACTGGCTCTCTACTTGTCCATCATAACAGGACTGCTCACAACCTTCCATTGTAAAGCGCTGCAGAATTTGATGGCGCTATATAAATATCATAATAATAATATAATAATAATAATAATAATCTATGTCTGGGGCACCTGCTTTTTTGAATGCAATGGGACTGCAGCCCTCACAAATCCCCCCTTTGCCTGGAGGTCGTCCAGAGATCCAGGACCCAGATGACAACACCACTCCTGACCAGACGAAAAGAGGTCCACAGACTCTAAACACCTGAAAACAAATATGGGCTGTGATAACCAGATATGTTGCCCATAGATATCCCTAACAAATTTATGACTAAGTTCTCCGTATGTTTTATGTTATATGGTTATACTTCTTTTGCCTTCCTCTTTGTGCGCTTTTGTTTATAATTATTGCTAACATTTAAATTAGATCCCCATTCTCTCACCAACACTGAGAGTTCCAGACATCCTTACTACCCTCAACAGAGGCAGATAACTCCCCTACTACCAACAGATTAATGGAATCGAACTTAACTACCCCCCTCCCCTCTGCACCCCTGGTTGGGGGTAACAGATAGGATGCCAAATTAGTATACCTGTGTCTTGGAGTAGTGCCCATACACGACAATCCAAACTGACCAGACAAACTAGGCACTCAGTCGACAGGTACAAGCAGGCATCCAATTTACACACATGAGCAAGCTCAATTTTGCATACATTTATGCTCTCACACTTCCTTCTCCAACATGAAAAGACCCAACGAGCATACATAACTTCTCACACTTGCAGTATCCCAGGGGCACAACACACACTCTATCAACTTTGTTACACGAAGGCCTACCCCGGGTTTGTCCCCACGCATGTTCACAATAAGGAAATGTGCTTAATACCTGTGACGAAGTGCCCTTCACCACTTGTGCCTGGAGAGGACTAATTGCCAGGCTCCTGCCATGTGACTATGGTCCCTGGGAGACTTTGCCAGTTAAAAACTATTTGGGCTTATTTGTTTTTAAAAGACTGTTTCTGCCCTTTGATTCCATGGGAGCATGTGCCTCTTCCCCTCCACCTCTAATACCTATACCATTGTTCTCCAGCAGGGCGTTGTCCCAGGGACACTGCCAAACCAGTTGAAGCAAGCTGTTTTGTCCCAAATAGGACTTTTACCTAACTTTTGAACTACTGGAGGGAATTGTATGATTTTTGGGTATGTTTATAATTAAAGCGTTCCGTCACAATACCTTCATGTAAATGTTTTCAATATGCTGTTAAACACAATGTCACACGAGAACAACACCATTAACCTTGTACTTCTTAATCTGTGTGAAAATTATGATCTTGTTGAAATGATAAACCGAGCACAAAAAAAAGACTTCTCTAGGGCTGCACCGTTCCTGAAGAACTCCCTCCCCTTCTCTGTTAGAATTTCACCCAGTCTCCATTTCTTCAAAAAAATCATTGAAAACTCACTTCTTCAGGAAAGCATATCAATTAAACTGTTAACAGTGAATACTTTTGTAGCAGCCTAACTTCATCTCATTGAAGTAGTCCGTGTGCAGTGTCCCTGTCCTCTATACTCTGCAACTGAAATTTTTTTTGTTTTTAGAGAAAGTAAAGACTACCTCTGGTGGTTGTCTACCAGAAATAAAAACATTTTAACTAATAAATCCCCATGATTCAAGGCTTTCCTATGGGGAAGGCCTAATGAGTGTGTGGAGTGTGGCGCAATGACGTCAGATGAGGAGTAGTCAGCACAGAGTTACTTAAGTGATTAAAAGGTTTTTGACTCTTTCATTGAGGGAAGGCAGGGTGGGGGGGTGGGGAAGGGAGTTGAGGCCGCAGGGCCACAGGGACACTATAATGTTAGAAATGCAGCTTTGTATACATTTCAATTTTAACTAAGAAATCCCCATAGGAAAGCTGATTCAATGTTTTCCTATGGGGAAGGCCTAATGAGTGAGTGGCTCGATGATGTCAGAGGTAGAGATGGAACCAGCGCCGAGTGACCTCAGTGCTGGAATAAGGTTGGGAGGTACGGGGGCTGAGAGGGTAGAGGGACACTACAGTGAGTCTTTCCACTTTAGCTATTTTGGATTAAAGTTTGAAACTGATTCTGAATTCACTTTGGATTCTTCACAATTTGCAATTTAGTAAATAAACCTGATAGCACATCACCCATGAATCTCCAATGTGATCGTAGTCCAACATTACCCTTTCTCAAGAAGATCTGGCATACTCTAAGGGTATATAGAAAGAAGAGGAACCAATAAAAAATGATTTCCCAAACCATCTTCTATCATATTTGTATCCAGTCCACTACACTCTAAATGAGACCCTGAGGAGGCAGACCAAAGGGCTAGCTGGGAACAGGGACATGTGTGAGTGGGGGGGGAGTGTAATAAGTTTAAAGAAAGGAGTGTGCAGCTGCAGGCACAACTGGCATGGCTGCTGGCTGCTTCTGGGTCATGTGACCCGTGTCTGGATGGCCCGTGCTGGCGGCCATGTCCATGGGCCTGTTTCAGTCCCTCTACTGGAGGCCAGGCTTCTCCGCGGCGCAGGAGCACCAGCCCTTCCTCGCGGCCCAGGCGCGTGGGCCTCTCAGTCCGTGGCCGGGAAGCCGGGTGCGGCTCCCTCTCTTACCCCTGATGGATCGCAGACTGCTTTGCCATGGTAGTATGCGCGGGTTTTTGTCACAGTGGGAGCGCAGCGTGGGGGTGGCATTGGCACAATGTATAGGGAGTTCTGTTCAAGGGGGGATGGGGGGCCACGGGTGGGGACAGTGGGGATGGAAGATGCGGCAGTCACTGCAAGGGAGTGGAAAGGTTGCGCTGGTGGCCCACAGGGCAGCCTATATGTGCTGGTCCGGTCCGTTGGGCCTTCATTTGAAGCAAGAAGTTAAGGAGAAAATCTGGAAAGGGGAGTTTGGGGAGATTTTCTCTCTGCTCCCACTTTAAGATCTGCAAACTGGAAGATCCTGAAAACATTTACCAGGACTTAGTGTGGAACGTTTGCTGCGTGTATGACGAGCAGTTCCATCAGCGCCTGATGGTCCACCCTCGCCACCTCGGATCCTGTTGGTTATGTAATGACAGCCAGTGCAAATGGGGGGAGAGCTGTAAATTCAAGCAAGAGTGCTCGGTGTGCAGAGGAAGCCACTCCATGGCCAGGTGCTTCAAGTGGGGAAAATCGGGGGGCAAGGGTGACACTGTGGGGTCTAAGGGCGAAGACACCAGTGTATGTCGCCGCGATGGCCCCTTGGCTAAGCCGCTATAAGAACCGGAATGCAGCGGAGGTGCTCCTGGGGGGAGTTTCGGGACAGGTTTTGGATCCCTCATTGGGAGCGGGGAGCAACAGGTGTGTGTCGGAATTTGCGTTCCGTACGGGAGCGCCGTAGATAGTGAGGGACAAGTTGGATAAATGGGCAAATGGGGGGAGAGCTGTAAATTCAAGCAAGAGTGCTCGGTGTGCAGAGGAAGCCACTCCATGGCCAGGTGCTTCAAGTGGGGAAAATCGGGGGGCAAGGGTGACACTGTGGGGTCTAAGGGCGAAGACACCAGTGTATGTCGCCGCGATGGCCCCTTGGCTAAGCCGCTATAAGAACCGGAATGCGGCGGAGGTGCTCCTGGGGGGAGTTTCGGGACAGGTTTTGGATCCCTCATTGGGAGCGGGGAGCAACAGGTGTGTGTCGGAATTTGCGTTCCGTACGGGAGCGCCGTAGATAGTGAGGGACAAGTTGGATAAGAGGTGTCATTTGGGCGCATGGCGGGCCCCTTCGTGTCCCCGCCATTCCCGCACCTGATGGTTTTGCCCCTGGGTGTGGGGCCCAAGAAGGAGTCAGGTAAGTTCCAGCTTTTTCACGATTTGTCACACCCTCCGGCGGGTCTGTGAATGGGGATATAAATGAGGAACTTTGTCGGGTCTCTTATGCCTCGTTTGGCGCTGCAGGGCATGTGGTTCGCGCGGCGGGGCCAGATGCCCTCATGGCTAAGGCCAACATGGAGTCGGTGTTCTGTTTGCTCCCGGTGCATCCGGAGTGTCATCACCTCCTGGGGTGCGTTTTTGAAGAAAAGTATTATGTGGACTTGTGCCTCCCTATGGGGTGTTCAGTATCATTCTTTTACTTTGAATGTTTTAGCACTTTCTTGGAGTGGCTTGTGCGGATGGAGTCGGGTTTGCCCTCAATCCTACAGTACTTCAATGACTTTCTGTGTGTGGGAATGGCATACTCACCTGTCTGCTCATGGTTGCTGAGATCCCTGGAGTCAGTGGCGCAGTCCTTTGGGGTTCCACTGACGCCGGATAAGACGGTGGGTCCGGCTACCTGTCTCAGCTTTCTAGGGATTAAAATCGATTCCTTGGCCATGGAATGCCGCCTGCCTATGGACAAGGTGGTGGAGTTGTGTGGGTTGGTGGCGACTGCAAGGGAGCTGCGGAAGCTGCCATTGTGTCAGCTCCAATTGTTCTTGGGTAAATTGCAGCTTGCTTGCCACATAATGCCGATGGGGCAGGTGTTTAATATGAGTTTGGCTGTGGCTACGGCCGGGGTGTTGAAGCAGCACCTTTTCATGCGACTTATCCATCCACTGCGGGAGGACCCAGCAGTGTGAGATGTATTTCTGGAGGGTTTCAATGGGAGGATCTACTGGCAGGCCCCGAAAGTGTCCAATTCGAAGCTTGACATGTTTACTGATGCGGCAGCATTGGTAGGCTATGGGGCCATCCTGGGTGCCCACTGGTGTGCTGACACAGGGCCGGCATTGTGGCAGGTGGCGGGGCTGATGAGGAATCTGGCGTTCTTGAAGCTGTTCCTGATTGTGGTGGCAGTGGAGTTATGGGGCTATCTTTTTGGGATTGGCAGGTCGCGTTTCACTGTGACAATTTGGGGGTGGTGTTAGCCATCAACAATCTGTTGGCTTCCTCTCCCCTGGTGGTTCACCTGCTGCGATGGTCGGTGTTGCGCTGCCTGACACAGAACATTGTATGTAGGATAGTGCATCTCCTGGGGTGGTCAATGTAACAGCACATGCCCTTTCTCGTTCACAGTTGCGGGAATTTTGGGCGGTTGCTCCCGGGGCAGATGCAGAAGGTTTTCCGTGCCTGGTGGAGCTGTGGTCTCTTGGGCTGACAGAGTAATGGAGTGGATCTGCGGGTCAGTGTCGGAGGCCACATGGGTTCGGTATGGTATGGCAGGAATTGCTAGCTTTTGAGCAAACTTACGGGGGATTCCTTCGGTCCAGGCGCGGCTCCAGGGTCTGCTGCGTGTGCTATGGTTCTGGGAAGTGTTGGGGTGCTTGCATTTGGCTGTTTCAGCCAAGCTTTTGGGCCTTAGCTTCTGGTTTAAGCTGGCTAAGGTTCCAGACATTACGAAAGATTTCCTGGCAGTACAGGCGATAAAGGGTTAACGTAAGGGCCTTAGGGTCCCAGATTCTCGTAAGCCCATCTATGGGGCTTTGGGGAGGGCCCATTGTTGGTTCATCGGGACGGGGAATATCTGTCCCGGTTTCAATTAATTCAGGTTTTTCGCAAGTCGCTGGAAGCTTTGGGCATCGCGAGCAGTGAGTTTGGGGGCCACTCCTTTCGTAATGGGGGCAGCAGCTGAGGTGGCCAAATTGGGATTTTCGGAGATGGCTATTTAGAGCATCGGTAGGTGGGAATAGGGAATGTTTTAGTCCTACATTCGCCCCTCCTGCATGATTTTCTTCCCAGCTATGTTTTCTCTGTAGGTCCGGTGAAGTGAGTGTGGGTGATCGGGCACTACTATGTATACTGGGCCAGGCAGTGGGCCGGTATTCGCCCCTGGGGGCTTCTTCTCGAACAGTCACCTATGGCAGTGGAACTTCGATGGTTCATGTCCAGGGGGATGCTCTGGGTACATCTGCTCCCAGAGCTGGTTCATTTATCCCATTTACTGGGAGTACTGGGTGTCTTGGTGATTCATCTTGGGGGTAATGACTTGGGATCAGTCCCGGTTGGGGGCTTGGGGGACATGATGCGCAGGGACCTGGCAAAATTTATGAGTTTGCTCCCAGACATCTACTTCATATGGCCAGATGTTGCTTCACGGAACTTCTGGAGTTGCGCAATGGACCAGCGGCAATGGAGCGCACTAGGGTGAAGTTAAATAAAAGGGTATCTAAGTGGGGCTGGATCTTTTCAATCTGGTGCTTTAAGACGCTTTGGAGGAGCTCATAGCAGTGCTGGTGGGGCGCCCTGCTGATGTTAGGGGTAAAAAAGCAGGGGGATTGTGGAGGATGAAGGTCCTTGCCAGTCAGGGTTGGACCAATGGTCCAGTGGAAATGGTTCAGGGCTAGCCCCTTCCCTAGCCTTGGGATTAAGTTATAATAAAGGACGTGCCCACTGAGTCAGAGCCAGTGGTGAGCATGGATGGCATGGTTAAGTCATGGTGAAGGATGTGCCCACTGAGCAAAAGCCAATGGTAAGCATGGATGGTATTGAAAGGCCAGCTGGAAGACCAATTGTGGTGTATGGACGAGGGGGGAGGCAAGCGGCAAGCGCTCAGGCTATGTTAAATAGCTGGCAAGGATCTGGTAATAGAAGTTGCAGTTATGTCATGTTAATGTGTATCTTAAAAATGGTATTGTTTTTAATAAATCTGTGGCCTGTTTGTCACCATTTCCGTCTTGTGTCAAGTAATTCTGGGTGAGTTGGTATAAGTAAAAGGGGTTTCTTCCTACACTATGCCAATTACCTCCACACAAGACCCTGAGGAGGCAGGGTCTTGTACATAAGGAAATTTCAGTATTAAAACAAATGCAGACATAATATAAATGACAACTAGCTTACATTTACACATTAATTAATGCTGCCATTTAATGCATTTGTCAGACAGTTTACTAATAGGGGCTACGTTACCAAGAGTTAAAGTTATGGTATAATATTTTTTTCCAGCTATGTCTCCTTCTAGTCATCACACATTTAATCTTGTATTGTCTCCAGAGGATACAAGGAAAATACTCACTCTACTAGCACAATTGACAAAAGCAGTGGAACTGTGGCAGACTATAGTAGAAGGGGTTCTTCCTACCAAGGCTCTTAGTCAGAAATGGAGGTGGACATTGTGGTCCAATATCACCTCTGTTTATTGCTTTATGAAAAAGAGTACAAGTAGCAATTCTCAGGTGAACAAGACTGCCTGTAATTCAAAAAATCTAATGGAAAAGTAATTAGCCCAACTGCAGTCATCACCCAGAAAGCTATGGGAAGTAGACGTGCGTACAACTTCCGTGAGTTTTATATAATAGTACAATTGTAGGTGCATTTTCCTGCCATTTGGTTCAAAGATCAAGTGAGAAGAAGTAAAGAGAGGGAGAAAGCAGGAGCAGTAAAACAATCTATATTTATATATGTATTTCATATATATTATGTAAATGCATAAATATAGATCTTTTACTACTCGTTTTTACCCCCCTATCTGTTTCTTCTCACTTGATCTGTAAATAAAATCAACATTTAGTGAGCGACCCCATTAATCATCTCAAATCGCAAAGTCTAAAGGCCAATGCTTACAAATCACTCAGAGGGACTGAAGCACAAACACGCAATCTTCTGGCCACAATGTGCATGAGCCTACATAGCTCTAAAAGTATAATGCAGAGTGAGACATGAGAAGGGAGGTAAGGTTAAATATTATACTGGCATATGTGAAGGCTTAAAGAGTGATCTGTAATATTCCTTGTAATACAGAAGCCTGGTTTTCACCATATATTTAAGGCTGGACCTGTAGTTGTAGGAGGGGCTTGAGTCCCCTTTATAAGTGCGTCCAATCCTATCCCACTTTACCATTGTTGGTCTAGCGAGTTACCCCTCCCACCACTCCCTTTATTCACATCACCCTCTAAGGTGGGCCCTCTTTATTACAGGCCTACTGCATTGTCGGTTCCGGCACACCACAACCATCCGGTGTTATTAACTATGTTTTATTGTATACAAATTATATGTTATCTTACCATCACGACAATATTGTCCTGACCACAAATATTATTTACTATACATTGATGTTACGCACATGTTCCTTATACCATTTCCGGATTCCACCATTTCATCTTAGGTTCTCCAGTTTACTCTAACATACATTATGGCTAGTATTCCCACCTCAAGTTTACCTTAATTTCCTTTTCAACAACTTCACAATTGATCGGAGATCTAACAATACAATACCTTCTTAAATTGCTCATTGTCACAGTTGTTTTGAAGGAGGTACAGTAATATGTGATTGTTAGATATATGTGGGCAGTGGGCTACAGGTCGCAGACTCAAGTCTCTGAGAACGAGACTACAATGACCTTGTTCAAAATGGTCTGGACAGTGTGAGAGGAGAGTTCAATGTAGGCCTCAGAAGAAAACACTTATGGGGTTGTAGTATGTTCTGGCTATTTCTGTTTTACCTTTAGATTTTTATTTTGGCTAATTTCCCATATTCTGTTGTTCTAGAACTGGCTGGTTAACGAGATTGCATTCTTTGGCATCTTAATCTTTGGTGATGTTTTGATGTATGTTTTCTCTATGCTTGCTTTTCTTTATTTCTACAGAGTTGATGTTTTGTTTTTTTAGTTAGATCCAGGTCTTTCATCCCGACCCTTTTGTTTTTCTATTCATACTGGCTGAGTTATCTCCTGCACAACATCCGTATATCCTGTTATTCATACATGCTTTAGCATTAAATGTAAAATCCTGGTTCTGACTTACAAAGATTTCCAAAACTGAATCCAATACTTCAGATTGTTTCTAATTTGCAAGGGCAGCCGTTCTAGGTTCCTCCACTCAGTCCACTTGCTTATGGGATTTCCAAAGGAGAGTCTCATTCTTTTAATATGCTCCACCTGAACCCATCAACCTCTGTCCCAGATTCCATCATCTACATAAATCCCTCAAAAACATGTTTTTCATTAGTGAAACAGCAAACCTGCTTCATGTAAGTGGGTTGATGTATCTAGGCAAAACAGGGGTTCTCATCGGTGTATAGTACTACATGTTGAGGGGAGTTCCATTTGTTTCCTTCTTCTTTAGCACTTTGACTCTGAATAGCATATGTTCTTCTTTGATTAATTCCACTCACACTACAATCTAAGGCAGGGGTAGGCAACCTATGGCACGTGTGCCACGCACGGCACTCGAGGTGTTTTCGCACGGCACTCAAGGCTGCTGGAGCCAAACAGGGTCTGGCCTATCAGGAGTCCCAGTGAAACTTCAGATATCTGCTAATGCGAAAAGGTGGTGAAGGTCAGTTCTCAATTTATACATTGCAGCATGTAGAGGAAGTGATCTCAGATCACTTCCTCCTAACACTTGTGAATGTGAATATACACTGGAGTAGAGCAGCCCGCAGCTGCTATCGCAGCTCCCGTCCTTGAGCTCTACCTGGGCAGCCTGGTCCCCACTGGAACCCAGGGAAGCCACACACACTGCTAGATATACACAGAAATGAAGAATAACCCTCCCCCATACAAATAATACGAACAGCCCACACACAAACATACACACATCCGCACAAACTCAACACCACTAACAATCCACATACATGCACACAACCACACACGCAGCCTCTCACATGTTATACCCCAAACAGCCCCTCACATACACACACTACCAAACACCCAATGTGACATTTCCATCCACAAACACAATTCCATAAGCAGCACACATTCATAGGTATAGGTATACACGATACCACCAACTACTTATGAACATATACAATATAATAGCTCATATACGCACATATACAACAATACAAAGCAATTACAGTATAAATAACACAAGCACAATACGGTAACATACACGCTTCAATTTAATAAAATAGGATCGATACTCTACGGGACATCACAATCTTATTTCGGCGCAGTGCTGCTAAAAGGTTGCCTACCCCTGATCTAAGGTGTTCTAAAGTTCCTCCTTTGCTGCTAAGGTTCTCTTCATATAATGTAGCCAAATATATTTAGCTACTTATAGACTGCACACATAGCATTCCCTCTTCCCCTGGATACATTGCACTTCACCTGTTTTTACAATTATACCCCACTTCATAATAACTCATCATCCCTTGTTCCCATTTTCCTAAATTGGTTTGTTCTTATATGCGTGTATGCTTTATCCTTTTTTGCCTGTTGAATAGAGTTATAAATAATGCGAGTTGTTTTTTAATCATATTTTTTTGTGCTTTTATCCCTTCCCCCCTCCTCGAGTGTTCATTAAAATGTTATTGTGTAACAACTTTAATGACTTCACTGTATATATCGGTCCTTGTCTGCTAATTGAGAATGAATTAGTTGAGGTTAAAAAAAAAAAAAATCTATAATAACAGGTAAAATGATTTGAAATGCTGGAAAAAAGAACACTAATGATGAAAAAAATTGTTGCCATGGTTACTAAGTTAAAATAGTTTCAAGACTGAAGTGTGCATGTTCGTGTGTGCTTGTTGTTTGTGTGTTTGTGAATTGCTAAACATTTACATACGTCAAACAGTTTCCTTGCGTACGTTGTCATCTAAGATAATAAATATCTAGGAAACTTGAACTGGATACACGTAGTGAAGGCTGCAGCTATTTGACAGATTGTCAGGGGTTCTCTAGAGAAGTCATTCAGAATGTCACAAGCTGCAAAGTGGATTGCAGCTTTACAATTTGAGAGATGGAGATAGAGTTCACCTGCTGTAAATAAATGCTACACGGCTGGCAGTGCCAAAAACTATCTATTTGACACCAGAGTTAAAGGAGGAAACAATCCCATCCCCCTGCAGAGATTTTAGGAGATCTTTTATAGTGTGACAGCAGCATGTCTTTCCTGAAATAGAAGGCTAGCAGGGCACGTAGCCTCTTGATAAAACTGAGATGTTCATTGCATTACAAGTTTAGCAGTTAGGTTAATTATATTCGCAGTTTATTTGATTATTTCATTAATTTGAGATAGTGTCAGTCATGTTCACAATGTTCCGTGTAGGAAAGCCAAAATACAACTAACAATCTAACATCGAAAGCCTCTCGATCTACAACTATTAATTTAATAATAATTATTAAGGAAACATTAAGATTACTCTGGTTTCCAAGTAAATCCAAGGGGATGCTACTATTGCACAACATCAAGGAGATGTTACTATTACCCAATTTAATGGTATGCATTTTATCTACGTCAGAAGGATGAAAGGCTGAGACAACAATGCCAGGATTTGAACCTGTGACCCTCAGTGGTCAGATTCTACTGTTGATGCATTAGCACACTGTGATTTCCCTGACCTTAATTTAAAGATTTTCTATTAAAAATTATATATACAGTAAATGTCATCATAAACAGGAGATACCACAGACAAATATTCTCCTAATTTAGAAATTTGTAGATCATTTTCAAGATTTATTTTTTCTATACATGCACTTTATTGAGGTGATAAAGTCCAGCCAATGCCCAGCCCTTAGTTAATAGTGATACTGAAAAATGCAAGGATAACCCTGAGTAATGCTGTGTATGACCTATTCTTTGATTGGATAATAATTTTCCCTCCAATTATAACAGTTGCCACCTCTTTCATTCATAGAAACATAGGAAGTGCCAGCACCTAAAACTCATTCTAGTCTGGCCAAATTGTGCATTAAAAAAATGTTGGACTACTTGCATTAGTCCTTACCCCTAGGCCCCTATTAGTCTTATCTTATATCTAGGATAGCCTTATGTCATGCTTGTACTCCTTCACTGTATACTATTAACCTCTTCCACTTCAGCTGGAAGGCTATTCCATGCATCCACTACCCTCTCAGTAAACTAATACTTCCTGTTATTACTTTTAAACATTTGCCCCTCAGATTTATGACTGTCCTCCTGTTGTGGTAATTGTCAACATTTCTTAATTTGCTGGGACAGTCCCTTTTTTTGTGTCCTGCCATGTCAAATTTTGATCTGTCTTGGCATTATTAGTGCTTATGAACTGTGGCAGTCTGTCAAGGTATCACCGCCATGAATACCCTTTTCCCATAATAATAATAATAATAATAATAATAATAATAATAATAATACGCCAACGCCTGTTGGTGTAATGGTCTGGTATCCAAATAAGTTTGTCCAGGGCCGGCCCATTCATTGGCCCCAGTGGGGCCACGGCTCCAGGCAGCACTGTGACAGGGGCAGCCCCTGTACCTTTAAGAAATCTGGAGCAGGGCCCGGGCCGCCTATTTGTACATATACATATATATATATGTGCTGTTCCGGACCTTGCTGTTGTATACAGTGTAGAGGGAGCCCCGAGAGTGATCTTACATCCCCAGCTCTGGCATGCAGTACGTGCTGCGCGGAGCATTGCCATGGCAACCCGTGGTAACGCTCTTGCGGCTCGGGGGAGAGAAATGCCTGCTGCTGGGGATACAAAGCAGCCCTGGAAAAAAATCTATGCCAGCCCCATAAGTCACTGTATCATGTATTGTCACATGTAATACGTACGGCTATGTGTTGCCACCCTAGATGATTGAGTATTAATATATAAACACTCAATTATCTGGGGTGACAAGACATGCATACATATACATATATGTCTTACATATTATTGAGGTATATATATATTTCTAATATGGTGAGTATGGAGGCTGTGAGTTATTTCCTGGTGGTCCAGTGGGCAGCTTTCCAGAGGTCAGCAACATACGTGGGGGGCAGAGCTTGAGCTTCTGTTCAGGAAGCGGCGCTTCCGCGTGGGGGCGGGGCATGCAGCCGAAATTGATTTACGCTGTGCAGGGAGACATGCGTGGGGGCGGAGCTTGCGTGCGGAAGGCCGAGCTTCTGTTCAGGAGGCAGCGATTCCGCGTGGGGGCGGGGCATGTGGCCGAAATTGATTTACGCTGTGCAGGGAGACTGACCGCACCAGCCCCCAGCCCCTCCATCCTTACACCCCTCGGACTGACAGGCTGGCACAGTCCGAGGGGAAATATTTAAATAGATTCATCATGCTGGTTATTAGAGCTTGCTGGTATTAGAGCTTGCTGCGGCCCACCAGGAAATTTCCCAGTATCCCAGTGGGCCAGTCCGGCACTGATTGTAAGATCACTCTCAGGGCTCCCTCTTCACTGTCCTCCAGCTCCACTGGACCACCATGGAATCATATATCCCACCTTCCTGCCCACAAGTAAGAGGCAGGGAGAGAGGGAATAAGTTAAAAAACCTCTCACCACCCCAAATCTACTTATTACCACAAACACACAACACCACAGACACAAACTGCATGCACTTTATTAACACAGTCATACACAGCATTACTCAGGTTATACATGCATATTCAAATATCACTAATAACTTCAGGCTGGGCATAGGGTTGACTTTATCACCTCAATACTGTGCATGTAGAGAATAAAACAAAAATATTGAAAATGATCTACACATTGTGTTAGCAAATCCAAGCAAATTCCTAAATTATTATGCCACCTGTGGCTTGATATGAAAATTTACTGGTAATTATGTGCAAAATTAAAATAAGATTGTGAATACCGCCTCTTGCGTGATAGATCTTACGAAAAACACAGTTGATCAAACCTGATCTAACGAATATCTACCAAAATCAATATAAAAAGTTTTAAATTTCGGTTGAGGGAGGGCAAACACGTAGTCACGTCCACAAAGTTAAGTAGTGAATACCGCCTCTTGCGTGATAGATCTAATGAAAAAAACTGTTGATCTTACCTGATCTAACGAATATCTACCAAAATCAATAAAAAAAAAATGTAAATTTTCACTTGAGGGGGGACTTACCAATCGTCACACCCACAAAGTTAAGTAGTGAATACCGCCTCTTGCGTGATAGATCTAACGAAAAAAACAGTTGATCTGACCTGATCAGTAACATTTTGTCCAAATTTCAGTTGAGGGGGGCCAGCCCCCCCCCCCCAATTATATATGCAATATCTCAGTAATTAGACTAGATCTAACAAAAATTTTGCCTGATCTAACATAGAGCTATCGTAATCAACAACATTTTGTACAAATTTGTGTTGAGGGGGGGGCTGACTACGGGTTAGCCCCCCTGACAATGATTGTTAATATCGCATATTTCATAGTAGATCTAACGAAAAAAATTGTTGATCAAACCTTATCTAACAAATGGAATAATCTCTTGTTAAAATTCTCAGTATGGGGGGGCGAACCTGGGGATGGTCTTGCACGCAGGGGTAAGGAATCATTTTCTCCCCAGGCCACTAGTATAAAGAAGTTTTGGGATGCTACCTAAAGTATATTAGGTAACTCTATTGTTTTATTATTTGGTATTCCAGCTGTCACAATATTGATATAAATGTTTGCTGTAAAATTTAAAATATGAGTGAAATAAGATGAAACATTTTGCTGGTTTGGCCTCAAAGTGGGATATTATTTTTGCCCCCAGCCCTCTCCTGAATACCATTATGGTGGGTTGGTGGTTGCTTCTCTAAAGTAACACCCTGCCTCATTGCATTCTACCTCCTGCCCCATTACTACATGATTGTCCTATCTTGGGATTGCTTCCTCCTCTCTGTTAATGTTGACACACTTTATTCCGAACACATTGGCATCTGAGTGGAGTGATCCATGCAGTACTAGCACAATAGACATCCAATGCCACTCAAAACACAAACGAGTAAATATTATGTGACGTACCAGCCACAGTGGTGCTCCCATGCACTTTGTATCTAGCACTTTTGTTTCCCACTGAGAAACTGAGAAACTGGTATGAAACATGTAGGACTTGCATTGACCTTGTGAATACGTTTAAGCCTGTTTTACCTGTCGCTGTTTACTTCTGTTTTGTTCACTTTATTTATATGGTTATCTTATTTGGTTGCACTTTACTCTTTTTCATGAATGAGGCTGACGTCAGCAAAGTACAGAAATAAGAAGACTTACACCAAATATCTCTGAATTCTCTATATTTGGCTTTAAAGTGTGAGTGACCCATTGGCACTTAATACACACCCACAACTGTCCACACAGTGCTGCACTATGTTGTATCATTTTTATTTTCCCTGGCTGGATTAACCCTATATTTTCCATGTGTACTGATTGAAGATTTGAGGAGATCATCGGGTAACTCCATTGCTAGAAGGGAAGTCAAGTGTTTATATATATATGCACTTTAGCTCACTTAAGCACTTTATTATCGAAGGAGTGCAATACGTATATATGCACTTTCGTTCATATTAAGCACTTTTTGATTGTATGATATTGTGAAAGATACTATTCTGCTATACAGTGGTGCTCCCCACTGATCCTTCAGATTAAATCCACTAGTTCTTAGAGCTCTGGTAATTCTAATTACAGGTATAACCAGTAGCATTAAACACCAAGCTTCACAGAAAAATTATAGGTAGACATCTTTAAATCTCAAAAATATGTTTCAACTTTATTGAAAAAAAAAACAGCTAGCTTGTAAACAGCGCAAATGCCTATAATGTGAACCCACTGGTCTCTCTCACCAGTCCATTCATCAGACTGCCATGCAACATGTCACATCTTACCTATCATCTATCTCCCTGTTCACATACCCCTACCCACCTAGTCACCTACACCTACCAACACACCTAGTCACATCCCATCCCAAAACCCAGCAACCTATACTTATCAACCACACAGGCAAAATCACCTACTTACCCAAATGGAAAGTGTGTTCTACCAACATCTCCCATACTATGGTTAATCATCATCACATAGTTAGCATTTTCTAGATTGTTGAGCCCCGTGAACAACATACAATCATACCTCACAAGTGTCCCAATTAAGGAAGGACAGTCCTTATCTTGGACCTAAATCCTTCTGTCCATCATTTCTATCCCAATGTCCTTCTTTTCTATGAGCTCCATATTGTCTGTGTGTCTGTGTGTATAACAGAGCAACACAGTAGGAATACTCAGAATGTGTCTTTAAACTACAATCAATGTGTTGAGAAATAAGTCTGTGTAAAAACACTACACCAGTTTACTGGTGTCCCCAAATGTGAAACAGCAGTGAACCAATCCAAGCTGGCAGGACAGGAGACTGAAATAGAGACAGTCCCACAGAAATTGGGACATCTGTGAAAGATCTACCACATAGAGCATAGAAACATCCTGCACCCAGGTGTTAGTGACCTCTAACTGAGCCTGTGGAGACATTGCTAAAAATGTAAAACTTACAAAACAGAGCAACAAACCTGACAATCTTTGCCCGGGAGCAAGAAGTCTGAATGCTGACTTAGCTCTGGTTTTATAACCTGCACTGTTTTGAAAGTTTTAAAACTTTAGCAAGTCAATTTATATTTTTTATACAGTAATGCACTATTATTTGTCTTATTCTGGTTTTTACAAGTACATTATATCATTTAGATTATTGGAAAGCCTATGGCCTAAAGCCTCCATGGCTGAGATCATAAAACTTGATGATCTCAGTAAATCCAATGCTTTCCTATAGGAAGCATTGGGAGACAATTGTTCATGCACTGCAAAACTCTGTCTGCGCCAATCAACATCTCATCATAGAGATGCATTTAATCAATATTTCTACGGGGAACTTTCAGTGCTTCCATGCAGAGTGCCTAGACGCTGAACGTATGTGCTGCACGCCATGCAGCATGTAAAAAGGAAGCACCTCTAGTGGTTCTCTGAGTGATTGCCACTAGAGGTGTTACTAGGCAGCAATGTAAACACTGCCTTTTCTCTGAAAAGGCAGAGTTTACATTAAAAAAAAATGCAGAGACATTAAGCTGTAGTGGTTCTGGTGACTATAGTGTCCCTTTAACTATTTTAAAGATTACTCCAAACAGTGTTTTCACTAATTGTATTTTTTTATTAAAAGGCATTCATAAACTTTCTTAGTCCCTCCCACCAATGTTTCTTGCTTAAAATGCATTTAAAAGTGTATAAAACTTACCTAGAATCCAGCGGAGTGCCCAGCTCTCCTTAATCGATTTCATTACTTTTTTGCATAATGCTGCGCTATTTTCGATGTCCAATCAAATGCTTTTCTTGAATTCAATGCTTTTCTATTTGAGTTCTGGGCTGCCTAATCATGTGCCAGTGCTGCAACTAGACCCCAGCACATAAGTGAAGATATCACTATATATGCAGTGTTTCAAGTCAAAGCGCTGCATACGCAGGTTGTTTGCTTCGCAAACCCTGCTCAAAGCAGCAGTGGTCATGGAGGCTGGAGTAAGCCTTCAATGAGCTCATTTACTATTATACCTTAGTGGTTTTTTATAATAAAAAATATAACATTTTCCTCAAGAACAAGTGTGCAAATATAAAAAACACAACTACAAATGATGAAATGGGTTGGCGTCTTGGGCGCCTCAAAAACGCCACCTTGTTTTTTTTTACTATTTACATTTTTGTATGGTACTGTCTGTGTTCTGCAGCACTGAAAGGGTTTGTTCAGTCACAACTAAACAGGTCGCAGATACTTAGTGAAACATTACGCAGAAAATGGATTTTTAGCAGATGACAAAACAGACAGAGCAGATTCAGGACAGCCATTAATTTAATTCAATATTTTTTTTTATCGAGCGCAGTGATTTAAATATTTTTTTCTTTCCCTTAGGTATCGGTGTGTGTCATTTTTACAGTGCAATATGTGGTTTTATGATTTGCTATAGATTTTTTGTGAGTGGTTTTTGAATTCCAAAACTCCTGATAAACTCATCATCTCCTGTGGTTTTGCCATAGAACAGCACTAAAACTGCTATACGAGTTCCAGACTAGAAATAAACAGAGGGGTACATTCACTAGACAGTGAATTACATTGTATTTAAAACAGGATTGCAAAATTCCATCCAGTGCTTACCTGAAAAATGTTTCCCTCTCACCCATCTTCACGGTTTGGCTTTATCAGAATGAATTTAGCAATTCTCTCTTCAATTTATCACAGCTCAACGTCTATTAAAGGATCACTATAGGGTCAGGAACACAAACATGTATTCCTGACCCTATAGTGTTAAAACCACCATCTAGCCCCCCAGGCTTCCTAATGCCTCTATAAATGTAGCAAAATCTTACTGTATTCAAGGCAGAAGCTGTAGATCTGCATGCTGTTTGCCTAAAAAAAAAAAAAGCAGTCTGCTGACATCATCAGAAGTTGTTGCCTGATCCAATCACAATGATTCCCCGTAGGATTGGCTGAGACTGACAAAGAGGCAGATCAGGGGCAGAGCCAGCACAATTCAAACACAGCCCTGGTCAATCAGCATCTCCTCATAGAGATGAATTTAATTAATGAATCTCCATGAGGAAAGTTCAGTGTCTGCATGCAGAGGGAGGAGATACTGAATGTTTGGATGCATTTTAGGCAGCCATGACCTAGGAAGGATCTCTAATAACCATCTAAGGAGTGGCCAGTGGAGTTATCACTAGGCTGTAATGTAAACACTGCATTTTCTCTGAAAAGACAGTGTTTACAGCAAAAAGCCTGAAGGTAATGATGCTACTCACCAGAACAAATTCAATAAGCTGTAGTTGTTCTGGTGACTATAGTGTCTCTTTAAGTAAACCTTTGAGTCTTCAATGACAAATCCCTCGCTGTTACTGGACTGCAAATCCCAGAACAAATCTCAGGTGTTGGCTGAGATTATTCAGAGTTACATTCCAGCAATTGAAGACGAGCCACAATTAACCGCCTAGGGATTTAGATTTTCTGAAACGCAATTGCAATTTATTTGACTTAATTTCCATTTGATTTATGATATCTATTAAATTCTTCTTTCAGTCCCTCTGCTTTATTTTTTTTTAAATTTATTTTTTTTATAAAGTGAATGGAATCTGTTAATCTAGGTATGGAGAAAAGCTTCAAACTGCAGGAAATTCCATCAGCAGAGACCCAAGATGCTCTTTAGATATGAAAAACCTATTACACTTTACACAAAACAAAATGAAAGTCTGGAAATTCATAAAAAACTCTTTGCATATCTGCCAAAAAAAGCAGCAGATTGAGTTTACTGTTATGCTTATTACGGCTGTTATGCACTTACTGAGGCACATTCAACGAATCTTCTTTTTCTGCGTGTACTAAATGATAACAAGCAGCTGGATACTGTAATTGAAATGCTTTCTCTAAGAAAGTGCAGCACTGCAGATAAAATACAGGGGGGAAAAAACCCACAGCCAACTGCTCCTGTCCTAACTGCCCAGCTAAAAGGAAGGTGATGACTAATTATTTACTACCAAGGCCAATTAGCAATTAAGCCTGGTGACCTATGCTAAAATTGCTAATAGGAGCTCTGATGTATCCTTACAGAATTGTAACGCGTGTACCGTGCGGAATATTGATACGGACAAAAGACTTAAGATTTATTGCATTTCAAGCTTTTGACAAGCCATAACTAGGTATTTTCTGCTACAAAAGGAATCAATGTAATTCATGTGAAAGCTTTCAGATGTTTACAGCTTGTGAGCTCTATTTAAGTCTCCAGTTAACTATTTTCATGTACAAGAAAACCTAAACTCTTGCACATTTGGTATATTTTCCTATTTTCAGCTCTGCCACCTCCCTCTTGCATCTCTCCCTAGTTATTTAATACCCTCTTTTCATCTTGTTTATGCTCTGTACCATCTACTCCTACCTATCACACCTCCACTTCACATTAGGCTCTGTCTTCCCCCAAGCTTAGCTCATTCCATATCTTACACTTTATTCCACGTCTTCCTTTCTTCTCCACTAACCCAGTCTTCCTGCCCATTACTCAATCTCTCATACTAATTTATTTATCCTTTCACATTTCATACCTCAAGCCTCTAACAAGAAGGAGCAGTAAAGAAGCATCAGGGGTACCAATCTGTCACTGCGCCAACTCAATCACTGCCAAATGGTAAATGAGAAGTTTTCTAAGTGGTTTAATGAAGATTTGGTGCCAGTCATATGGAAATAGATTTATTTTACTCTATAATTAAAGTGGTACTATAGGCACTAAAACAACGTTAGCTTAATGAAGCCATTTTGGTGTATACATATTCAGTTTTACTGCTCAACTATCTGCTTTCTAGGAGTTAAATTACTTGGTTTATCAGCCCTAATCATACCTCCCTGCATGTGACATTCAGATCATTTGTAAACACTTCCTGTAAAGTGAGATCTAATTTTTAACCCCTTAAGGACACATGACATGTCATGATTCCCTTTTATTCCAGAGGTTTGGTCCTTAAGGGGTTAAACTTCCTTTATTCTACATTCTGTTTAATTTAGAATGTATCATCTCCTGGTCTGTTAGTAGCCTGCTAGACCTTGCAGGAGCCTCCTGCTCCTCCTGTGTGATTAAAGTTCAATTTACGGAGGAGGAGATAAACTTCCAAAGTAAGTTAACATCTAATTGAAAATAAAACCTTTTTTTCATGCAGGCTGTGTGACTAAAATTGATATAACTCATAAATGGCAAAGAATTGAGCAGTGAGTCTGCAGAGGCATGATCTATACACAAAAACTGCTTCATTAACGGTGTGAAGGAATGCCCCATCACTTGGTTCAGTAATATTCATTTTCCCCTGTTTGTTTGCTCATTTGAAACTCTCCTAGTTTGTTTCCTGAACAAAAACCACCCCAACATCTAATTAGAATGTGCAATACAAAGTATTCAGTGCGAAACCACAACGTAAACTATCACTAAAAGGTTCCCCTGGGTGGCCATTTCGTGTAACCGAACACACGTGGTTGACAGAATGGACGGTGGCCATTTTGTCTCTTGAACGCAGGCAGCGGTACCTAGTCGTCGAGTGCCTGGAACTTATTTCGGCTAGGCACTCCTGCTAACACCGGTGAATATGGAACTGCTGCCCGTTCAAGTTCACGACCACCAATACGAACGGCGTTCGGGAGATTTAAACTACCGAATAGGGGGAGCATTCAACACTTAAAAGCATTCAGATATTGTGTATGGCTTTCGTACAAAAACCCTCGAACTAAGACCGGCCGTTGCCACGATTTCTCTGGAACTATTTTGGTCTACTACCTCATGGCCGGTCGGTCAAAACTGTACCTTGATGAAAATTCCAAACCTCCTGAATTGATCTGAGTGCTTTTTGGATATGTTAAGCACTCAGATCAGGGCTATCCAGGAATGTGACTCTCAAAGAGGTTTTCATGGATTTTGGGGGTACTTTTGGGGGGTGTGTATAAATTGAGAGTGCTTGCCTGCATTAAACAGATCTACTCCCAGCATTCAGTCTCGACTAATGTGTGGGGGGAAAGGTGATACCAGCGATATTTACTTTTATGAGTGCTGGAGCTACGTTATTTTGGGAAAGGGAATCCGTGGCGGCGATATACTAGCAGTCCGCCACAAATGGGACACAACAGTCAGCAGAACAACTACAGCTTAATGTAGTTGTTATGGTGTCTATAGCATGTCCCCCAAACATTTTAATGTAAACACTGCCTTTTTGGAGAAAAGGCAATGTTTATATTGCTGCCTAGGAACACCTCCAGTGGCAGTCACTTAAAGAACAACTAGAGGTGCTGTAAAAAACACAGCCAGATATTACAGGTGCTTCCTGGGCCAGTGCTCTGCATGGAGACAGTGAACTACCTCATAGAGATGCATTGATTTAATGCATCTCTATGAGGAGATGCTGATTGGCCAGCTTGGCATTTTGCATAAGGGAAAGCATTGGATCGACTGAGTACATCAATTTTGATTATCTCAGCTAAGGAGGAGGATCAGGGGCAGAGCCTGCGCCAGCAGACCTGCGCAGTGCAGGAATAAATGTGAGTAAACTCACCTTTTACAGCGGGGCCAGGAGCCCAAATAGTGTTATTACAACTATAGTGACAGGAATACAGGTTTGTATTCCTGTCACTATAGTGTTTCTTTAAGCAAAAGTAGTTTTGTTGAATTTGGTGTCCCTTAAAAAAAAAAGATGAAAGATGGAAGCCAGACGACTGGCCATTACATGACAGATCTTGCCATGTTGTCTACTGGTGAAAGTGGCCCTGCTGTGATCAATTACAGCGGATCAGAAGTGTGTTTGATTCCCTGTACTGAGCAATTTCTTCTCTCACAATTATCTCAGCTGGACCACTGCTTCAGAGAGCACCCCTGGAGTGAATGTCTCCTAATGTTAGCATGACGAGTGGCAATATGTGATGGTGTGTTTTTAAAATACTACATATCACTCTCTGACGAGTGTCCCTATGATTAATCACATCTCTGATTCTGACATAATTATACTGAACAGTCTAAACACTTCTAAGATTAATATTATTATCTATTATTAAACACCCCTTAATAGAACTAACGATTAAACATCCTTAGAATTCACAAGTAATAATGGAAATATCTTTACTATTTTTTACTTTTGTTGTGCTGTGTTACAATTTACTATTCGAAGATTTGTTTTGTTATGATTGGCAATTCATCTGAATTTGGGCTGTACGGGTGATTGTAGAAATTCCTGATTTCTTTTTTTTTCCCCCGCTACTCCTATATAGCAGTCAAATACGGTATACTACAACATATATAAATAATATTTAGAATATTTATATTTTTTGCAGTACACTGATTAGGCAATTTTGTCTAATTGTCTTATTTTTTTCTAATGAGATTTATACAAGCCAAACTACCATAAGTCTGAAATTTGGTTGTCCGAGATAAATTTGGTTGTCCGAGATTTTTTTTCCCCACACAAAGTGGTAAAATCAGAAACAATAATTTTTTTGCCAAGCACAATTTGCTTAAATAATTATTGTATGTTTAGAAACGGCTGACAGATGATGTAGTGGTGTACAGTAAAAAACATAATACATATAGTTCCATGTTTAGAAATTATGAACAAAAGAAGAGGAGAGCTTTCTGCTTCAGAGCATATAGCTTACAGATGATTCGGAGAAGGACAGGGCTTGACCTGAATCATGAAGGAACAGTAGATAGGAACTAAAGAGGAAAGGTCACACTTTAATGGAGAGGTTTAGAATTGGACACCAGGTGATAGAACAGGCGAGTTATATTAGGATAGAAGATTAAGTGGATTAGAGATACGTCCAAAGAAAAATCGTGCAGAGGTTACAGAGAAGAATGCACTTAACACAGAGCAACAGCTTTTTATAAACACTATGACATCTATTGACTAGACCCCAGTGACAAAAGTCCAACCAGTTTCAGCTCAGATATTCACTTATATTAAGTAATCTCCTGTTTTCCCATTTAATGTGAATACTTTTTAAAACACATGAGAACAAGGAAAATATTGAGAAACTGTCAATTCCACCACACATGCATTGAATACACTGCTGTAATATTTATTTATTTATTTATTTTTATTTATTTATAAAATATTTTACCAGGAAAGATACATTGAGATTTCTCTCGTTTTCAAGTATGTCCTGGGTCCACAAATCATTGCATTGTTACATTAGGGTACAATAAAATACAAAAACAATATTTATACAAAATATATACAAAATTTAACATAGAACAGGTAGGAAATATATAATATAAAATATAAATGTGTTATGTCTACAGGATTGAAATGCACCAAAGTGTATTATGGGCAATGTCACTACTGTTCTATCATTCAAGTACTATAGTTCTGTTTCTCAGTTCCATCTTCCCATCTTGTCGCTTTTTGCACACTCCTTAAAACTGTGGTTTAGTTTGTGTACCCATCAAATAAAAGTGCTGCTGGTTTTTTTTTAAGCAGTAATTGGCTGGATTTTTAATTTGTGTGTTGGGCATGATGTGTATTGCACTCATTTGTTTCTCTTTCATTTTACTGACTTAAGGAGAAATATGTGATTGGACAATCAGTTACCTGGGGAGAGATGGCAGCAGGATGCACTATGTGAAGAAGGCAGGCCGGCGGAGGCAATGTCATGCTCTGGGCAATGTTCTGTTGAGAATCCTTGGGTCTTTGCATTCATGTGGATGTTACTTTGACAAGTAGAACTTACCTGGAGATTGTTGGAGACAACATACACCCCTTCAAGGCAATGGTGTTTCTTGATGGTAATGGCCTCTTTCAGCAGGATAATGCATCCTGCCACACTGCAAAAAGTGATCAGGAATGGTTTGGGGAACATGACAATGAGTTCAAGGTGCTACCTTGGCATCCATATTTCCCAGATTTCAATCCAATTGAGTAACTGTGGGATGTGCTGGAACAACAAATCTGATCCATTGAGGCCACACCTGGAAACTTTCAGGACTTAAATGATCTGCTGCTAATGTATTGGTGCCAGATACCACAGGACATACACAGAGGTCTTCTGGAGTCCATCAGAGCTGTTCTGTTTTGTCACCACTAGGGGAGCACAATGTTAGGAAAGTGGTTTGAATGCTGTGACTGATCACTTTATATCTAGCTGCCAGTTCTTCTGTTTTGCAATTATGCTCTATCTAATAATATAAATATTCAGTAGAACGTTTTAGTTCTTCCATTTCTGACCAATACAAATTATTGTAGCTGTGCAGATTTGGTAAATTATATCTGACACTAAACCTATATAGAATATGTTTTCCATTTTATGGTGCCAGAAAGAGGTTTGGGTCAACCCTTCAGCCGAGCCCTCAACAGATTGACTATCTCATCCCAAAATGACTGAGTCTTACAGGGTTCTTCACTAAAGTGTGAATTCAAAGTGAATTTCAAAATTAGGTCAAAATAGCAAGTCCAAGAACTCAGGCCTTTAAATTCTCACTTTAATAGTCTACCTTTACCCAATATGTATGTTTCTCTTTTTCCACATCCCCTGGAGCAATTTGCAGATATTGATGTGTAAATATGAATTAGTTTCACTGAGTTGAAGTACCATCTGTATACAAACATTACAATATTTTCTATATGAATTGTGAATGATATTATCTTTGTGGAGGCTTCAAATGCATCTCTAAACCCCTCATCAGGATCACAATTGAGAAATCTTTCCCAAAAAGCTTGATATTGCATTTTACCCGTGTCTTGTGCATCCATTAGCATAAACTAAATACTTAATATAGTCCAGTTTTCTCAGAAGTGGTATTTGTAATTGTGGTCAAACGGAAGAACCTTTTTTAATTGTTGGCACACAATTCCAAAACAGGATAACAAAACCTTTTACATAGGGAGACCCCAATCTAATAAAATACAACTTGATGGAATGAACACCGTCCAGCAGCTGGCATGGAAATCAGGCAAAGAACATGACAAAACATAATTAAAGAACAGAGTGTGCCTCTTGTTCACACTTTATAAAAGTTTTAATTGGCACTTTTACAAAGGGTTGTTTGACAGCCAGGAGGGTGCTCTTCCAGGTTACCTTGTGCCCCACAAAGCAGAAATGCATGCTTTCTAGAGGAGCATTTAAGTCAAAGATTTTCTATATGATTCCAAAACCTATCAAATTTATTAAAGTTGTATTGGTGCCCGGCGTGTCCCTTTAATCAGAGGAGGCTCAGTCTAGAGTTTGTGGGAACTGAGGCAAAACTCAAATAATAGGCCCTAGCCGATGTGCTCACAGTGACAAGGCTTTAGAAGAGGCATTAGGCAAGGCCTCAGCTAGTGTGAGGTCTTAGGCAGTTGCCTTACTGGCCTAATTATAGAGCTGCCTCTTCCTTTAAGGCACAATTGTTATAGAAACTACAATTCGTATAGCTTTTTATTGTGAATATTTCATATTTGATAGGGAATGCTTATGTATTATTGAACTATTCATTGTACAAAAATCTGTTATGTATATTATTGTAACATTGCTATACAGTATTGAAAACCTTTGAATAAAATGTTATTAAACAAATAAATGTGCATTTATTTTTTTTCATTTCTGCATAGTGTGGATGTTACGAGTTCTCCCGCATGACAAAGGAGAAGGTCAGTTGTTCTGGATGAATGATTGCACAATCAGAACAGTCAGGAGGAACAATACTCATGTTTTCAGTGCCCTCAAACTTTGAGTAGAGATGACCAAACACATATTAAAAGCAGTGCTGTAACATTTTATCCACCTTTTATTAGTAGTTTTAACTCCTTGCACTAGGCCGAGAAATTCTTCATTCAGTGATGATAACAAACTCCCACTTGTTAAGAGTTAGAAAAGTAAAAGGTTCTTGTAATCAAAACCTCCAAAATCTGGGAGAGGGGCTGCCTTTTGCTAAGAAAACTGGATGTCCTTGTACTAAGAGATAATAGTTTGGATTACTCAGAGTAATTTTTCTACTTAATAGAAAAAGCAGCTCCCTCTGGCGGGAAACTTTTGTAGTATACAAACTTCAGCAACTTCTGAGATGGATGTGAAGCAGTAGATGTTTGGGACAAGGTGGTCATCGGGGCAGAGGGCATTCAATGTCTGGAAGCATGGAAATAATTTCTGTAGACTGAACTATTCTAATTCTTCATAAATAACCAGGCCTCTTTGGTCAAAGTGCAGCAGTAACCGATTAGTTATAATATCCAGTAGTTGAAAATACTAAGTGGTGATTGTATTCACCAGACGAAATTGTTCAGACATTCCCTGATAAAAAACATTTTAGAGCTTATGCTCATCTGCTTTGCTCATCTGATATTTTTTTTTTATATGTGTGTATTAAAGGCAAACATTATCCCAAAGGGAAGTGTTGGGAGGTAACTTTGGCATGTCATGGTGAGTTAGTGTATCACTGCTAAACACGTTATCTCTCCTCCCTCCCGCACAGAGTGAGCTGGGAGGAAGTGACCGGCTGTCACTTTCTCCCAACACTACTTGCGGTGCGGCTGCAATTTTTTAAAGGGGCCCGGTTGCGCTATTATTACATTGCCACAGTGCTGACTGAGCCCCTGAAGATATAGGGCCCATCGGATGGCCCTAAATGCTTGGGCCACCCGATGGGCCCCATCAGCGTGCGGACCACGGTGCAGCTGCACCGGCGGCAGTTCCGCTGCTACACATGGGGCCAAGGCGGCCAGGCCCCCCAGGGCAACTGGGCCTGTGACAACCGTCATGGTTTCCTCCCCCCGATGGCGGCCCTGCTCTTTTCAGTGCTGAGGTCCTCAGCACTGGCTCGATCTCTGCCTCCTCCCCATAGGAAAACATTGATTCAAAGCTTTCCTATAAGGAATTTGAAGACACTGGATGTCCTCATAGAAAGCGTGAGGATGTCCAGCGTCGTTTCACGTAATCTAACTCCATGAAACAGCAGGAAGTGCCTCTAGTTTTCCTTAAATTTCCTTAAATTTAAATTGTTACAGCTTTCCCACAGTAACATAAATGTATACCTCCACTAGACTGGAACTTAATAGCTGTTCATGTCTTACCAGATTTTGATTATAATTGAACAAAGTCTTTACTGTAACAGTCCAACAATGAATGATTTGACTGGACTTACTTGTACAGATCCTTCATACTCACACTCACAATATCTATAAATGTGGTTGTGTATTTTACATACTGACCAGAGATCAAGATCATGCATATCACTGCCATGCCATCTTGTTTGTCTTCTCATTATTGACATACAAAGCCTAACATATACTAAAACATTCTAAATATTTTTTGCAATTGTAAATCCATCCATCATCTACTTGATATGAGTCCGTGAAACACAACTATACCATCTTGTTCTTTATCCAATATGCCCTGTGCGCCACCAACGTGAATTGTAAAAGCATTAAATACCATATGAGACAATGACTGTAGAATCGTATTTTGGATGCCTGGACTCCTTACACAAGTATAAATTGCTTAAAGGGACACTGTAGGCACTGTATCTGCATTAGCTCATTAAACTGGTTATAGTGTATGGAGTCCCCACGTGTCATCATTTCATTCAGCATTAAACAGTTTTCAATATGTTTATGTTTTAATGTTAAGTGAGAGTTCACAGCAGCCCCTCCCCTCTGTGCCACTAAGGCTAATGAGGAAGTATTAGCCTGAGCAGCAATGGGCAGTTGTGATTGGCTGAGAGTGTCAGCTGACTTCTACTAGCCTATCGGAGCTCTAACTGACAGTATAAAGGCTATGACTGCTAGGAAGAGTGTAATCTCTGCCTTAGAGACACCTCCAGAAAGGGCCACCCTGTGGGTTACCAGGCACCCTTATTTAGTGTTAAACTGCTCTAAAATGATTTAACACTGAATGGAGGGACAGTGTCAGGGGACACCAGACACTATAATCAATTCAAAGAAATTAAATGGTCATAGTGAGTACAGTGTCCCTTTGAAATTGCCTTCATTGTGAACATGTACATAAAGAGGTAGACCATGTTTATCCAATAGGGTATTGTCTAAAAACACTTTATCATAAATAGCATGACGCATAGAAGAGCACTTTTAGGTTGAATCTAGAGTAGGGGGAAAAAAACTTGAAACAAGGAATATATCCAATTCTTCTTCCCTGCAAAATATCCCAGATTTAACAGAATCAAGGTGTTATACAAATTGATTGCCTTGCATAATTAAACAGAAAACTTTCATTCATGCATCCAAGGAGGGTAATAACATTGCAACCTCGTTAAGAAGAAAAGGATGTCATACACCTATCATCAAGTAGGGCATACTTAGGTGGGACACAGGAGCTGTGTGTACTGAGTCCTAAAGGCAAAGATAAGGATGAATTTAAATTGGATAGACTTTAATTTAAAAAGTGGTGAACATAAACTATAATCTTGTCCTATCTAACAGGTTCAATATCACTGCTGTAAAGCACAGGAAAAGGCTGAAGACTACCTGAAATAGAAGCCTTTTTTTATTTTAAAGTTGTTAGGTTTATTAATTGTTTTGGGCTAATTTGTTTATTATTTTTATGTTGTATTTATTTGAGTTTCAAATAAGTACACAAAGCAATGCATTTTTGGCAGTCAACGGGTGAAATTTGTTTGAAATGTATTATCTGACATATTCAGTAAGATTTTTTTTTTAGAAACAACCTTAGGACTTGGAGTGTGTCACACACTTAGTCAAAGCGAGTATGATACATTTATCAAATAAAATGCAAGCCAGCATTATTGTACATCTTTGATTCTCAGCAGAAGCAATAAGGTGGCATGACAGTGTTTGATTTAGGGGTGACACCTATACTGAAACACTATCATTAAGATTAAATGTTTGCTGCCGCTACGCTTTGGCCAATATGTTTCTTGACTAATTTGTTCCTGAAGCTATTCAGTTTTCATTAACAATAAAATCTCCATATAAAAAGTGCTGCGTCTGTTCTGTAGTCACCAGTTCATCTTACAATAATCTAAATTGGAATATGATGTAAACGATGTGTTTGATAGGTACATTTCTCTAAATATTTACTGTGATCCACGGAATTTTTCTCGGCTCACAGTGTGCATTCATTATCAATTGATTCCAATAAAGGGACACTCTAGGGTGACTTTAGAATCACTTGTTTAATGTGCTAATGCATAAAAAAAAAAAACTGGTAAAAATAACTCTGAAAATGTATCTTTGGAATAAACGTATTGGTTCTGACCTCCTTCAGTGCCCATGAGGCCTTCCAGGGAGTGGCTGAACCAGTTTAGTCACAGAACATTTTACTGGAAGGACATAGTGCATGACCAAGTCTGTGATGTCATAGTTAAGCATGCTTGCTCACTTTTCATTAAAGGAACACTAAAGTCACCAGAACAACTACAGCTTAAAACATAGACATAGAAACATAGAATGTGACGGCAGATAAGAACCATTCGGCCCATCTAGTCTGCCTAATTTTCTAAATACTTTCATTAGTCCCTAGTCTTATCTTATAGTTAGAATAGCCTTATGCCTATCCCACGCATGCTTAAACTCCTTTACTGTGTTAACCTCTACCACTTCAGCTGGAAGGCTATTCCATGCATCCCTCTCAGTAAAGTAATACTTCCTGATATTATTTTTAAACCTTTGTCCCTCTAATTTAAGACTATGTCCTCTTGTTAAGATAGTTGTTCTGATGAGTATAGTCAGTCCCTGCAGGCTTTTTGCTGTAAACACTGCTCACTACTTCCTAGTGAGCATTTACACTGCTCACTAGGAACATCTACAGTGGCAGGCAGTCACTCAGACGGCCACTAGATGCGCTTCCTGGGTCAGTGCTGCACAACATGCTGCACTGACATTTAGTGTCTCCGTGCCCTGCATGGAGGTGCTGAACTTTCCCCATAGGGATGCATTGATTCAATGAGGAGAAGCTGATTGGCCAGTGCAGCATTTGGCTCCACCCCTGACCTGCCTCCTTGGCTGAAATCTTCAGAATTTCCCTTAGGAAAGCATTGCATTCGCTGAGATGGTCAATTTTGATGATATCAGCCAAAGAGGGGCTCCAGGGAGGAACCAGCACTGACGAACCCGCCTGGCGCTGGAATAAAGGTGAATGTTTACCTTATTTAAGGGGAGGAAAAGCATCTAAATAGTGTTTTTAACACTAGAGGGTCAGGAATACATGTTTGGAGCCTATAGTGTTCCTTTAAAGTCGCTTAATAATTTTTGTCGTTCAAAGTTTCATCTTAAATTAGAAACAACTTGGGACAGTGAAAATATGATTTCCATTTTCTTGAGTAGCGTGTACTAATTTTTTTTTAATAATAATTGAGAGGAAGTGAGCCCGTCTATTCACCATTCAAACACTTCTAATTAGCGTGAATGGGAAAACTGAACTAAATTAACAGGAAATGTAAAGTTTAGACATCTCCTTATTTCCTCTTAAAAAGAGGTATAGCACTTGCACAAGTTTTTTTAATAAAAAAAAATGCATCAGGCATTACACACAAAAAAATATGAAAAACTGAATTTAAACTAACAAATTAAGAAATGCAGAGTGTAATGGAATATATGCTCTACACGTTTACAGAAATGTTTTTATCCACTATTGCAGGGGTAGGAAATCTCTGGTCTCCCATAATGCTCTTACAACCACAATGCTTGCAAAGCATCATGGGAGATGTAGTCCACATCTGGAGTGCCAATGCCTTTGCACTATTGCACTCTCCCTTTAAGTAAATAACAGTAAAGCTCACATTTCATTATATGGTAAAATTATCTCTCATTTCTAATATGAATAAATGTATATTCCTATATTTTGCTGTGTTTGAATGTAGAGATACATGGCAAGGGAGTGGTCATTTGTTTTATCCCTTTCTCCCTCTTGTCTGTCAATGGCACAAGGGAAATATCTCACACTATAATAATGGATCATGATGAAAATTAGATTGGAAATAACTAACTTATATTACAAGAAAAGCACTTATATGAAATGAGCAAATATTCTCGATGATGGAAAATATCCACATTGTAGGATTTCCCTTCACCGTGGAACAGTATCGGATAACTGACAGTGCACGAGAGAGGAAGTTCTTCTAATGTCCATTCCCTAGAGAGTACTGTATGGCTGTCCATTCCTGTAATAATCTTGTTTGTTATCTTCTCTTTAGAATGCTCACATATACAAGCAATTGTAAGCGGCTGTCTATACATGGTGCCTTTTACACACTATTTTTCATTATTCGTATATTGTAAGGTACCCCGAAGCTGTAAAAGATGATTTATGAAGATTTTCCAACACTGCCTGTGTTAGCTTTAGCTTTGCCAATTGGATATTAAAGGGTTACTCCATTCCCATAACCACTTCAGTGATTTGAAGTGGTCATGGTTGTAGGAGTCAGTATGCGCAGTGTTTTTAAGCTTGAAACACTGCACATACTGAGATATTGCTTATTGTGTGCTGGGGGTTAGTTGCACCCCAGCACACGTAACATTGGCAGCTCACAAATGTGTTCCTAACTGCCTAATTTCAATTCTGTGCATAAATTACATCTACTGTCAGCGTGCACTGCATGCTGACAACAGATATCAAAATCTTGATATCCAAAATCCATCTGCAAGGGGCAGCTAGCTCTCGCTCCCGCCCTCCCTGCCAGTGCGTGATCCCGCCTCCCTCCGTTGCTCATTTGCTTTTTTTTTTTTTTAAATCCCTCTCTCCATCCTCCCCACTCCCTCACTCCACCTCCCTCCATTCCCGGTTCGGAGTGTGCATGCATTCTGAGCTGGGGAAACGGTCCATCACAGGCTTCTCTATGACAGCATATTGTGCCGGAAAGGTTCCACCTCTTGAAAGGGTTATAGTAACTCTTTAACTAGTCACGATTCAGAGTTTAGTGAATAAACTCACGAGATGTGAAAAGACATGTAGAATGGTAAAAGCAGCATGATCACTAGTGGACTGTGTCTGCTGATTCCACTGGTTGCCATATTAAAAGCCCCAAATTTAAACATTTTCACCATTTTGTGTATACAATTTGTGAATATATATGTGTGTGTGTATGTGTTTGTGTGTAGCTGTATATATGTATATAAGCAATACACAAATAGAGAAAAGCAGCAATTCAATAACTGGAATCAAGCACAGAATAACATCATTTACACATTGGTTAATCATTGCACAAGGTCAGCTAGTCCAAAATCCTTTAGCAGTCATGCTCCTCAAAAAGTTGTTTTTATGTAGCTGTTTTAAGCAAAGACTATGCATTATATCACACTCCTGTGAACTGTTCCACTAGGCCTTCACAAAACTCTTACAGCTCCCGAAAGAAAAAGCATTGACATGCGCACTGGAAGAATCGTAGCCCACTGCATTCTCTCTATGTGAGCATTGCTACCACCAATATAGTACTGGAAAGTAACCGGCAAACTGTGTGGTTGTTAAATCTAGCAAAAACAAACATCCAAACTGGTCTGAGTTGTTGGTGGCCCACCAGAAAATCCGAAACAGCTGGTAATTCTTATGAATACTTTCTTCTGGCACGCCATATTTACAAAAAATATTTTGTAACCACAGACTTGACAATTTAATTCTCTATGTTTTAGTATTTCTATGTTCAATGCTTATGAAATCTTTTTTTGTAGACATAAGATGAAAATACATTTGAAACATTTTCAAATTTTGTGAAGAAAACAAATAAAGTTGAGAGACTCCACACTCCCGCAATATCAAGTGCAAGTAATGTATTCATTCAATAAGTGGAGGCGGTGATGTTTTGACAGTAACTGTATCTTTGTCAGGCTTGTAGCAAATCATGTAGGGTATATGACTTAGTCACATTAGTTGGGGACATTAATATAATAGATGGCTAGAACCTCTAGTATCCATGGCCACACAAGTACAGATGATATGTTTCATTATACAGGATAGAAAGATTGGGGATTTGCCATTAATTAATATATGAATAGACTCTCTTCAGTCAAAGTCTTTAAAAATGTAGATGTAAATAAGATGATGATACTTTCACATCTAGTTAGTAGGTTACTGACACTGATGCAAATTGTTTGGCTACAAAAAAATATTGTTTCATACCAGTTGCAAATTAATTTTAGGGCATTTGTTCAAATTTAACAGTGCCATTTATGGGAAGTCGACACATTTTAACATAATTGAAATAACAAGGTCATTGTGCTACACCAAGAGTTCCCAACCCAGTCCTCATGTACCACCTACTAGTCCAGGATTTAGGGATTACCCTGTTGTGTCGAAGGTGTTTTTTTAATTATTTTTCTAAAAACACCTTAGACACAACTGGGTAATAACTGAATCCTGGACTGGTAGTACTTGAGGAATGGGTTGTGAACCATTGTGCTACACTATCTCCAACTCTAACTGATATACAAACTTCTTCTCTACTTGCTATGACATCTATTTGATGACTGATATGTGGAGCTATTGGTTGAATATGTGTCTGTAAGATCAGGCCAGGGGAGGGCTGGCAGCCTTAGGCCTGGGGGGCAAAACCAGTCAAGTGGCCCATTGCACCACCAAATCAGTTCACCATCTATGCCCACCTGGTTTTATAACGGATATTGATGTTATGCTAATCAGTAGCTCTTTGCCATACCCGCTCCTTCACGGCTCTGACTTTCAATGTTGTCAGAGCGCAGGCTGAGAATCTCTGAGCCTGTGCTCTGACTCACTAACTGAGCGCCAGAACCATGAGAGAGAGGATATAATCTGACTGCACCTACTGCTGGTGCGCACCAGTGGACCACCAGCGAATCATTTAAATTGAATATGCTGGTGTCCCCAACTTGTGAGCTGTGTTGGCCGCCGGGCGCCTCTGTTGTCATGGCACCCTGCGTGACCGCACAGCTTGCACACCCCAACGTCTGGCCCTTCTGACACATACTGATGTTACTACTTAGAAATCCCTCAATATTAATACAGACATCAGAGTAAACACCAATAAACTGTGCAAACAGAGCTGATCCCCCCAAAGATTTGCTGAATGGATTTGTTGTAAGATTAAATCATGCCTCCTCCTCTCCCTCTCCCATGCGCTGCGCTGTAGGCTGGGAGGAAGTGAAGAGTAATCACATTCTCCCAGCACAGCGCCACCTGTGGCTGCATGGGGCACAGCTGTTTAATGTAATGCTTGCAGGACAGCCACCTGCCGCAGAACCTCTTTGTTCCCATCGCTGCAAAGGGCTCCAGGCACTGCTTGCTGTGAGTGTGAGCCATTGTAAATTAGGGGCAGAGGGCACTTGCACTGCGGTAAAGACAGGTCTGGGCAGGAGGAGAGTGCAGTGCAATCCCCTCCTGTGGGTCACCAGTAGACACAGTGTAGACACAGTGTGTGTTTACATTAAAAAGCCTGCAGGGACCGGCTATAGACACCAGAACCACTTCATTAAGCTATAGTGTCCCTTTAATGTGAGGTAAATTATAGATTAGTGTCACTAATAATATACTAGATTGCCTACTTACAACCAGATGAGGATGATGATGGGCTGCGGTTTGGCTCCACTGGTCTGGTGTAGAAGAGGATCTCTGAAGGCTGTTTGTAACTGTGGTCACAAAATTCAAAGTTCTAGTAGAATGGGAAGCAGCTCCATTTTTTGGGGGCCCCTTAAACAGCTCAAGGTCTGGGTCCCAGGGCCTGACGGTGAGTATGCCCATAAGGCCCACCTAAAAGTCCACCTACATGTTCCACCCATGAGTTCGCTCACAGGGAGTGGAGTGTGTAGGGGATGTGTTATGTGTTATTGTAGAGGATCTAATGTGTGTGCTTATGGTATGTAGTGTATAGGGATACCAGTTTGTGTAGGTGATGCAGTGTATTTGTAGTGGAGGCAGTGTGTTTTTGTGTATAAGCGATGTACTGTGTGAATCTGTGTTTGTATGCATAAGGGATGCAAGGTGTGTGTCAGTAGTGTGTGCATTGAGTGTGTGTATGAAATGCATTGTGTTTCTGTATATATGTAAGAGAAGCAGTGTGTGTGTTTGCATGTGTGTGTGTAAGGGTTTGCATTGTGTGTTTCTGTGTATGTGTGCAAAGGATGCATTGTCTTTGTGTGTAATGGATGCATTGTGTGTTTCTCTGTGTGTAAGGGAAGCATGTTGTGTTTCTGTGTGTGTAGGGATGCATTGTGTGTTTGTGTATGTATAGGGATGCATTGTGTGTGTGCGCGTAGTGTGAAAGAGCTCCCTGTCCTGCCCCCTGTCCTATAGAGCTCTCCCCTGCCCCTTAGTGGTCTCTCCCCCCCCCCATTCCCTAGCAGTCACTTCTCACACCCACCCTCCCTGTGCTCTTCTCATCCCCCCTCCCCCAAACCTACGGTATTCTTTTCAGCCCCCTCCCTGTGTTCTTCTCACTCCCCCCCATGTGTTCTCCTCACCTCCCCCCATGTGTTCTACTCACTCCCTCCACCCTCCCTGTGTTCTTCTCACTCCCCCACCCTCCCTGTGTTCTCCTCATCTCCCCTTCTCTCCCCTCCTCCCTGTGTCCTTCTTACTCTTCCCCCTCCTCTCTGTGTTCTTCTTACTCCCCCTGTTCTTCTTAACCCCGTTCTTCTTAATCCCCCGTTCTTCTTAATTCCCCCAATCCCTCTGTTCTTCTTAATCTCCCCACCCCGTTCTTCTTAATCCCCCCACCTCTCCCCCTTCTTCTAATCCCCCCTTCTTCTTAATCCCTCCCCCCTTCTTTTTAATCCCCCACCTTCTTCTTAATTCCCCCTCCCCCCTCTTAATTCCCCCTACCTCTTCTTCTTAATTTCCCCCCTCCCCTTCTTCTTAATCCCCCTTATTAATCCCCCCCCCCTCCCCATTCTTATTAATCCCCCCCTCACTTTCTCTCCCCTCCCCTGGCCGAGCTGCTCTGTTGTGCGCGGTGCCGGCCGGACTGATAGGAAGGAGTGTGCACTTCCTGTCAGTCCGGCCGGTGACAGGAAACAGAAACTCCTGTTCCGCGTGGAGTTTCTGTTTCCTGTAACCGGCCGGACTGACAGGAAGTGCACACTCCTTCCTATCAGTCCGGCCGGCACCGTGGACAGCGGAGCAGCTCGGCCAGCTACAGGGGAGGGGAGAATATGTGCTGCAGCCGCCTGAGGCTCTTAACAGAGCGCTCAGGCGGCTGCAGCATTTAAAGGGCCGGCCCTGCAGCGGCCGGTCCTGACAGAATTTAGGGCGGCCTGGGGGGCAATTGCCTCCCTGCCCCCCGGCCCAGCCCGCCCCTGGATCAGGCAGTCACTCTTGGCAACATATCAACAACAAAGCAAAATAAATTACTTGTGCCCAAAAGGTTGCTCATGCCAACAAGTTAATAAAATGTACATGAGCATAAGATAAAAACTACTCTTCATCATTTAATAAATTATTCACATCAACATTATACTGTAATATAACATGTTATTGTCATCTAAGAATGTTCGTTACAGTATCAATGTCCTGGGCTCTTTTGGTTTTGTAACATGTAGCTATAGTCTGCATTACAATAGATGTGTGTTTACTATTCAGATCTAATTTGAATGTGTCTCAAGTGCAAATGGACTAAACCTTGCTGAAACTGCTTAGGGAATTGGCTACCCAAGCAAGTGGACACCAAGTTTGGTCTGTGTTCAATTGTGTAGGGCAGATATATGACTTGCCATCACTATTGACCAAGAAGAGGACAATTTTTAGCTCATGACTTCAGCCTATGTGGATCTTTAGCAAAAGTATTGGATCTCTAATCCAGTTGAGTCAACTTTACAGATTGTGAAAGGAAACATAATCCCAAATGCATTTTGAATTTGATTATTAATTACTTTACTCCATGTCTAGAGATGCAGAACAAATTCATATTTTAAATATGTAGACACAGCTGGTCTCTTTCCTGTTTGAGATCAACACAGTACAAAAATAATACACAGATTTCTATATACGAATCCTCTCAATGCCCAAGTGCACTTTTCTCCATGATTAATCACACAGATGACCCAAATGATTTAGCTCCATCAATATCAAGTTTGTTTCATTTAAAAAAGAAATACCAGAACATTTATTTGGAACGCGAGATGCCTTCCTTGCATGTACACATAGAGGAAAAAAATAATCTCTTGCATAGACTGTTGTTCAGGCATACATAATATTTAAAGGGACACTTCAACTTTAGGTTGTTGAAATTTTGATTGTGAGTGATGAGTGTGTCTTCTTTTTTCATTTTACAAAAAGTGCAGTTTTCAATAGAAATTGGCACTTTTATAAACTAACCTTGTTATACATCCCTGACTATCAATCAGGCAACCGGTCCTGTCACTTCCTGGTTGTTTAGCTCAGTGGAGCTAAACTCAAAAGGCAGTAATTGCCAAGAGAACCTTAATTTCAAATAGTTCTCATTGAACTGCACTGGTGAACAGACAGAAAGTCTGGGATGGGGAAGAAAAGAGGGGCTTGCAAAGGCAGCAGAGAAGAAAATTGTAGATTTTGCAAGCTGTTTTTAGATATGCCAACCAGTAAAAAAAAAAATGATAATAAATGTATACATTTGGTATGCATATACTAAACAGTGCTTTATGTTTTTACATTTTTTTAATTTGGGCAGGGGAGTATCCATTTATTATTACATAAATTTGCACAATTTCATTTTGATAAATTCTTTGTAGACATGAAGCTATGAAGTTTGAACTTTCAAAGGTTTCTGTAAAATATAAGAGGGCCTGTAATCTACAGGCCCCCTACAGAGATGGACAGAAAGTAGCCTGGGCAGTGTTAGTGCAGTGCCAAATTACAGTTAGCCATGCACATGTTATTGGAAGAGCAGGGGGTTAACTGTTTTGGCACAAACATAATCTTCAACACACATTTTGTCAGTCTTCATAGGAAACGCAAAATAAACATTCTAAAGTGCATTAAAATAATATAAATATGGAACAACAGTACATTCTACTATTATTCTGATTTTACAATATACAGATCACAGGTCAAAAGATATAACCCCCAAACCATTTTTCATTGATGTATCCAGTGGCTGGTATGCTTACAAAAACACATAGGGTAATTTAAACCATCTATCACTAGGACCAACAACACTGCAAGTTAGAAGCGATATTATATATTATATCCTTAAGCATGTTTAACAATAAAATCATGTAATATGTAGCTTATCCTTATGATCTGTAGGCAATTTCTTAATAAAGTATAATTGTTCAAAATAGGACAGAATGCATTTGTTGGTTACAGCTCAATTTTTGTTAGTGAACTTTGGTTCGTTCTAGAGAAAAAAAGCAACAAATCACGATAATGATAGTGCTCCAGTATTGCATCCGAAAACAGTAGAAATGACAAATTGCCGTTCATCCCTATGTTTCTCCAGTGGATTATGTATAAGAATTGAGGTTTCCTGGAGCAATGCTAGGTGCGTTTAACTGAATGAATAATGCTAAATTATTTAAGACAAGTAATGAAGAGATGATGTGGGTACTCCAAGCTTATCTTTGTTCAATATTAAAAGTCGACCTCCAGTTATTAGAAAGTTATGCAGGGAAGTCATTAATTTAACCATTTATTGCTCAAGGGCCTTGCCATGTTTGGTATGATCATGCGGTGATTAAGGCAACTAATAAATTATTGAAAAACACATTTTATTTACAAACGAAAATAATTAAATATTGTCATTCTTTTTTGTTTTTTAAAGCAACCTAAGTAGAACAATGAGTTTTTTTTTATTGTGTATTAAGTGATAGGTATTATGGGTCATGTATAGTAAATATAAGAATCTAAAGTTTGCTTGTACAATTAAGATAAAAGCAGCAGTAAGTATACATCATAAAGACATTTTAAAAAATATTATTCAATTTACTTTTACACATATTATTATTATTATTATTGCCATTTATATAGCGCCAACAGATTCCGTAGCGCTTTACAATATTTTGAGAGGGGGGATGTAACAATAAATAGGACAATTACAAGAAAACTTACAGGAACAATAGGTTGAAGAGGACCCTGCTCAAACGAGCTTACAGACTATAGGAGGTAGGGTATTAGAAACATTAGGACAAGAAATATCAAGTAGGAGTGAAGCAGAGCTGGAGGAGAGAGCAAAGCACTGTCCCATAGGAGAGAGCAGGAGACAGGTATGTAAGGTAGAGATTACTCTGGGAGGCCATAAGCTTTCCTGAAGAGATGGGTTTTAAGGCCCTTCTTAAATGATTGAAGACTAGGGGAGAGTCTGATGGCAGTAGGCAAGCTATTCCATAGGAGAGGAGCCGTCCGCGAGAGGTCCTGCAAGCACGAGTTGGCCGTACGGGTGCGAGCAGCAGTCAGGAGGTGGTCACGGGCAGAGCGGAGGGTACGAGGAGGGGCATATCTATGGATTAGTGAAGAAATATAAGTGGGGCTAGAATTGTTCAGTGCTTTAAATGTATGGGTTAGCACTTTGAATTGACTCCTATAGCATACA
Organism: Pelobates cultripes; assembly: GCA_933207985.1. Lineage (NCBI taxonomy): Eukaryota > Metazoa > Chordata > Amphibia > Anura > Pelobatidae > Pelobates > Pelobates cultripes. The sequence goes on along the minus strand of OW240912.1, from coordinate 37,998,643 downwards.
GGGAGCCAATGTAAGGACTGGCAGAGGGGTGAGGTGTGAGAGGACCGACTAGAGAGGAAAATCAGTCTAGCTGCAGCATTCATTACAGACTGCAATAGGGCTTTTGGGGAGCAATAGGGCTTTTGGGGAGACCAATCAGGAGAGGGTTACAGTAATCCATGCGGGAAATTACTAGAGCATGGACAAGCTCCTTGGTAGCATCTTGCGTAAGAAAGGGGCGAATGCGGGCTATGTTTTTGAGTTGGAACCTACAGGACTTGGCAACAAACTGGATGTGAGACTCAAAGGTGAGACCAGAGTCAAGTATGACGCCAAGACAGCGTGCTTGCAGGGATGGACTTATGTGGATATCACTGACTTGAAGGGAGAGCGAGAGAGGAGGATCAGTATTAGGAGGAGGAAAGACAAGGAGTTCAGTTTTAGAGAGGTTAAGTTTCAGAATGTGTGAGGACATCCAGTCAGAGATGGAAGAAAGGCAAGCAGTGACATGTAGCAGGACGGCAGGGGAGAGGTCCGGGGAGGAGAGGTATATCTGAGTGTCATCAGTGTACAGGTGGTAGTGGAATCCAAAAGAGGCAATAAGTTTACCAAGAGAGGCAGTATAAAGAGTAAATAGAAGGGGACCAAGGACAGACCCTTGGGGAACTCCAACTGATACAGGACGAGGGGAGGAGGTGTCCTTGGAAAAGGAGACACTGAATGAGCGTTGGGAGAGATAGTAGGAAAACCAAGAGAGGACAGAGTCACAGAGACCGAGCGATTGAAGAGTTTGAAGGAGGAGAGCATGATCAACGGTGTCAAAGGCAGCAGAGAGGTCAAGGAGAATTAATATGGAGTAGTGACCTTTGGATTTAGCGGAGATTAGGTCATTAGTCACTTTGATAAGAGCAGTCTCAGTAGAGTGGAGAGGGCGGAAGCCAGACTGAAGAGGGTCAAGGAGAGAGTTGGAATTAAGGAAGCAGGACACAGGGGTAAAGACAAGTCTTTCCAAAAGCTTTGATGAGAAAGGGAGCAGGGATATGGGACGATAGTTAGAAGGGGAGGATGAGTCAAGAGATGTTTTTTTCAGGATAGGTATTACAGTGGCATGTTTAAGGTCAGCAGGAACAGTGCCAGGAGAGAGAGCAGTTAAAGATGTGTGTTAGGGTAGGCACAAGACAAGGGGAGAGAGATCTGATGAGGTGAGATGGGACAGGATAGAGCGGGCAAGTGGTGGGGCGAGAGGAATAGAGAAGCACAGCCACCTCTTGTTCAGTAGCCGGGTAGAAAGTCTGGAGGGTAGGGAAAGCAAGATTTACATGTGGTTGAGAAAGAGAACGGCAAGGAGGGGAGAATTGTTTCCTTAGCTGTTCAATCTTGTCGGTAAAGTAGCATGCAAAGCTATCAGCTGTAAGGTTAGTTTGGGGGGTGGCCACAGCAGGGCGGAGAAGGGAATTAAAGGTGTCAAAGAGACGTCTGGGATTGCGGGATCATGAACTAATGAGAGAGGAAAAGTATGACTGTTTGGCGAGAGCGAGGGCTGTGCTGTATGAAAGCAACATGAATCTATAATGGAGAAAGTCTGCCTGGGTGCGGGACTTCCTCCAGGAGCGTTCAGCACAACGGGAGCAACTCTGCAGATAGCGTGTTGTTTTATTATGCCATGGTTGGGGTCGTGTCCTCCTCGAGGTGCAGGTTTGGAGCGGGGCTGCAGCGTTCAAGGCAGATGTGAGGGTAGTGTTATATGTGGAGATGGCCAGTGAGGGACAGGAGAGGGAAGGGATGGATAGCAGTTGTGAATCAATGTCAGCTGACAGCTGCTGGAGGTTAATAGAGTTAAGGTTCCTCCTGAGCTGAGGTGGGTTAGGCTGAGATTGTTGGGTGAGGGGGTAATTGAGAGCAAACGATAAGAGGTGGTGATCAGAGAGAGGAAACAGAGTGTTGCAGATATTAGATATTGTACATGAATAAGAGAAAATAAGGTCGAGGGTATTGCCAGCTACATGAGTGGGAGAATTAGCCCACTGCAAAAGTCCAAGGGAGGAAGTGATTGAAAGTAGTTTAGAGGCTGCTGGGGTTAAAGGTGGGTTAATGGGAATATTGAAGTCTCCAAGAATTAGGGATGGGATGTTGGAAGAGAGGAAGTAGGGTAGCCAGGCAGCAAAGTGGTCAAGGAAGAGGAGAGGGGAACCAGGGGGACGATAGATTACGGCAATGTTAGCAGAGAAGGGTTTGAAAAGGCGAATTGAATGAATTTCAAATGATGGGAAAGAGAGGAAAGGGGGGGTGGACAGGGTTTTAAAGGAGCAGTGGGGTGAGAGAAGAAAACCTACACCGCCGCCTTTAATCTCTGCTTGTCTTGGATTGTGGGTAAAGTGAAGACCACCAAAGGACAGTGAGGCAGGTGTAGCAGTATCAGAGGGAGAGAGCCATGTTTCTGTTAGTGCAAGTAGGTTTAGGGAGTGTGAGATAAATAGGTCATGGATGGAAGTAGATTTAAAGGTGCTGCACACAGAGCGTGCATTCCAGAGGGCAGCTTTAAAAGAGGAATTATAGTGAGAATTACATGGAATGGGTATTAGGTTGTTGTGGTTTCTGGTGTTTGTACGAGGTGGCAGAGTAGTGGAGGGACCAGGGTTTGGAGAGACATCTGACATTGCCTGCTGCTAGAAGTAGTAGGATGGAAAGGAAGAGAAGGTTGGAGTAAGATTTAAATGTTGGGGATAAGAGCTTGTATTTAGGGTATTTAGGAGGGGTGTGTTGAGAAAGGCTGGATAAATATGAATAAAGTGTGTGTGATGAATACAGAGATGAGGGGAGCAGAGAGGGAGCAATGAAGATGGTGTTAGCAGGAACAGGTAAGTAAAATGATAGAGAGATTTTAATGATGAGGGATGTGAGAGAGAAAGTGAAATATAGAAGTTTTAGTAGGAGAGTAACTGCTGTATTTTTAAGAGCTGTGGTTAGGAGGGCTAAGGGTTAAAGAGGTATTGTGTGAGTATAGCTATTTTGGGTGTGGAGGGCTTGGTGGACAGAGGCTAACATAATTGGTTTAACGGGAAAGGTAGGTAATTTGAGCAATCTATAAATGTAGTGATTACCATGGGCAGGGTGGGGTGGGAAGTGATCATCCAGTAAATGCTACCTCTGCTTATGGCAAGTCCTGCAGGGTTGTGTGCTGGGAGTCCTGGGTGTAGCTGATTCAATATTGTATGGGGCCCAGGCTATAAAGGAGAGAATCTGGGGTTAGATAAAGCAGATTGTGGGTGGAGAATCATTGGGGTGTTAAAAACAAAAATCAAGGAAAAAAACAGATGAAAGGGAATATAAATTTAAGGATATGAGGGAATGGCAGAGATGAGATAGGTAAAAGTCATAAATAGGGAACATTATAACTTAATGAGGCATAGAGTGCAATAACTAACACTAGCAAAACAAACATGTAACTAAACAAGAGTTAAAGGATGGAGGGTGCAATAGTAATCAATTAAGCAGTAATACTGTTGGGGGTGGATAGAGAAAGAAATACAATATAAAACAAAAATAGGAGAAATAAGAAGTCCAGGTATTCAAGATGATCATCCAGTAAATGCTACCTCTGCTTATGGCAAGTCCTGCAGGGTTGTGTGCTGGGAGTCCTGGGTGTAGCTGATTCGATATTGTATGGGGCCCAGGCTATAAAGGAGAGAATCTGGGGTTAGATAAAGCAGATTGTGGGTGGAGAATCATTGGGGCGTTAAAAACAAAAATCAAGGAAAAAACAGATGAAAGGGAATATAAATTTAAGGATATGAGGGAATGGCAGAGATAAGATAGGTAAAAGTCATAAATAGGGAACATTATAACTTAATGAGGCATAGAGTGCAATAACTAACACTAGCAAAACAAACATGTAACTAAACAAGAGTTAAAGGATGGAGGGTGCAATAGTCATCAATTAAGCAGTAATACTGTTGGGGGTGGATAGAGAAAGAAATACAATATAAAACAAAAATAGGAGAAATAAGAAGTCCCGGTATTCAAGATGATCATCCAGTAAATGCTACCTCTGCTTATGGCAAGTCCTGCAGGGTTGTGTGCTGGGAGTCCTGGGTGTAGCTGATTCAATATTGTATGGGGCCCAGGCTATAAAGGAGAGAATCTGGGATTAGATAAAGCAGATTGTGGGTGGAGAATCATTGGGGCGTTAAAAACAAAAATCAAGGAAAAAACAGATGAAAGGGAATATAAATTTAAGGATATGAGGGAATGGCAGAGATAAGATAGGTAAAAGTCATACATAGGGAACATCATAAATTAATGAGGCATAGAGTGCAATAACTAACACTAGCAAAACAAACATGTAACTAAACAAGAGTTAAAGGATGGAGGGTGCAATAGTCATCAATTAAGCAGTAATACTTTTGGGGGATGGATAGAGAAAGAAATACAATTTATAACAAAAGTAGGAGAAATAAGAAGTCCAGGTATTCAAGATGATCATCCAGTAAATGCTACCTCTGCTTATGGCAAGTCCTGCAGGGTTGTGTGCTGGGAGTCCTGGGTGTAGCTGATTCAATATTGTATGGGGCCCAGGCTATAAAGGAGAGAATCTGGGGTTAGATAAAGCAGATTGTGGGTGGAGAATCATTGGGGCGTTAAAAACAAAAATCAAGGAAAAAACAGATGAAAGGGAATATAAATTTAAGGATATGAGGGAATGGCAGAGATAAGATAGGTAAAAGTCATAAATAGGGAACATCATAAATTAATGAGGCATAGAGTGCAATAACTAACACTAGCAAAACAAACATGTAACTAAACAAGAGTTAAAGGATGGAGGGTGCAATAGCCATCAATTAAGCAGTAATACTGTGGGGGGTGGATAGAGAAAGAAATACAATATAAAACAAAGATAGGAGAAATAAGAAGTCCAGGTATTCAAGATGATTGTCACGTGCGTGGGCTATAGGCCCAGCCGAGACAGTGGGGAGAGTGTGGAAGTGACAGGGTTAATGATACCACACCCCTGGTTACCTGTTGCTAGTCCCAGCAACCACTCAATTAACCCCTGCAATCCCTTCTACACTAACTCCCTTAGTACATACTCTACTGCCACCACCAAGACTTCTAAACCCGGGCGTCTTAGGTTACCCCACACACAGGAGAATTATAGTATCACAGTTCTACTTTTACTGATAAAACATATATAGTTAACCCCTTTTTGGTAACGTGTTTACCTGAGCTTTCCTCTGGAGAGTGAAGCTCATAGAGAACAGAGACACAAGCTGATTAAGTAAACATTTAATCTGACAAAAGGATTCACAGTGCTGAGTACAAAATACAGAAATAAATGACATACAGATAACAAATTGCAAAACAGTACATAAAATAAAATAGGAGAAAACACAAGAAATTCCTTACATATATTTACCCCATATAGAATTCTTGTGGGAGTCTTAGATGGTATAGGTCTCCTAGAAGTTACTGACAAAAGAAAAATTGAATAACTGACTTCCCTGGATAGTCCAACACCCTCATATATCTAAACTTGTTGTTTCTCAGTGGGCAGACCCCTGGGGGGGGGATCAGAGGGGGCTGGTCTGGCAATCTATTGCCCACTCTATGAAATTCCTTGTGTCCAGCTCTGGTGATGGCTATCTAGATGTTTTATGGTCTAGGCCTGGTGCAAGATCAAAGACCACAATAAATGTCATCCCAAGGTTTACAAAAAAACTACTCTTAACATATATAAACACACATCAAACACCAACTCATGCTTTTGGCATGACAATGATCATCCAGTAAATGCTACCTCTGCTTATAGCAAGTCCTGCAGGGTTGTGTGCTGGGAGTCCTGGGTGTAGCTGATTCGATATTGTATGGGGCCCAGGCTACAAAGGAGAGAATCTGGGGTTAGATAAAGCAGATTGTGGGTGGAGAATCAATGGGGTGTTAAAAACAAAAATCAAGGAAAAAACAGATGAAAGGGAATGTAAATTTAAGGATAAGAGGGAATGGCAGATATAAGATAGGTAAAAGTCATACATAGGGAACATCATAAATTAATGAGGCATAGAGTGCAATAACTAACACTAGCAAAACAAACATGTAACTAAACAAGAGTTAAAGGATGGAGGGTGCAATAGTCATCAATTAAGCAGTAATACTGTTGGGGGGTGGATAGAGAAAGAAATACAATATAAAACAAAAATAGGAGAAATAAGAAGTCCAGGTATTCAAGATGATCATCCAGAAATGCTACCTCTGCTTATGGCAAGTCCTGCAGGGTTGTGTGCTGGGAGTCCTGGGTGTAGCTGATTCAATATTGTATGGGGCCCAGGCTATAAAGGAGAGAATCTGGGGTTAGATAAAGCAGATTGTGGGTGGAGAATCATTGGGGTGTTAAAAACAAAAATCAAGGAAAAAACAGATGAAAGGGAATATAAATTTAAGGATATGAGGGAATGGCAGAGATAAGATAGGTAAAAGTCATAAATAGGGAACATCATAAATTAATGAGGCATAGAGTGCAATAACTAACACTAGCAAAACAAACATGTAACTAAACAAGAGTTAAAGGATGGAGGGTGCAATAGTCATCAATTAAGCAGTAATACTGTTGGGGGTGGATAGAGAAAGAAATACAATATAAAACAAAAAAAGGAGAAATAAGAAGTCCAGGTATTCAAGATGATCATCCAGTAAATGCTACCTCTGCTTATGGCAAGTCCTGCAGGGTTGTGTGCTGGGAGTCCTGGGTGTAGCTGATTCGATATTGTATGGGGCCCAGGCTATAAAGGAGAGAATCTGGGGTTAGATAAAGCAGATTGTGGGTGGAGAATCATTGGGGTGTTAAAAACAAAAATCAAGGAAAAAACAGATGAAAGGGAATATAAATTTAAGGATAAGAGGGAATGGCAGATATAAGATAGGTAAAAGTCATACATAGGGAACATCATAAATTAATGAGGCATAGAGTGCAATAACTAACACTAGCAAAACAAACATGTAACTAAACAAGAGTTAAAGGATGGAGGGTGCAATAGTCATCAATTAAGCAGTAATACTTTTGGGGGGTGGATAGAGAAAGAAATACAATATAAAACAAAAATAGGAGAAATAAGAAGTCCAGGTATTCAAGATGATCATCCAGAAATGCTACCTCTGCTTATGGCAAGTCTTGCAGGGTTGTGTGCTGGGAGTCCTGGGTGTAGCTGATTCAATATTGCATGGGGCCCAGGCTATAAAGGAGAGAATCTGGGGTTAGATAAAGCAGATTGTGGGTGGAGAATCATTGGGGTGTTAAAAACAAAAATCAAGGAAAAAACTGATGAAAGGGAATATAAATTTAAGGATATGAGGGAATGGCAGAGATAAGATAGGTAAAAGTCATAAATAGGGAACATCATAAATTAATGAGGCATAGAGTGCAATAACTAACACTAGCAAAACAAACATGTAACTAAACAAGAGTTAAAGGATGGAGGGTGCAATAGTCATCAATTAAGCAGTAATACTGTTGGGGGTGGATAGAGAAAGAAATACAATATAAAACAAAAAAAGGAGAAATAAGAAGTCCAGGTATTCAAGATGATCATCCAGTAAATGCTACCTCTGCTTATGGCAAGTCCTGCAGGGTTGTGTGCTGGGAGTCCTGGGTGTAGCTGATTCGATATTGTATGGGGCCCAGGCTATAAAGGAGAGAATCTGGGGTTAGATAAAGCAGATTGTGGGTGGAGAATCATTGGGGTGTTAAAAACAAAAATCAAGGAAAAAACAGATGAAAGGGAATATAAATTTAAGGATAATGAGGGAATGGCAGATATAAGATAGGTAAAAGTCATAAATAGGGAACATCATAAATTAATGAGGCATAGAGTGCAATAACTAACACTAGCAAAACAAACATGTAACTAAACAAGAGTTAAAGGATGGAGGGTGCAATAGTCATCAATTAAGCAGTAATACTGTTGGGGGTGGATAGAGAAAGAAATACAATATAAAACAAAAATAGGAGAAATAAGAAGTCCAGGTATTCAAGATGATCATCCAGTAAATGCTACCTCTGCTTATGGCAAGTCCTGCAGGGTTGTGTGCTGGGAGTCCTGGGTGTAGCTGATTCAATATTGTATGGGGCCCAGGCTATAAAGGAGAGAATCTGGGGTTAGATAAAGCAGATTGTGGGTGGAGAATCATTGGGGTGTTAAAAACAAAAATCAAGGAAAAAACAGATGAAAGGGAATATAAATTTAAGGATATGAGGGAATGGCAGAGATAAGATAGGTAAAAGTCATAAATAGGGAACATCATAAATTAATGAGGCATAGAGTGCAATAACTAACACTAGCAAAACAAACATGTAACTAAACAAGAGTTAAAGGATGGAGGGTGCAATAGTCATCAATTAAGCAGTAATACTGTTGGGGGGTGGATAGAGAAAGAAATACAATATAAAACAAAAATAGGAGAAATAAGAAGTCCAGGTATTCAAGATGATCATCCAGTAAATGCTACCTCTGCTTATGGCAAGTCCTGCAGGGTTGTGTGCTGGGAGTCCTGGGTGTAGCTGATTCAATATTGTATGGGGCCCAGGCTATAAAGGAGAGAATCTGGGGTTAGATAAAGCAGATTGTGGGTGGAGAATCATTGGGGTGTTAAAAACAAAAATCAAGGAAAAAACAGATGAAAGGGAATATAAATTTAAGGATATGAGGGAATGGCAGAGATAAGATAGGTAAAAGTCATAAATAGGGAACATCATAAATTAATGAGGCATAGAGTGCAATAACTAACACTAGCAAAACAAACATGTAACTAAACAAGAGTTAAAGGATGGAGGGTGCAATAGTCATCAATTAAGCAGTAATACTGTTGGGGGTGGATAGAGAAAGAAATACAATATAAAACAAAAATAGGAGAAATAAGAAGTCCAGGTATTCAAGATGATCATCCAGTAAATGCTACCTCTGCTTATGGCAAGTCCTGCAGGGTTGTGTGCTGGGAGTCCTGGGTGTAGCTGATTCAATATTGTATGGGGCCCAGGCTATAAAGGAGAGAATCTGGGGTTAGATAAAGCAGATTGTGGGTGGAGAATCATTGGGGTGTTAAAAACAAAAATCAAGGAAAAAACAGATGAAAGGGAATATAAATTTAAGGATATGAGGGAATGGCAGAGATAAGATAGGTAAAAGTCATAAAAAGGGAACATCATAAATTAATGAGGCATAGAGTGCAATAACTAACACTAGCAAAACAAACATGTAACTAAACAAGAGTTAAAGGATGGAGGGTGCAATAGTCATCAATTAAGCAGTAATACTGTTGGGGGGTGGATAGAGAAAGAAATACAATATAAAACAAAAATAGGAGAAATAAGAAGTCCAGGTATTCAAGATGATCATCCAGAAATGCTACCTCTGCTTATGGCAAGTCCTGCAGGGTTGTGTGCTGGGAGTCCTGGGTGTAGCTGATTCAATATTGTATGGGGCCCAGGCTATAAAGGAGAGAATCTGGGGTTAGATAAAGCAGATTGTGGGTGGAGAATCATTGGGGTGTTAAAAACAAAAATCAAGGAAAAAACAGATGAAAGGGAATATAAATTTAAGGATATGAGGGAATGGCAGAGATAAGATAGGTAAAAGTAATAAAAAGGGAACATCATAAATTAATGAGGCATAGAGTGCAGTAACTAACACTAGCAAAACAAACATGTAACTAAACAAGAGTTAAAGGATGGAGGGTGCAATAGTCATCAATTAAGCAGTAATACTGTTGGGGGGTGGATAGAGAAAGAAATACAATATAAAACAAAAATAGGAGAAATAAGAAGTCCAGGTATTCAAGATGATCATCCAGTAAATGCTACCTCTGCTTATGGCAAGTCCTGCAGAGTTGTGTGCTGGGAGTCCTGGGTGTAGCTGATTCAATATTGTATGGGGCCCAGGCTCTGCTTATGGCACATAGCTTTAAACGGAACCTAGATCTCCAACAATAGTATCCTCTACTATGAGTTACTTTTGATTAAAAGGGACCTCTTCCTGCCCCCTTTTCTCTGACAAAATGTAAATGTAATATTGTCACAAAATTACCTTTACTTGGCACCCGTGCCGCTCCCTTCCTCGGGCTACGCGGACAGAATGCATCGCGTGGCTGCATAACTGCAGTCCTCAGGCCACGTGGCCTGAATGCTCCACATGGCCGCGCGGCCTGAATAGATATTACTTACCTTCAGTCCTGTGAAGGGCTCCCTTTGCTGGTTTACTATCCTCGTTTCCATCACCAAGTCACCATTGTTGCAGCCGCCCAATCTGCCTCCTTTTTTGTCAATAAGTATGCCAAAATCTTTTCTCTTCTTGTCCAATCCAATTTTTCTCATAGAGAAGCATTGTGGAAGAGAGAGACACTCACGGCAAGCGTTGCACGCCTCCAATCAGCGTTGCACGCCTCCAATCAGCGTTGCACGCCTCTGTCTCTATGAGAAGTATTGTGGAAGAGAGAGACATTGACGGCAAGCGTTGCACGCCTCCAATCAGCGTTGCACGCCTCTGTCTCTATGAGAAGCATTGTGGAAGAGAGAGACATTGACGGCAAGCGTTGCACGCCTCCAATCAGCGTTGCACGCCTCTATCTCTATGAGAAGCATTGATTGGAGAACCGAGTCTTCGTGCTAATGTTTCCTCTTCTTTTTGTGTGAAATAAGTAAATATATCTTTCTTTTCCAAAAACCAACGCAAGCTATTACTCATTTAAAAGCTGATGTTTATTGGAACAATATTCTGTCCATATACACGAGTGTTAAAAAGTTTACAAATGAAAATACATAGAAACAGCATGTTATGCAATATCTAGTATATATCAACAAACGCAACGTACTTGCACAGCAGTAACAGCTGGGTCGGTAGCAAGTTAGGACTAAATGCTGGAATCACGGCAAACTGTTAAATGTTTAGCCAGGATTATTTTGCATGTGCTGAGTTGGTTATTATTATTATTTTTTTTTACGATAAGAAGCTGATATGGCAGCATAATTTGATAATATTTCAGTTTTCAATTTCAATAATAAAAAATGTCTGCTTTGCCAGAAAATAAAACGGGCTGAACTTGGCAGATCCAATTTTAGTGTTTGCTTTTCCTATTTAGTGGTTACTACTTTTTAAATTTTACATATCTCTCGCTTTTGTCTCAACTCCCAATTTTAAACTTTTGGTTTTCAAGCTCACAGGCCATATGGCTAAGTACTATCTGTGATGGTAATCACCATCACCAAGAGCTTAAAATTGACAATTCAGTTAGGTATCTGAATGACTCCTATGTTTAAGTCACCCTGTGTCCATTATGGGTGCAGGGTGTGTGTGCAATGCGGTTGTTTGGGGTTAAATTTTAGTGATCTCTCCTGTCTTGCTAATGCTTGCAATTAACTAGATGTACAACGGCACCTGTTGGTTGCAAGAATCTCGCAACAGCAATATGCACTATCTGAATAGCAAGACTTGCTCATTTGCATATTTGGGTAGATTTGCATATTGCTAATTCTGCAGACAGGAGATATATTTTCTATTAATTATTGTCTTCCACACCCCTTTATAAATATGTAATTGTGTTATAATAAGTTGCTGTATGTTGTCTGCTATGATTTGACTGTTTGTAATTTGATCGAAGTTGTCACAGCAATCTAAGTGCAATGAACATATGGGCTAGTCCCGAGTTTTGTATGTTTGTATGTCAGTTCCTTTTGGAACTTGTATCCTGTGAGGATTTGTAGGGGTCCTAGAGACAGAGTCTTGGAGGAGGATCCCAGCTGGGGTACAGGGAGCTCCATCACACTATGTAAAAAAAGAGCTTCAATGGCTAGATCATGGTAGGGCCCTCTTTCATTTTTTTTGCCTTTGTTTTGATTGGGCATTATGACATGCTGTGGATCTTCTTTACTAGTATCGGCATATCTAAAATGCCAACATATGCCACATATACACAGACCAATACAAAATGTAAAAAGAGCCATGTCATGCTCTGTGATCTAGCCATTGAAGCTTTTTCTTTTTGCATAGTACTTAGCTATATAGCCTGTGAGCTTACAATCTAAAGTTTAAAATGTGGAGTTGAGACGAGAGGTATGTAAAATACCAAAAGTAGTAGCTACTAAACAGAAGAGTAGTAAAAAAAAAAGAGATTTTTATTTTTTTTGTCAATGAGTCATTCCCTGGGTATGACCCTGGAGATTCAAATACATTAGCCCCCATTTTAATCCGGCCTTGTATATTACATTTAAAATCAACACATTCAGCTGAGATATACAAAAAAGTAAGGCATCCACAATTTATTTTATACAGTCATTTGCATGATAACTTGGGGCCAAATAATATGTATTATTGTAAATTTGGTAAAATGTTTTGTGACATCTAGATTCAAAGAAAGTAGAATCTTTGAAAAAAAAGGTGCCCTTTTACCTATTTTATCATGGTTGCCAATCAAATTTGGAAGACAACTTATATAGAAAAGTCTACAGCTTAGTCAGACTGGGGAGAGGGAAACAAGCTCCTCTCCCACAGTTCGCACTTGGCCATGCTACACAACAGGAGGGAGGGGATGTGGGCAATGAGACATGTGGGGGACTGAGGGCAATGAGACACATGGGGTGGGCTTGGGGAATGAGACACATGGGGTGGGCTTGGGGAATGAGACACATGAGGGGCTGGGGGAATGAGGCACATGGGGGGGTATCAGGCAATTGAGACACATGAAGGGGCTTGGGGATTAAGACACATGAGGGGGCTGGGGTATTGAGACACATGGGGAGATGAGACACATGGAGGGTCTAGGGAGACATAGAAAGCGACATAGATGGGCTGGGGGAGAAAGAAATAGGGTGTTGGGGGGGGAAAGACACACAAATGGGGCTGTGGAGAGAGAGAACATTCTTGAGGAGGCAGCAAAAAGCATCTTTGCCTATGTAGCCAAAAATCCTTGCACTGGCCCTGTTCACAATCACATGCTTTAAAAAAAAGTGACCTGCAGTAGCTCAACAGGAGTAGCTGCATTCTTGCAGAGATCTATCTGAATTAATTGAAACCGTATAAATTTAAGTCAGGTTTATTTCTAGCATACCGACTACCCAGAAGGACTGCTCTAATTATGGGGCTGAAAATAAAAAAAAACCAAAGCCGGATCGGCATTGGCATTTGCAGATATAGGCGACTTGTTCCGGAGGACGCATGGTAACAGCTGGTCTGACAGGGCATTGGAACGTGGAGATTTTTCAGATATCTCCATTGAGCTGCCTCTGCATAGAACAGAGTATCTGATCTTTCCAGGACCCGATAAATGTCACCTGTCGGTCAAGGGGCATCTACAATGGCCATTCTAATAACCCTCTTAGTGTACCTTTATCATAACATATCGGCAGATATATCCATCCCAGGTGTGGAAGGACGTCAGAGGATTTACAGCCCGACTTACCATTGTGGACAAGATGTCAGTGATCCACAATGCACACATTTCTGACCTGAAGAAACTGGTTGGTAACCTAACCACAGCCCATTTCCAGCTGGAACATCAACTAGCATCGCTGAAGGATAAACGACAGTGTAAACACCTGAGATAAGAGGCCTGTCAGACAATCTGAACTGCCTGACTTAGGCAATTTACTTTTACCCAGATATTACATAGGCTATTTACTTTTACCCAGACATGCAAAGGGGATAAAATACAATGGCATGCTCCACATGTTAACCCCTTAAGGACGCAGGACGGTTCAGGACCGTCCTCGGCATTTTTGCGTTGCCGACCGAGGACGGTCCTGAACCGTCCTAACGGAAAACGGGCGGCGGGAGCGATCAGAGATCGCTTCCGCCGAAATCCCGTTGTTACTATCTGCCCGGCATCCCAGGCAGATAGTAACAGCCAATTACGGCGATCCGCGATCGCTCACAATTGGCTGGTGTCAAAGTGGGTGTTACAAACACTCACTTTGACACTGATCTCTGCCTCTCTCCTCTCTGTAGCGTTTTGTGAGAGGAGAGAGACAGAGATCCTGATAGTTTGTTGCAGCAGCTGTTCCTGTGAAAATTAAAAAGTATCTGCAGTTAATAAAAATCCCCTTTTAACCCCTTCCCTGCCAGATCTGTTACAGACAGTGCATTTGTACTGTCTGTATTTTTTTTTTGCCCTTAAGGGTTAACTTTATTTTAAAAAATCTGTGTCTTAGACTGTCTTAGACTGTCTTAGACTGTCTTAGACTGTCGTAGTCTGTTTTAGTCTGTTTTAGTCTGTCGTAGTCTGTTTTAGTCTGTCATAGTCTGTCATAGCCTGTCGTAGTCAGTCAGTTTCCTTCCCCCAAATCTCCATTAGATTCTTCTGACAGGAGTTAGTTTAGGGATTACTGTTTTAGTCTGTTTTAGTCTGTTTTAGTGTTTAAAAAAAAATAAAAAAAATATTGTGTTTAGTATTTTGTTAGTTTAGTCTGTTAGTGTGAAACATGCAGCGCATGTACAGCTTGGAGGAGGCATATGCCTTCTTGGCGTTAGACTCTGACGCCACTGACACTGCGTCCGATTTTGACCCAGGTCAGTTTAGCGGCACGTCTAGTGACATGTCATCTGTGAGTGAGCCAGCTGCTAAAAGAAGCTGTGCTTCCCCTGCTACGCTGAATGTGGAGGAGGACTGGGTACCTCCACAGTTAGCTGAGCCCAACATCCCCCCTTTTAGTGCCAACGCAGGCATTAATGTGAATGTGGTTGACTTCTCCCCTATATAATATATGGAGTTATTTTTAGGGGATACCATCTGGGAGGAGATTGCTTCCCAGACTAATTTATACGCTAGCCAATTTATTGAGACCAATCCAGGTAGCTATACAGTCAGGGAGCATGCTTGGCATCCCACAGATGTCCCTGAACTTAAAACATTCTGGGCTCTTACCATGCTCATGGGGATAATAAAAAAGCCATCAATCCGGTCTTACTGGAGCACCAACCCAATTTGTTCGACTCCTATATTCTCCCAAACAATGCCTAGACCAAGATATGAGCTGCTGCTCAGATACTTACATTTTAACGACAATACGCTCTGTCACCCCAGAGATCACCCCCAATATGATAGGCTTCATAAAATACGCCCACTGGTAGACCATCTTCAGAACAGATTTTCTGAAGTTTATACTCCCCAACAAACTTTATCCATCGATGAATCCCTTATGAAATACAAAGGGAGATTAGGGTTCAAACAATATATCCCCTCAAAGCGGTCTAGGTATGGCATTAAAGTGTACAAACTTTGCGAGAGCGAAAGTGGCTACACATTTGCCTTTCGTGTATACGAGGGGAAAGATGCTCAACTGAACCCTCCTGGCTGTCCTGACTCTCTGGGGACAACTGGGAAACTTGTTTGGGACCTACTGAACCCTTTGTTCAATAAGGGTTACCACCTTTATGTGGACAATTTTTACAGCAGTGTCCACTTGTTTAAAATTCTTTATAGTTTACAGACACTGGCCTGCGGCACTGTAAGAAGAAATGCCAAGGATTTTCCCAGACCTCTCATAGAGGCCAAATTAAAAAAAGGGGAATGCAAAGCTCTGCGCAAGGCTGAACTGCTTGCGCTAAAATTTAAGGACAGGAAGGATGTTCACATGCTAACAACCATCCATAACGAGGGCATGTCAGACGTCACTGTCCGAGGCAGGGTACAGACAAAACCGGTGTGCATCAGGGCTTATAACAGGCACATGGGGGGTGTTGATTTGGCTGATCAGCTGATGCAGCCTTATCTTATCTTAAGAAAGACAAAAGCCTGGTATAAAAAGGTGGCTATCTACCTGTTGCAAGTAGCAACACATAATTCATTTTTAATTTTTAAAAAATGAATCCAGGAAGAACCACCTATCTCCAATTTCAGCTCAAGCTGATTTCCACAATAATTTATGGAGATGGTCAAGTTCCAACGACAGTGCAAGAGTCGTCTAGACATTTTATTTTTAAGATACCGCCAACACCAAAAAAAAGAAACCCCCAGAAACGTTGCCGGGTCTGTTATAAAAAGGGAAAAGGACAGACACCCCTTTTCACTGTCCCGATTGCCCTACAAAACCTGGACTGTGTATTGGAGCATGTTTTAAGGTCTACCACACAGAAAATACATTTTTATAATACTTGTTCCTGATTTATTTTTTTTGTTTATTTTGAAAGCAGCAAATTTCTGTTAGTCAGTATCCTTCCCCCAAATCTCCAGTTAGATTCTTTTTGCAGGAGTTAGTTTACAGATTGCTGCTAACAGAAGTTTTAGTCTCATTTAGTCTGTTTTTATCAGTTTTAGTCTGTTTTTAGTATAAAATAAAAAAAAAATTGTGTGTTAGTAACTCTGTGTTAGCCAGACTCTGACGCCACTGACACTGCGTCCGATTTTGACCCAGGTCAGTTTTCTGACATGTCATCTGTGTGTGAGCTGGCTGCAAAAAGAAGCTGTGCTTTCTCTGCTACGCCGAATGTGGAGGAGGAACAGGTTTCTCCACAGTTAGCTGAGCCCCAAATCACCCCTTTTAGTGCCAACACAGGCATTAATGTCAATGTGGATGACTTCTCCCCTATGCAATATATGGAGCTATTTTTAGGGGATACCATGTGGGAGGAGATTGCTCCCCAGACTAATTTATATGCTACCCAATTTATTGATACCAATCCAGATAGCTATGCAGTCAGGGAGGAGTGTGCTTGGCATCCCACAGATGTCGCTGAACTTAAAAAATTCTGGGCTCTTACAATTCTCATGGGGATTATAAAGAAGCCATCAATTTGCTCTTACTGGAGCACCAACCCAATCTGTTCTAGTCGAGTGTACTCTCAAACCATGTCTAGAACAAGATTTGAGCTGCTGCTGAGATACTTACATTTCAATGACAATACCCTCTGTCACCGCAGAGATCACACCCAATATGATAGGCTTCATAAAATACACCCACTGGTAGACCATCTTCAGCACAAATTTACTGAAGTTTATACTCCTCAAAAAAATGTATCTATTGATGAATCGTTAATGAAATATAAAGGGAGATTAGGATTCAAACAATACATCCTCTCAAAGCGCTTTAGGTATGGCGTAAAATTCTACAAACTGTGCGAGAGCGAAAGTGGCTATACATTTGCCTTTCGTATATATGAGGGGAAAGATGGTCAACTGGACCCTCCTGGCTGTACTGACTCTCTGGGGACAAGCGGGAAACTTGTTTTTGACTTACTGATCCCCTTGTTCAATAAGGGTTACCACCTTTATGTGGACAATTTTTATAGCATTGTCCGTTTGTTTCAAACTCTTTAGGGTTTCTAGATACTGGCCTGTGGCAGTGTGAGAAGATATGCCAAGGATTTCCCCAGACCTTTTATAGAGGCCAAATAAAAAAAAAGTGAATGTAAAGGTCTGCACAAAGCTAAAGTGCTTGCAATAAAATTTAAGGACAGGAAGGATGTTCACATGCTAACAACCATCCATAACGAGGGCATGTCAGACGTCACTGTCCGAGGCAGGGTACAGACAAAACCGGTGTGCATCAGGGCTTATAACAGGCACATGGGCAGGGACGTATTAGCCGCGAGGCAAACAAGGCATTTGCCTTGGGCGGCATTTTTCAGGGGGCGGCAAAAAACGCCGCCCCCCAAATGCCCAGGGCAAATGCCCAGTTAGCCTTGCGGCTAACTGACATCCCGAGTGGGTGGGCGCTGGCAAGCGGGCGGCTGGCGAGGGAGCACTTCTTCTGAGCTGACTGCTCAGCTCCATCGCGCACCGCAGAGTGAAGCTGGGAGCCGGAAGATGACGTCATATTCCGGCTCCCAGCCTCACTCTGCAGCCGGCGCGCGAGGGAGCTGAGCTGACAGCTCAGAGGAAGTACTCCCTCGCCAGCGCCGCCCGCCTGCCAGCCCTGCAGCCACTGGACCACCGGACCACCAGGGAGAGAGACCCCCGCCCCCCCAAAGGTAAGGAGGTTGGGGGGGGATTTAAATAAAAAAAAAAGTTAATGTGTGTGTGTGTTTGTATCTGACTGTGTTTGTGAGTGTGTGTGTGTGTGTGTGTGTGTGTTTGTCTGACTGTGTTTGTGTCTGTGTATGTGTCTGACTGTGTGTGTGTTTGTGTCTGACTCTGTGTGTGTCTGTGTTTGTATCTGTGTTTGTGAGTGTGTGTGTTTGTGTCTGACTATGTTTGTGAGTGTGTGTGTTTGTGTCTGTGTCTGACTGTGTTTGTGTGTTTGTGAGTGTGTCTGTGTATGTGTGTGTGTGTTTGTGTCTGACTGTGTGTGTGTATTTAGAAGGTGGGGCGGGGGGAAGGGTTGGGTGGGGGTGGCGCGGGGGGAGGGGGGCGCCTGAGTTTTGTCCTGCCTAGGGCAGCACAAAACCAGGATACACCACTGCACATGGGGGGGTGTTGATTTGGCTGATCAGCTGATGCAGCCATATCTTATCTTAAGAAAGACAAAAGCCTGGTATAAAAAGGTGGCTATCTACCTGATGCAAGTAGCAACACATAATTAATTTTTACTCTTTAAAAAAATGAATCCAGAAAGAACCACCTTTCTCCAATTTTAGTTCAAGCTGATTTCCACAATAATTTATGGAGATGGTCAAGTTCCAACAACGGTGCCAAAGGAGTCCAGACATTTTATTTTTAAGATACCGCCAACTGCAAAAAAAAAAAAAATCCCCTGAAATGTTGCTGGGTCTGTTATAAAAAAAGGAAAAGGACAGACACCCCTTTGCACTGTTTTTTTTTTTCTTTTGAAAGCAGCAAATTTTAGTTAGTCAGTTTCCTTCCCCCCAAATCTCCAATTAGATTCTTTTTGCAGGAGTTAGTTTAGAGAATGCTGCTAAAGGTGCATTTGATACATGCACATTTGGTTAAAAAAGTTTTATGGTAGTAACATATAACTGGCTGGCCAAAACCAGATGACGTGTGCATAAAAAGCAGAATTAAAAAATTACCACCATGCACGTTCTCTGAAATTTGTTTAGCACAATGGTTGGGGAAGGATGTGAAAACACCTCATATACAATACTCTGGAATGTCTACTTTATAAAAATATAAACTTTCATGATGTTAACATTAACGGGGGGATGCAAAAATATGCCAAACTGAAGATAGGCCAAGCATACCTATATATCAAGTTGAAAAACTGATATGTACAAGTCTTGAATGTGGCCTTTTAGCCCCCAAACAACCCAGCAAACCTATGCATAGGTGATGTCACTGTACTCAGGAGATGTTGCTGAACACATATTGGGGTGTTGTTTGGCAGTGATACATAACAGGATCTGTTAATTCATGCCTAAAGTACAATGT
The DNA here is from genome assembly GCA_933207985.1 of Pelobates cultripes. Lineage (NCBI taxonomy): Eukaryota > Metazoa > Chordata > Amphibia > Anura > Pelobatidae > Pelobates > Pelobates cultripes. The sequence goes on along the minus strand of OW240912.1, from coordinate 37,979,365 downwards.
ATGTGTAAAAAAACGAAGAAAATTACTACCCAAAAGTTTGCCAAAGGCTGGTGGTAGAATTATTGCATGAAAAGTATTAAACTACCACCATTTAAAATACCCTGAGTTGTCTACTTTTCAAAAATATATGGTTTGATGGGGGTAAAATACATTGGCCCAAATAGGACAGGGGCGCTGGTTTACTACATGTCAAAATTCCAAGTTGAAAAATGGATATGCGCACCTGCCAAATGTGGCCTTTTAGCCCCCAAACAATCCGACAAGCCTATGCATGGGTGGTATCACTGTACTCAGGAGATGTTGCTGAACACATATTGGCATGTTGTTTGGCAGTGACACATAACACGATTTGTTAATTCATGCCTAAAGTACAATGTGTGTGAAAAAAAACACACAAAAAATGACTACCTAAATGTTTGACAAAGTCTGGAGGTAGAATTAGTGCATGGAAAGTGTTAAAAAACCACCATTTGAAATACCCTAGGGTGTCTACTTTCCAAAAATATATGGTTTGGTGGGGGTTAAATACATTGGCCGGCCTTACAAATGTCCCAAATAGGACATGTGCGCAGGTTGACTACATGTCAAAATTCCAAGTTGAAAAATGGATATGCGCACCTGCCAAATGTGGCCTTTTAGCCCCCAAACAATCCGACAAGCCTATGCATGGGTGGTATCACTGTACTCAGGAGATGTTGCTGAACACATATTGGTGTGTTGTTTGGCAATGACACATAACACGATTTGTTAATTCATGCCTAAAGTACAATGTGTGTGAAAAAAAACACACAAAAAATGACTACCTAAATGTTTGACAATGTCTGGTGGTAGAATTAGTGCATGGAAAGTGTTAAAAAACCACCATTTGAAATACCCTAGGGTGTCTACTTTCCAAAAATATATGGTTTGGTGGGGGTAAAATACATTGGCCGGCCTTACAAATGTCCCAAATAGGACATGTGTGCAGGTTGACTACATGTCAAAATTCCAAGTTGAAAAATGGATATGCGCACCTGCCAAATGTGGCCTTTTAGCCCCCAAACAATCCGACAAGCCTATGCATGGGTGGTATCACTGTACTCAGGAGATGTTGCTGAACACATATTGGCGTGTTGTTTGGCAGTGACACATAACACGATTTGTTAATTCATGCCTAAAGTACAATGTGTGTGAAAAAAAACACACAAAAAATGACTACCTAAATGTTTGACAATGTCTGGTGGTAGAATTAGTGCATGGAAAGTGTTAAAAAACCACCATTTGAAATACCCTAGGGTGTCTACTTTCCAAAAATATATGGTTTGGTGGGGGTAAAATACATTGGCCGGCCTTACAAATGTCCCAAATAGGACATGTGCGCAGGTTGACTACATGTCAAAATTCCAAGTTGAAAAATGGATATGCGCACCTGCCAAATGTGGCCTTTTAGCCCCCAAACAATCCGACAAGCCTATGCATGGGTGGTATCACTGTACTCAGGAGATGTTGCTGAACACATATTGGCGTGTTGTTTGGCAGTGACACATAACACGATTTGTTAATTCATGCCTAAAGTACAATGTGTGTGAAAAAAAACACACAAAAATGACTACCTAAATGTTTGACAAAGTCTGGTGGTAGAATTAGTGCATGGAAAGTGTTAAAAAAACACCATTTGAAATACCCTAGGGTGTCTACTTTCCAAAAATATATGGTTTGGTGGGGGTAAAATACATTGGCCGGCCTTACAAATGTCCCAAATAGGACATGTGCGCAAAATGTCCAAGTTGAAAAATGGATATGCGCACCTGCCAAATGTGGCCTTTTAGCCCCCAAACAATCCGACAAGCCTATGCATGAGTGGTATCACTGTACTCGGGAGATATTGCTGAACATATATTAGTGTGTTTTTTGGCAGCAAGACATAACAGGATCTGTAAGTTTATACCTGAATTGCAATGTATGTGAAAAAAAACAAAAAAAACAACTATCTATGCAAAGTTTGGCAAAGACTTGTGGTAAAATGGCTGCATAGAAAGTGTCAAAATATCCTTAGATGAATACCCTGGGTTGTCTACTTTAAAAAAAATATGTACATGTGGAGTGTTTTCCAGAGATTTATGACAGATAATAGTGTTACAGTGTCACTATTGATACATTTTAAAAAATTTTGTTTTGAAACCGCCATATCCTACTTGTACCTATAGCCCTATAACTTGCAAAAAAAAGCAAAAAAGCACGTAAACACTGGGTATTTTTAAACTCAGGACAAAATTTTGAATCTATTTAGCTGTTTTTTTCATTCGCTTTTGTAGATGAGTAAAAGATTTTTCAAGTAAAAGTCAAAAAACATGTATTTTTTCAATTTTTCATCATATTTTTTTATTTTTTTTAAATTAAAATACATGAGATTATATAAATAATGGTATGTAAAGAAAGCCCCTTTTGTCCTGAAAAAAACAATATATAATTTGTATGGGAACAGTAAATGAGAGAGCGGAAAATTACAGCTAAACACAAACTCCAGAAAAGTGTAAAAATATTCCTGGTCGCAAATGTACAACATCGCAAAAACAGTCCAGTCCTTAAGGGGTTAAAGCCACATTCGAATACAGTGGCTGCCTACAATGATCTACTGATCAAAATAGGCAAAGCAAACTGCCCTATTAAACACCTCCAGAGGGAAAACTCCATGGTGTACCCCATGTTTCTTCTCATCCACCACAACAACAAAGAACATAGAGCATCTGATATCTCAGAGATGGGCACTGTCTTGTCCAAACTGGGCCTAGGCTTGAATGCTCAACCCAGCACCTGACAGAAACGGCTGCTCCGTTATGGAACACTGCAACAATCAATCATCCCATTTATTCCTGCTAACAGTAGAGCTATGGATGCAGCAGCTACCTGAACATGCTTTTACCTTTTTTTTTTTTTTTTGCAGGGACTTTTTCTGTTCCTTAGATTTCCTTTTTTTTTTTTATATGTAAATTAGTATCTAACACTAACACCATGATTCCCTGGCCTCTCTAGCCCAACGTCCTATATTCCCTAACAAAGCTAGCTCCTCATTCCATTATCTAAAAATACTAAATTGATGCCCAAGAGCCTTCACCACCTCAGACCTTCTTGCTACACTCCATTTTGTGGTTAAAGAAACAGTGCCTAGATAAAATGTTTCTATGTACTGCTAAATTCAGCCACACAATTGCCAAAACAGTGCATACTATTGGAGCCTGGGCAAACCAAATCGTAAAACTCTCCAACCTTTCAAACAGCTGCCAGTATAGTAGAGACATTGCAAGCCCTACTTAGAAGGGATAGTCCCTATTTTAGCACCAAATGCATTGTTTTTGTCCTAATGTCCCTCTATGCTATCTGCTCCATACTTTTGGTGTGTCTGAGTGTATAACACAACAATTATACTCACAGTAATGTTTCTTTAAACTACAATAAATGTGTTTAGAACTCCATCTGTGGAAATAAAATACATTATTCTTGTTCTAAATTACATTTTAGTTTTATAAACTGTTATGTGTAGGTCACATACATTTTCCCAGAACAGCCCACACCTTGGCCACACCCCCACTCACACACCTAAAGTGTCCCTTTTTGTCCATATGAAATGTTAGAAGATGTGCCATAGATTCTCTATATTTTCTGAAATTTAGGGCAGCTGAGCTGTTGGTTTGTAAGTAAGCAGCTAATTTTTTTGGTTTCCCTCTTCCTCCTTTTTACTCGGTGCCCCTATTTAATTATCTTCCAAACAGACAAAGTGTCATTATCACTGTATCACAGTATAATTTTTTTTTTTTGCATTAATTTCAATATCGATTTCTATTTTTTTCATTATCAACGAGGGACATTTTTGTTCAAAGATAGAGAAGAAATGAACTGGTGGATTAGAAATCCAACATATTTAAAACAAAAATGTAACAGACTGCGAAAGCATAAACCATTTCAATATGTCCAACAAAGAAAATAAAAGCTCATTTATACTCTAGCGTTGACAGATTGCCCTCTTGCTATGCACTATAAATATTTCCAATGAAGAGTTTGAAACTGATGTTTAGTCATGTTAAACCTAAATATATCATAATAAAAAGTAATAATAAGATAACTTAAAAGTGATAAAATACTTCAAAGACCAGAAAACTATTTCAAATGCCGATAAGAATGCACATTTGTGACAGTTTCTCTTACAAAAGTAATTATATGGGGGGCAAGCATACCTGATTAGATATTGCATTTCTTCTCATAATTACTAATTTACTGCCTATTGCATTATCTCAAAGCCCATTCACAGAGTGGAACTGCAAATCACGCCATGCCAAAAAAAAAACACAGATCACTTGGCATAACCTTTGCAAACATTAAAATAATTCATTAAAAAGGTTTATTCCACTAGCAAGGATAGGAAACTAAGCTTGTAAGTGGAGCGGTGACATAAATTAGAACACATAATAATTTATGAGCTTATTTTATTATACTCATGATTAGATAATCGTTATACTGTACTTCACTCACTGATATACTGGGTTTTAAAACGTGCAGCATTGACTCTAGGTTAGATATGCATTTAAATTGACTATATGTAGCACTAATTAAAATATTTCATTACATAGTAGGTGGCTGAACATGATCTCATGTTGGAAATATAGTGACTTGACCAATGTCACATATATACAGTGTTGGATCTGAAGTTTAGAATGTTGCCCTTAATTATAAGACACATCAAAGGTTCTTTCCAATTCTGCAGTTAGCTGCTAAAAATATTATCTATTCAACTCACTAGAGTTTGGCAGACAGATATGGTCAGTATTAAATAGGAAGTGTCATATCTATGATGAAAGTCTTTTTTTGTTATTCCAAAAAAATAGAATTCAGTAAAGTGTGAGATTTAGTTTTTTGTTTTTTTTAAAAAACATTTTTATTTTAGTAAAATGGTATAGTTATGTGACTTATACCCTCTGAAAAGGTATTTAATATAAATCATACTATGTTTTGTACAATACCCAGTTCACATCTATCGAATTCTCTGAACAAACCTATGAAGTCTATGGTTTACCCTGGGCAAACTCCCCGGGCAAACTCTCAAAGCAAATCAAACATACTCTTTGTGAAGTCCTTGAATCAACTCCCTTACCCAACAGCCATGAGTCCCCTGTTGAAATCGATGAGACATACTCTTAGTTGACATCAAGCATAGAGTGGCTAATTAGGTTAAGCTGGAATTCTGTATTTACCATTTACCATTGTAGATGTACAGGAACCAAAAAGTAAACTAGATTTTAAAATGTGCACACTCCTAGAGTTCCAAACCTGAGCAAAGATCTACCTTCAAACATAAATGTTGCCCACTATGTAGTAAAACGGTGCTTCATCTCTGTAACATTGATGTCAGCCCTCTACGACTTGATACTTTATTCTTAAAATACTAACGAAAACCAGTTGGTTGTATGTTTGGACCAAATACACCAATTATCATTTGAGTGTCAACGTATGAGCTTCACTTATGATATGAACAAATTGTGATGTCCATGTAAAGTAGGATATACGATACTGTGATAAATAGCAGTCCAGGAGTTTGTCCTTGTTACCTGTGAAGTATAGAGTGTGCTCACTCGATTTGGCATATGCAGTGGGAGAGTTTGTGTTACCAGTCCTAGAGCAAAATAAGGTATGTAAGGTTGATTTGCATGACAACGTCTCTAGTCGTCTGTAGTTTACATTTTGCCAGCAGAAAAACATGATGCTTATGTCAAGTATATAACACGCTTCTGATCTGTTGTAATCCTTTTGTTTAAAACATCATGCACCATAGCTCTAAATAAATACAGCATGCTCATGTACATCACAATAAATACTTTGTTTAGAATATTTTTTTCTAGAAGGAATACACAGAATTCTCTCTTATTTTCAAGTACTCCCTGAAATGTTTAAAGCACATGATATTACTAGATATTTTCTAGTACACTGAAAAGTGCATTTTCAAGCAATTTGGTTCACAGATCAAGTGAGAAGAACTAACCAATGGAAAGAAAAAGAGGAAGAGCAGTAAATATATACAGGGTCGTTATTCTGAATTCTGCTCGCGGCACCAAAAAAAGAGATGATTGATGGGAAAACAAGATGATTGATGGCCAGTGAGAAGTGAGCAATATATATATAGATCTTAAAAATATATAGATATACAGATAGATTTTTTTTTTTACTGCTTCTCCTTTCCCCACCACTATTGCTCACTTCTCACTTGATCGTGAATAAATTCAACATTTATTAAAGGGACATTATAGGCACCCAGACTAATTCAGGTCATTGAAGTGGTCTGGGTACAGTGTTCCTATTGCACTTAGTGCTGCAATGAACTGCAATGATTACATTGCAGCACCAGGTCTGCCTCCAGTGACTGTCTTGAGGTGGATTTTTTTTAAAATAATTCTTTATTTTTGTAGTGCATAGTTTGACATTCTGGCATGCAGAAACATTCCACAAGATGCATAACGACAAGACATGGGTGCATGAAATGTCAAGAGAGAAATGCACTTTTTTGTATAATTAGAGAAATCATAAATGTTAAATCTTAGACTAAACGTACATATCTGGGTCTAATTGGTGTTGCAGGCTTTAGAAGTAACAGAATAACAAGGCGATGACACATTAATGCAAATTAAACCTCTGGTATCAATTGTGCTTTCCTAGGACCATTACATTCAGAGGAAGATGGAGAGTAAAGACAAAATGGTGGTTACTGAAATTGCTAGGCCCTAATGTTTAGCTGATAGTTTACCATATGCTGGTGTACAGGCATTCAGCCACCCCCACACTCGGTAGGCTCAGAGTGGAATGAAAAAGTCCACTGGGACAAATAGTCAGGGAAAACCAAAGGGCGATTTCCCTCCAGCCCTAGGCAGGTCACAAGGCCCACACCCCAATGCCGCGAACCCAGGATCATGTTGAGTGTAAGTTCATCCCTTGAGAATATGGTAAGTCCATGTCACGGTTCTCACCGTGGCATCCAGACTGCCAGACGAGGTCGCCCCAGAAGAGCCCAAAGGGGATTTGAACCTGGGTGCTTTATGGTTCTGTGTTCCTGCCTCTGAGCCACTTCGGTTCTTGGTTTGGCCTGAAACTTATCCTTGCCAAGTGTCCAGTACTTGGGGCTGGACTTAACCTGTGACTGCTCCTGTCAATCGTGGTCCAGCTGTAAAGCATCACTGATTAGCCAGGTATAAGCCCCTTTCTCTCCCTGAGGGCAGTGTCAGTTCATTGACTCTGGTTCCTGTGTTGGTGTTTTTGTTCCTGTGTTCTCCAGTTGGCTCCTGACCTTGGCTTTCTATTCGTGTATGCTGACTTCTGGCATCCTCTGAATTTGGCTTACCCTTGTTTATTCTGACTTCTGGCACCCTCTTACCTTTGGCTTACCCTCAACGATTCTCCAGCTTGTGTCCTTACCTGTACTGCGACTTGGAGCTATATTCTGCACAGACTCACAGGCCAGGTGAATTCTTACCTGACCACCTTGACCTGTGTTTAATTGCAAGGATGAGCAGATATCTCTGGATACCGGACTCCCACCTCAGGTAAGCCCTGACAGTCCGGATGTTTGGGCACCAATACTGGCAAGTGGTTCTCCACTTGGGTGGACGATGTGGTGGGTGTAAGCCCCATACAGCCGTGGAGAGTGGGTGAGCAGTGAGACTCGAGCTTGTGAGGTTGATTTTCCACAAGGGGTCTCCCCCGGCTCTTGTCTCCAGAATCTCTGATCGCTCTCAGCCTGTAGGAAGTGCGATGCTGCCAACCGCTCTGCTAATTGTGCCCAGAAGTGCTCAAATGCTGCATCCAGCCTTGACAGTATGTTAATGGCATAGTCCTGTTGGTCTGAGCAGTGTAGTGGCAGGCTGTGCAGCTCAGGAGTATTTGTCTCTGCCATGTTGAGTATTTATGGCACCATAAGCTTTTGGGACTGATCCTGCGTGTGCAGCAGAGTTGTGCTTGATGTTCCAGAGGGGACCTGGATTACCTCCACCGGTCCCGTGGAGGAGCTAGGTAAGTCCATGTGGATGTCTGTAGAGCGAGGAGAAGGGCCATCTCTCCCCAGATCAGTCGCTGCTAGGCCGCAGATTGACTCCGTGGGCCCCCTGACTACCAAGCTGCACGCCGATAGGACCTCTGGGTTCGTTGAAGCTTCCCCTACACAAGTAGCACACTGTGGGGGTGATTGTGGCTCGGAAACCATGGTTATGCCCGAGAGATCCTGTGAGGTGACGGGAGCTCGGTCTCCATATGTCCTATCAGCTCCTGGATGTTAATGGATGCTTGATATCCTCACGCTCTGAATCTAGTGTCAGTTATTCCCCCATAGGAAAGCATTAATTCAATGTTTTCCTATGGTGAGGTCTAATACACGCGTAGCACTTGCCGCGTATGCGCATTAGTGCCCGCTCGCTGAGGGACATCGGAGGTGGAGTCACAACCCAGCGACGAGGGACATTGGTGCTGGGATCAAGTGAGTAAATAAATGGTTTTTAACCCTTTATTAACCTTGTGGGGAGGGAGGGATGGGATAGAGGAAGCATAGTTAAAGTTCCAGGAATATAGCTTTGTATTGTATCCTTTTAGCTGACCCCTATCCATCAATCCATCAATTCTCTTTTTTTACCATCTGTCCTTAGCACCACAGGCAAAACTCTAAATCAAGAAATAAAAGGAAATGGCCCATCCATTGTCCTTTTTGTATGCATTGTAATTTATTCATTGTAAGCACCATAACTACTACAACCCACGGTAGAGTTTATAGTGTAAGCATTCACCTGGCACCATCCCTCATATGTGTGTCAAACATTTTTCAAACAGTTTGACACAAGTCGAGGTTCACCAGGTGCCTGTGACCTCCCCTCTTGATGAAGTTTCACTTCCACATTAGGCATATCATTTCGACTTGGAGTTTCGTCTAACCCAAACTGCAATTTGGTCAAACTTGTGCTAAATTCCCAATCGCTAAACTAAAATGCACCCCAATCAGAGACCAACCTAAGTGCACAATGCCGAGCATGTTTGGTTCAAGGTCGTTATTCTGAATTCTGCTCGCGGCACCAAAAAAAGAGATGATTGATGGGAAAATAAGATGATTGATGGCCAGTGAGAAGTGAGCAATAGGGTGAAAAAGGAGGAGACATAAGAAAAATCTATATTTTTACATTATATAAATATACACACAAAGTATATAATATATATATAGGATTTTCTTACTGCTTCTCCATATCCCTCTATTGCTCACTTCTCACTTAATTTGTTAATAAAGATATTTAGTGGCTGTCCCCTGGCCATCAATCATCTTTTATAAAAAAAAAAAACAGCGTGCATATGGCCAGGTGACAGGAGGGCAGGGGAGCTGAAACAGGTACTCCACCCTGTCTATTAAAAATAATAAAAAAATTGCGGCAGCGGGGGCGGGGCTTAACGAGTGGTGGGGTGGGGCTTATCACAAGGCGGCGGCAGAGCCAATACCTACCCAAAGCCCCTGATAACTGCTACACAGGAAGAGGGAAGAAGGAAGGAGTCCCTGCTTCCCCAACAACCAACTGCATCCACTCCCCCTTCCAGCCATAATGGAAAGAGGTAAGTCTGTGTGTGTGTGTGTGTGTGTGTGTGTGACTGTCTGTGTGACTGCCTGCCTGTGTGTATGATTGCCTGCCTGTGTGTGTGTGTGTGTGTGACTGTCTGTCTGTGTGACTGCCTGCCTGTGTGTGTGTGTGTGTGACTGTCTGTCTGTGTGTCTGCCTGCCTATGTGTGTGTGACTGTCTATCTGTGTGATTGTCTGCCTGCCTGCGTGTGTGACTGTCTGTTTGTGTGACTGCCTGTGTGTGTGTGTGTGTGTGACTGCCTGTGTGTGTGACTGCCTGCCTGTGTGTGACTGTCTGTCTGTGTGACTGCCTCTGTGTGTGTGTGTGTGTGTGTGTGTGTGTGTGACTGTCTGTGTGTGTGACTGCCTGCCTGTGTGTGACTGTCTGCCTGTGTGTGTGACTTAACTGTGTGTGACTCCAATTGCATGTGTTGCTGTAGCTGTGCCGTTGTGTGTGCCTGTGCCTGTGTGTGTGACTATCTGCCTTTAACTGAGTGTGTGTGTGCCTATCAGCATGTGTGAGAGTCTGCATGCCTGTAACCGAGTGTGTATGACTGTCTGCTCGTAATGGAGTATGTGTGACTGTCTGCTTGTGACTGTGTGTGTGACTGTATGCCTGTACCTGTGTGTGTGACTGTGTGCCTGTAACTGTTCATGATTGTATGCCTGTAACTGTGTGTGTGACTGTCTGCCTGTAACTGAGCGTGCCTGACTGTCTGCCTGTAACTGAGCGTGCTTGACTGTCTGCTTGTAACTGTTTGTGTGAGTGCTTGTGTGTGTGACTGTATACAGGTAACTTTGTGGGGGGGGGAGGGGCGCCGTGAAGATTTTTCGCACACTCCATATATTATTGTCACCATTATTTGTATTGTTGCAATATATGGCAACTAGTACTGAAAAGAAGTGCGATTATGATTTAAAACATCCATGTATCTATTTACTGAACCAGGAATTGTGCAGAAATGACAAGGGAATTGCAAATTTCAGGCAAAAGTAAGCTAAAATGGACATAGCTTCCAGTGAGGCTGTTCTGTAAACAAAAAAATATAAAAGTTATAGAATTTTCCATAATTTGAAATTTAGTGAATAAACTGCAACTAGAAGTTTAGTGAATAAACTGCAAAGACTTCAAATAAGTTTAAAACTGATTTTAGGCAAAAATTGCCAAGGTTGAAATACTTGTAAACCACATGAGTTACAGATTTCTTTTTAGCCCAGCAATTTTGGCTAAAAAATTACCTAAATCTGGCCTTTCATTTCTTGGGTTCTGCTGTTTATTTCATATCATTATTTGATATTGTGTGTTTATATATATATATATATATTGTATAAAGTTGCCCTTTTAACTGCACCAATTACAATTATAATGTTCCGTGCCACGATAATTTATTGCTAGGCTCCATAACTCAGACACCACTTTCCCTGAGCCAAAGGGAGTACAATACATTTACAAATGTGCAAATTGTTGCAAATGACTCCGAAGAGTTTTAAAACCAATATTAGCTCAATTTGTGAGTATGAAAAGAGAGGGGAAAGGTCTTTGCAGAAAAGAGACTCAATTTCAAAGAGATGGAAGTGAAGGTCTCTGCTTAAGCAACTAAAACTAACTGAAAGTCCATTTCGGAATCCCATGGGTTGCCATTAATAATTGAGAGTCTGTGCATTTGCTAAAGGGAATAAAAAGCTCTTCAGATAGCAGGCAGGTGGTAGTTAGATGTCGTTTATCAAAATGGGATAACTGTGGGCGAAGGGGATGAATGCCAAAATGGTGCAGTAATATTTTAAGAATGTATAAGCAGCTGTAAGTAAGCTAAAGGAGGGGGCACACTAGCTCCTAATCTTAATGGCTCTCACCACAATAATATCATTTTTTTAATTATTGAAAGTAATTAAAGAAGAATAGTAACATTTCTCACAGAGACAGTTTCCTTCTCCCTCACTTCAAATAAAAGCTATTGAACTGTTTACTTGGTTGCAATAAGACAGTATATAAGACACTTACATCCCCTGCACTTCCAGATGCCACTATCTTACCATGATGCTTTGAAAGTGTAAATCAAGGACAGGGCTGTCACCAGGGGTCCAGCTCAGGGGCCATGTCGTACCTAGCAGTCCAGTTGGGGACATAGATATATCTTCCATAACTGGATCCACATTGACCAGCAGTATTAGGGTCCTTTAGGTCATGTTTGACCCTGCACATCTCCCTCAGTGGTAGCAACACTAGAAGATGTAAAATCATAGATACAATTCCTCCCAGTGTTACTATGGAGCTGCAGAGGGCTCTGAAATGGAGTGTATGTGTGTGGGGGGGGAGGGGGGGAGGTTATGGCACATTATTATGTTGCTGCCCTCTGACTACCACACAGCACACCCAAGCTTGGAATTACAAACTCTGGCATGGTATGGAGGTACGACTGCCTAAGATAGGGCATGGTTTATATTTTGGCTGCTTACTGTGGATGGAAGAAGTTGGGGAGCTGTGTATGTGTGTCTGACTATGGGTATGTTTTTATTTTTTATTTTTTATAATTCTTTATTTTGTCAATGACAGATATAATTAGGTAGTGCAATTTAGTGGCTTGCGCAGAAGCCGCGATATCGTTCAGGCAGTGTATAGGTTATTACACGTACATCTTTTGAGATTTACACCTGTCTGTCATCGTTTTTCAACAAATACGGTAAGAACAACATTTAGATAACTTGCAACTTATAACATAAGAGGTTATTCTTAACAGGGCCTTTGGGTTGCCGTCGCGGTGCAGCGGCTTTGGCGTGTTGAGCATCTAGGTCGGGTTACCGGAAAGTCCGACCTTGTATTGGGGATGGGGTGAATTAACCTAAAAAGAGGGGGGGGGGATGGAGAGGGAGGGGGGGGAAGTGGTCTTGGACGTTTCTAGTGGTTTGCTAGTCATCTGTGTGGTTATCCCATGGTTCCCATACCTTTGTGAAAGCTTTCATAGTGCCTCGTATTTGAGCCGTCAGTTTGTCCATGAGGTGACACTCTTTGATCTTGTTGAGTACTGCGGTCATTGAGGGAGGGTTTGGCTGCAACCATGTTTGGGCTAGGGCTTTTCTAGCTGCTAATGTTATCTTGTTAAGCAATTGTTGTTCATGTCTGGGTAGGTCGTCTAGGGGTCTAGCCAGCAGGAATGTCCATGGGTTTGCGTCTATCGGTCTATGTAAGATTTGCGCTATTAGCTTCTGGATGTTTTCCCAGAAAAGTTTAATTATGGGGCAGTACCACCACATATGTGCGTACGTCCCTTTTTCTCCGCAGTTACGCCAGCAGAGGTCCGTGGGTATTTTTTTCATGTGGGATAGTTGGACCGGTGTGACGTACCAGCGTAGCATCGTTTTATATGCCTGTTCCTGCATCGTGACGCATATGGAGGTTCTGGAATTGGCTTCCCATATTTCCTGCCAGTCAATTCCCTCTAGTGTTTCCCCTAAGTCAGCTTCCCATTTGTCTATGTATTGTAGGTCCCCCCAGTCCCGAGTGGTGGAACAGAGGTGGGAGTAGAGCTGGGTGATCATGCCCCTATGGTATTGTTCCGCTAGGCAGATGCGCTCAAAGAAGGTCGGAGTGGTTTTGGCGGCGGTTTTTACCGTCGTTTGGGCCGCGTAGTGTTTTAGTTGCAAATACCGAAAAAAGTCGGCTGGTTTCAGAGTTGCTCTAGATTGTAAGTCTGGAAAGGAGACTATTGTGTCGCCCATGTATAGGTGGCACGCTCTCTGGAGACCTGCGTGCTCCAGCCCTTTGAAGTCCCATGGTCGCATACCTGGCGTGAAAGCCCTGTTTCGGTATAGGGGGGTGAGGGGGGAGGTCTAGTGGTTAGGTCGTATTTGAGGGCATAAGTATCCCATAATTGGATTGAGTTGGTGATGGCTGGGCACGCCGTTCTCGGTAGTGCTCTATGCTCTTTTGGTGTCCAGATGTAGAATTGTGGGAGGTCTGATCCCATTAATGCTGATTCTAGATCTACCCACCTTCTAGTTTCTGGGGGGGTGTGCCATAGGGCTATTTGTGCCATCTGCGCGGCTATGTAGTAGAAATGTAGGTGGGGTAGGCCCAGGCCTCCTCTCGTTCTGGGGCGGTAAAGTATGTTGCGGGCTACTCTGTGCCTTTTATCCTGCCAAATAAATCTATCTATCGCCCGTTGCAGGGGGATGAGATTGTGTTTTGTGATAGGGATGGGTATGGCCTGAAAGAGGAACAGAATTCGGGGCAGAATGTTCATCTTGATGGAGTGTATTCTCCCTATCCAGGATATGGGTTTATCCGCCCAGGTCTCCAGGTCCGAAATGAGATTGTCTATCATGGGTGTGTAGTTCAGCCTGTGGAGCTCGTTGGTGTCTGCCGGTAACTTGATACCCAGGTATGTGAGGGAGGTTGGAGTGACTCGTATGTGATAATCTGAGGTTATTTTATTCGTGTCCGTCTGTGTGAGGTGTATTGGGAGTGCGCTGGATTTACCTACGTTAACTTTGTATCCTGAGATCTCACCGTATTTGGTCAGGAGTGGGAGCAATGCCTGTAGTGTGGGGATGGGTTCCGTTAAAGTCAGCAAGACGTCATCAGCATATCCTGAGACTAGAAATTCTTGGTCAGCTATTGTGACCCCTTTGATTTGTGGGTGTTCCCTTATGGCTTGGAGGAGTGGTTCCAGTGTCAGCACGAAGAGTAAGGGGGATAGGGGGCATCCCTGACGGGTACCGTTGGATATATTAAATGGTGGGCTATTTGTCCCAGTTATCTTTATTTGTGCCGAAACGGAAGTGTATAGTGCGCGAATCGCTGTTATGTATGGGGGGGGTATGTTTAGATGTTCTAGGAGGGTGAACATGTAGGGCCATTTCACGCGGTCAAATGCTTTCTCAGCATCCAGGGAAAGTGCTAGGGATGGCGTTTTTTTGTTGGCTAGCAGCCATATTATGTCTATGTTACGTCTCGTATTTTCGAATAGTTGTCGTCCGGGTATGAATCCTACTTGGTCGGCGTGAACTAGATTTGTCAGGTATGGGTTTAGTCTACCTGCTAAGATTTTGGCGAAGATTTTGCTGTCGTGGTTTATGAGTGAGATGGGTCGATATGCTTCTGGTTGGGTGTGGTCTTTACCTGGCTTTGGTAGCAGAATAATGTTTGCCCGTGTCATGTCTCTGTCTGGTGGGGTTCCCGTCATAAGTTCTTGGAATAAGGATTCTAAGTGTGGGATGAGTGTTTCCCTAAAGGTTTTGTAATAGCTGCCTTCGAAACCGTCTGGGCCGGGGGCTTTATTGCTTTTAAGAGAGGAGATAGCTATGTTTATTTCATCTTTAGAGATTGGTGCTGCTAATTCCGTTGCGGCTGCAGTGTGTAGTTTTGGTAAGTTTAGTTGGTTGAGGAAGTCGGTTGTTTTCTGTTTCGCCGCTGTGATTGACATGACATCTTGGGGGGAATGGTTGTATAGTGTGTTATAAAAGGTTGTGAAAGCTTGTGCTATTTCTGTTGGGGATGTTTTCAGTGTGCCGTCTGGGGCACTTATCTTGGTGATGTGTGGGTGTTGGGTTCTAGGTCGTAGTGTGCGGGCTAATAGTGTGTCCATTTTGTTGGATTTGTCATAGTATGTTCTTTTCGTCCAAGTGAGAGCTCGTGCCGTGTCATCTATAAGCAGTTGTCTGAGATTGTGGCGGGCGGTTTGGAGGCGTTGTAACGTATGGGGGGTCGGGTCGGTTTTGTGGCATTGCTCCGCTGTGCGGAGGGTTTCTAACTGTTGGGTAAGTTTCCGCGTTTTTTGTTTCTTTTTGTAGGTTGCTATTTTAATAAGGGAGCCACGAATCACTGCTTTATGGGCCGCCCATACTTTGGTCATGGGGAGTTCTGGTGTTAGGTTTTCTGTGAAGTATGTGGTTAGCTGTTTCTGTATGTCCTCTACTACTTGTGGGTCTTTAAGGAGGGATGTGTTTAGCCTCCATGTCCATGGGGCAGGGCACTGGATGCCTTGGAGATGGATCGCGACGTCCGCATGGTCTGACCATGCGATGGTGCCTATCTCCGTTTTTTGTGTTTTTGTGTAGCCTGCGTGATTAGTTAAGAACATGTCTATGCGTGAGTATGTGTCATGGGGTGGCGAGTAGTACGTGTAGTCCTGAACAGAGGGGTGTTGAGCCCTCCATGCGTCTATGAGGCCTGTCTTGCGGATAAAGTGGTGTAATAGCTTGTCTTGTGTGCCCATGCCATGAGACCTAACTAGTCCTGGGCGAGTGCTTCTATCTATTGCCGGAGCTGGGGTTGCGTTCAGGTCTCCCCCTAGGAGGATTATCCCGGAGGGGAGCGCAAGGACTACGTCTGACAACTGGTTCCAGAATTGGGGTGTGGGTGTGTTGGGGGCGTAGATGTTGATGAAGTGGATTGGTTGGGAATGAATCCTGCCTGTGACTAGCACATATCTACCGTCTGGGTCTAACGTCGCTTGGGCTATGTGAATTGGACATCGTTTATGTGTAAGTATCGCCACTCCGTTCTGTTTGCGGAAGGACCGAGCCTCTGCGGCTAGGCGGTATGTGTTGTCTCGGAGGGAGACCTGGGTGGATCGAGACAGGTGAGTCTCCTGTATGAAGGCTATGTCAGGGTTTAACCTTTTTAGCTCCTTGAACAGTGTTCTCCTCTTGCGAGGAGCATTGAGGCCTTTTACATTAAGCGAGGATACCTTAAGAGCCATAATCTAGAGGTTTCGGTGAGCGTTTTTTTGTCCTTCTGGACGGTCGGGTGGCTGTGGTGGTTCGTTGCGGCTTGCATGGTGTGTTTGCGCAGCGGGGCATGGGGTCGGCTCCCACCTCTGTTCCTTTGTGTCACTGGGTGGGTGTGTGGTTGGGGATGTGCACGTTGCGCCTCTGTCATCGTCCAAGACCTATGAGGGCCTAGGGTAGGTGGGGAATGTAGGGGAGGTAGGTTGGTGGGGGAGGATGAGGGTCTAAGGAGTTTTGGAAAAGGTGTGATACGGCGTTGCCGTATTGGTCTGGTCTTATTGCGTGCCAGACCGTTGGGGGGTGCATGTACCCTGGTCTTCCCTGTGACTGTGTCAGTCTGGGAGTGTTGGGTCATGAACCTGTTTTCCGATGTGATCCCCTGTTACCATGTGTCATTTGTCTGTTGCATCTTTAATGTGCAGCGTACAAGTTGATGGTCTATTGGGCGATTCGTCTTCCCTGCCCCTGGTTCTTGAGGTTTGTGTTGCTTTAGTGCTTTAGTGGGGCCGGGAGCTCTCGGGAGTAGCCGCTTAGCGGTGTTTTCCACGAAATGGGGAAATAATGGGCAGTTGTTACCCGTTTAGGTAGCTTTTCCTGGTCTACGATGGTTCTCCTGTTTGTAGGCACCATTGTGCCGGGGCAAGTTTTTTATTACTATATCATGTCTTTTTTGTTTTTGTCGTTTTTTTTTTTTTATATAATCCCTTTTGCTGCTTTTCAGGTGTGACCTCTGTCATTAGGGTGTGGGGAGGGAAGGGGCCGGCTGCTAGAGACGGTCACCAGTCTATCAAGTGGGTGACCGTGCGCGGGGGGCCTTGAGGGGGGGAGATAGGCAGGCGGGGAGGGGAGGAGGGGGGGCCGGCCGGGCGGACAGGACATATAGCAATACATATCAATGCAAGTCCGAGGCACTTCAACCCATTTACATCCACCATCTTTGCTATTATATCACCCACTCTAGATGGTCCCTGTGCCCCCCAGTGCCATAGCCCCGCACCCCGCCCCGCCCCCCCCCAACCCGACACCCACCCCCCCATCCCCCCCACAGCCCGCAAGCCCCCGCCGTCTATGTGTGTGCTTTCTCTACGTGTGATGTGGTCCCTATCGTGAAGCTTGGTCTCTGTGTAGTGTGGTTGTGTAGCGAATTCGTGTCTAGAGCAGTTGTACTTGCGTGGTGTGTGTGCCCTGGGTGACTTATGTGACTGTACATGTGTGTCCCATAAATGCTTTGCTTTCCCCTTTAGTGTCTAAGTTGCGGTATCTTTGAACTGGTACTTGCTGTGATATCAAGAAGCCAGCAATAGTCTCTGGGCAAGTTCATAATGTGGGTTATCTTCGATGCTGTGGGCGGGGAGGATGCCGTGGATGCCGCGGGGGCCCTTGGTGCTCCCGAGTCCTATGTTGGCTGTGGTCAAGGGGAAGAGTCCGTTGAGCTGTGTATGCAGCAGGTGTAATTTCGGAGCAGGAGTCCATCGTAGTTGGGGGGCATCTTCATCGGGCGTTGTCGTTTCAGTCCGCTCAGTGGGCTGAGAGTCTTTGTAGTTCTGTTGTCCGGAGTTTTGTTTCTGGTGGGTGCTGAGGATGGGTAGGTCGTCATGGTGTTGCTGGCCGAGGCCCGGTGAACTCGTTCCCGGGAGGATGGGTCTGCCTTGGGTGTGGGTGGCCGTCTGCTGGCTGTTTACTCCGCGGCGGTGTACCAATCGCGGGGCAGGGGTTGTAGGGCCGGGAGAGCAGAGTTGGGCAGCGTGAAGTTCTCTGGAACTGTGATGCCCAATGCGCGGAGGAAGGGTATGGGGTCCGTGCCTGGCGTGAGAATATGGGATCTGCCCTGTTTAAAGACCAGTAATTTAAAGGGATGCCCCCAGGCGTACCTTATTGCGTTGGTCTTGAGTAGCTCTGTGACTGGCTTCCATTCCCTTCTGCGTTGGAGGGTGATGGGGGCCAAATCCTGGAACAGGGAGATTTCAACGTTCTTGTACGTTATGGGGCTTTCTCTAGCTTTCCTCAGGACCGCTTCCTTCGTCTGGAAGTGGAGAAAACGGACTATAATATCCCTGGGTCTTGTGTTGTCGTCTCTCCGGGCGCGTAAGGCCCTGTGGGCCCGATCGATGTGCCACTGCTCCTCCGGTATCTCTGGTGAGAGAGGTCGTAGGAGTGCGAGGAGCATGGGGGCGATTGGGCCTTCATCTTGTTGCTCTGGCAGGCCGCGCACGCGGATGTTATTGCGGCGCGACCTATTTGCCAGGTCTTCGAGCGCTGCCTCCGAGGCCTCCAGTCTGGCGGTGAGGGTGTTCACGTGAGCGGCCACCGTGTTGTGGGCCACTGCGGTCGTTTCCACGCGCTGCTCCAGGTCGGCCGTACGCTCCCCCAGCTTGTGAATTTCCGACATCACTGCCTTAGAGCTCCGGTCAATCTCCCGGGCGAGGTAGCTTTTCACCGCCGCCAGCTCAGTTAGTATGTGGGCAGTTTCTGATGCGGTGGAGCCTTGGGTCTGAGGAGGGCTCGAGTTTGTTGGTGAGCTAGGAGCTCGCGGGCTGTATCCGCCGCCATCTTGTGTGTCCTGGCGCGGCGTGCGGGAGGCCGCGAAAAGTTCAGGTACTGTGGCGGCCGTGTCTGCGTGTTTTTTGGCCGGTTTTCTCGGCAGGCGCTTGTCCATGGTGTATTAGGAGTCGGGATGGGTAGGTATTCCGTGTTTTTTTGCTATTGTAAGCGTTTGGAACAGGGGTTCGGCGAGGAGCTCTAGGCTTGCACGTCCAGCTCGGTTCCCGGTCAAGCCACGCCCTCCTGACTATGGGTATGTTTGACTGTGTATGTGTGTGTGTGTCTGACTGTTTATTTAAGTGTGTGTGTGTGTGTCTGACTGTTTATTTAAGTGTGTGTGTGTGTGTGTGTCGGACTGTTTATTTAAGTGTGTGTGTGTGTGTCTGACTATTTAAGTGTGTGTGTGTATGACTGACTGTTTATTTAACAGTGCTTGTGTCTGACATTGTGTATCTGTGTGTGTGACATTGTGTGTCAATCAGTATGTATCTGTGTGTTTTCTGAAAGAGTGTATTGAATAACAGTTTATGTGTGTGTATATCTGTGTGTGACAAGGAGACTCCCGGACAATTTTGAAAAAAGGTTTTTGAAGGGACAGCATGATTCAGGCATTCCATAAATGGTGCTGTAAATGCACATGGACTAATGGGCCCTTAATGTTTTTATTTTTTAAATTTCTTTATTTTTGTTGTGCAGATATAACAATACATGTTTGCCTTGCCACAACAGCATCAGCAAGCATATGTATGACATATGATAGAAAACAGAAGTGTGGCATTCTAGGAAAACAGCTCTTTTTCATAGTTCGAGAACATCTGCCAGTTAGTGCACCCTGCCAGTTAGTGCACCCTGTCTAGGAGGTATTTAGTAGCTTAACACTTCAACTGTGGTGTTCAGACAACATTATGGAAGAGGGAAGCAGCTATAACTTAGGTACAATATCAAGCACAGCAAACATGACCACCTGCTTACTAGGGCTCAGAGTGTTCAAATAAAATAACAGTTAAAGCCAGACAGGGTAAATGCTAAAAATCTGATAGGCTAAACATCTTGCCAGGGTAAACACTTAAGGAAGAGAGACCTCCGGATCAGCCACCCGCGTTCCAACCCCACGTCACAGCAATTAGAGTGAAAAGTATAAAAAATCAATATCTATATGCATGACTTTCTTGGGCATAGAAACAAAAAATATATACATATACTGTAGTACACCAGTGTAATACACCATGACAGGCAGCGAGCTTCTAGGCAGAGTCAGCCAACTCCCTCGGGTTGCCAGATTTCTTTGCACATAAGGAGAACTTCACACCGGGGCAGGGTGCCCCTCTGGCCCCAGGCCCGTGCGAGGCCTAGCATCATGGTACAACAGGCTCGGGTGCTGTAAAAGTCTAAGCCTTTCCTTGTCAGGGGGATGACTGAAACATAAGCTGAGAGTCACCGTTGTTCGTGGATTGTCCTCCACCTGTGTGGTCGATGCAAAGCAATCCAACCTAATTTGGCCCTCTGCCTAGGATGGGGAGGAAGGAGGTACTTATGTTTCTCATGTGCCTCAGGCTGCCCTCTGCCTTGATCTACCAGACTTAGCTGAGTCTCGTTGGGTATAATGTGTTTGCGTAGTCTCCGCCAGAAGCGCTGAAAGGTTTTGTAGAGCCGTAGCAGAAAGCTTGCGATGGGGTCATGGTAGGTTTGCTGGGTGTCATGTGCAATCCACCATTTTGATTGACGGAGATCTGTTCATGGAGGCTCCAATTGAGTGGCAAGTGTGGGTTAGTCAGCATGTGACCGTCCAGAGGTCCACGGGGGGAGGTAGGAGTGCAGCAGATCCAACACTTGGACAAAAGCACAGGGAGTTCGGCCGCTTCTCCCCCACTCTGTCTGCGCTAGGTCTCAGCAGGTTACTCAGGTTGCCGGCAAGGTAAACTTGGGAGGATTGTAGTTAATGAACCCCCAACCCTCTCTGTGCAGGAAATTTTGCATAGTGCCCCAATATTCAGGGTTAACATCCCAATTCTAGCCAAAGATGCTAGAGCTCATGCCATGCACGTCTTGAAGGTCAGGCTCCGCCCCGGCCCTTAAGGTTTCTGTGCCAGAACAACCCAGTATATGATGCAGTTTTAAAAATAAAAAATGTTTTACATTATTATATAGAAACAAATTAGTAAAATCCCATTGAGCAAACTTTTTGAAAGGCAATGGTTCAAAACAAATTTAAAAAAAAAGGTAAAACCCAAACTGAATAAAGATTTCGCTAAAGCCTTTGGATAACGCATTATTGGAACAGTAGTTTCAATAGCTGTAGAGTTATCTGCTGGCAACCTCTGTGTAGTAGAAGCCAGATGTCTCTACAGAATAAAGCATTAGCGACACAGGAACTCAATGGCTGAGTAGGGTAAGGTGACATTCTCAGCCAATGAATCTGTCCAAACACAGATGGAATTGAGATAGCTAATATGGAAGTAGAAACTGTTACTTTAATATCTATACCTCTATCCATGAAGATAGCCTGAATCATGGGTGACTTGGGGACTCAGGTAAGTGTCCAAGATAGGTTTTACTTTTAACATTTCAAGATGGTTTGAATGTTAACAGTTGGACAATGCCAGACTCTTGGTGCCATAACCACTACAGTAGCATGGAGTGTTCCTTTAATTTGTAACAAAAAAAAATATTATTTGGTGGAGACTGGTAAGATAAGTACAAAAGAGCTTTGCAATGCTTGAGCACCATTCAACACTCAGTGGGTTAACTATAAATATAAAATGCATACTGCTGTCATCATGGCTTTATGTATCTGATGGACCTTGACAAAGCAGATTAAAAAAATATATTACAAGTGGTTAATAAAGCTAAAGCATTATGAATTATAGTGATTTGCATGCTATTGAAAGGTTACCGATTTATCTGTAACATAATTTACTCTCTTTTATATCTACTATAAAATGTTCTAGAGAGAAGATCAATGTTTTATGATGCACAATATATAGTCTATTTGCTTAGCCAAACTGACAGAGTTGAGGCTGGGCTCCAGAGACCTACTTACTTGTAGATCCCAAACTAGGTCCTGATATAACTTCTTAAGTCCAGGTTTTAGTGAAAATGCCAACATGGGTGCATGGCTAATTTGGGAACAACTGGTCTAGAGCAGTACTCTTCAACCCTACTCTCGAGACATTAGCACCTCTGGGTTAATCAGTGGGTCAGTAATGTTCACTATTAAGGCATGGGCAGAGATATCCTTAGTTGCTGGCTTGTTGATGGAGAATGAGGTTTGAACAATAGTGTTCTAGACTGCTATACTCTAAAAGCCACCCCAAGCAGAAGGGAGGTGTAGTTTGAGTCTGTAAACAAACTGTTTACAACTGGGGCCCCAAAATATAAAAGTGAATGTAAAGTCGTATTCCACCAGTAATAATCTGCTCAGTTACTCCATGATCCCCTCAAACATGTGCAGTGGATAAGGGGCTAGGGTATTTAGCTTTTCCTATGTCCACTCATACACAGAGACCTTGCATGCACTGTGCCAAAGACATTGAGTACATTTGGCTCTCAGTGCTCTATTGTTCTATGATCATAAAGTGACTTTTTTCAG
Organism: Pelobates cultripes; assembly: GCA_933207985.1. NCBI lineage: Eukaryota > Metazoa > Chordata > Amphibia > Anura > Pelobatidae > Pelobates > Pelobates cultripes. The sequence continues at coordinate 37,956,901 of OW240912.1, read as the reverse complement.
ACATTCTATGTCTGCTGATTGTCTGTCTAGCTATCCTCTCTGTCTGACTGTTATCTGTCAATCAATATAACTAAACAGGTTTTGGGTGTTTTTTGTTTTTTTTGTTTAGGAGGGGACCACATGAAGCTTGTGTCTGTCTTGCCACTAAGCTGAAAAGAGATATGCGACCATTAAGTTCAGCCTTTCTCACATATCTTTTTGCTGTTGATGAAAAAGGAAGGCAAAAGACCCAGTTTGCAACAAACTAGGAAAAATGTCCTTCTTGACTCCAGAATGGCAGTCAAGTCTCTCCTTGGATCAAGAAGCTATTAACCTACAAATACAAAATCATAACCCTGCATATTGTTTTTGCAAGTGTTCATCCAATTGCTGTTTAAACATCTAAATAACTATTTCTCCTCCGTATATATTAAGGAAGAACCCATGGCAATAGATGTGCAAATGATTGCTACTAAAAACTTGCAGAATAATTGTAATTGGTTAACTCAAGACAAGGTGCTGCAGCAACTAAAGAAAGTTAATATAAACAAAGCTCCAGGGCCTGAAGGAATCCATCCACGTGTACCTAAGGAACTAAGTGTAGAAATAAGTGAACCTCTGTTTTTAATCTTTCAAGATTCTTTTCTTTCAGGAAGTGTTGCGGAGGATTGGAGGAAGGCAGATGTGGTTCCTATATTAAAAAAGGGTTCAAAATCCTTGCCTGGAAATTATAGACCTGTGAGCTTATTTTAACTGGCTGGTAAAATATTTGAAAGGTTATTAAGGGATAATATTCAAGAATTCTTTGAGAAGAACATGGTTATCAGCAAAAATCAGCACGGTTTTATGAAGCATAGGTCATGTCAAACTAAATTGATTGCGTTCTACAAAGAAGTAAGTAGAAGTATAGATCAGGGTGTTGCGGTGGATGTGATCTATTTGGATTTTGCCAAGGCATTTGATACAGTTCCACACAATAGATTAGTGTTCAAGCTCAAGGAAATCGGTCTAGATGAAAATGCTTGTTCTTGGGTAGAACATTGGCTTAAAAACAGAGTACAAAGAGTTGTCATTAATGGTAAATTTTCAAGCTGGACAGAGGTGGCAAGTGGTGTCCCTCAGGGGTCTGTTCTGGGACCCCTTCTATTTAACATGTTTATAAATGATCTTGAAGACAGCATTGAAAGTCATGTTTCAGTGTTTGCAGATGACACAAAACTTTGTAAAATAATACAATGTGAGCAAGATATTACTTTGCTGCAGAGGGATTTAGATAGACTGGGGGACTGGGCACTCAAATGGCAGATGAAATTTAATGTTGAAAAATGCAAAGTTATGCACTTCGGCGTAAAGAATACACAAGCAACGTATACCCTTAATGGAAGCGAATTAGGGATAACAACACATGAAAAGGACTTGGGAATTGTTATAGACAACAAACTATGCAACAATGTGCAATGTCAATCAGCAGTGGCCAAGGCCAGTAAGGTATTGTCATGCATGAAAAAGGGCATTCATTCTCGGGACGAGAATATCATTTTTCATCTTTATAAATCACTGGTAAGACCACATATTGAATATGCTGTGCAATTTTGGGCACCTGTTCTAAAGAAGGATATTATGGCACTAGAAAAAGTGCAGAGATTGGCTACAAAATTAATAAAAGGAATGAAACATATCAGCTATGAAGAAAGGTTAACAAATTTAAACCTATTTCGTTTAGAAAAACATCGCATGAGAGGGGATATGATAACATTATACAAATATATTCGGGGCCAATACAAACCATTGTGTGGAAATCTATTCACAAACTGGACTTTACATAGGACACGAGGCCATGTGTTTAGACTGGAAGAAAGAAGATTTCGTCTAAGGCAAAGGAAAGGTTTTTTTACTGTAAGAACAATCAGGATGTGAATTCTCTGCCTGAAGAAGTGGTTTTATCAGAGTCCATACAGATGTTCAAACAGCTACTAGATGCATACTTGGAAAAACAGAATATTCAAGGATATAATCTTTCAATGTTGGGTAATAACTGCTTAATCCAAGGATAAATCTGACTGCCATTCTGGGGTCAAGAAGGAATTTTTTTCCTAGCTTCTTGCAAAATTGTGCTTCAAACTGGGTTTTTTTGCCTTCTTTTGGATCAACAGCAAAAAACAAATGTGAGGAAGGCTGAACTTGATAGACGCAAGTCTCTTTTCAGCTATGTAACTATGTAACTATGTAACTATGTAATCTATGTAGACTCTGATAAAACCAACTCCTCAGACAGATAATTCCACATCCTCATTGTTTTTATTGTAACTTTGCCTTACACTAAATCTCCTTTATTCCAGTCTAAATTGACCTTCACCTTGTATCCTATGAATAGTCCCGTTTATGAATACACCTTTTCTTAATTGTTGATACCATGAAGACTCTGACTTGATTAGACTTCCTTGTGTCTCCAATTCATTCCAGTGAAGAAATGTAAACAACATCACTGTTTGATACTTTTGTTTCTGACTAAACAAAAATAATGGTACAGAATCATGCACACACAGAACAAAACGGAGGAAAGAAAACCTACTTTACTTGCATGTGAGCTTTAAATCACATCGTGGATTTATAAGATCAGGTTTCATATTCAATTTATAAATATATTCTATAAAAACAGCTTCTGGAAAGGTGTTTAGTATGCCTGTCGATCCACAATGGTTGCTTTCATCCCCTCTGAATTTGTGTGTTTCAGAATGAAATTATAGATCATCTGAACAACATATCATCAAGACCTGCTGATCCATATTACTAAACCTATAAATAACCAGTCATCTGTGACGATCAAGCCGTAAGCAGCATCTTTCTCAGTGCTGTCTTTTTCTGAGATATTAGGCAGTCATCAGCGAGGGGCAGGTATAAAGATCATTCTCAGCATCTGTGAAATCGTATACCTGTGAGCATGGGGACATGTGATACAGGGTTTTATGTTTATATTGTTTATAAAAATTGACATATTGGATTTAATATAAACTAATGCACATTAGAGGAATGTTTTAAATACTCTGGAGACAGTGTAGAGATATAAATGGAAATATTCACGTGTTCAGGTCACTTGTGAGTTCTTTGTATTTCTCTGAGAAGACCACAAAGTTGACGTGTCTGTAGGATGGTGGTATGTGGTCGGGAAATTACATATGCGTACCTGATGCTGTACATTTTTGCTGCCACGATGGACCTCTTTTCTACTACCTGCAAATAAAGAAATTTGGATCCATCTAATTTTTATACTATTACTGTCTTTATAAGCTCCCACTGAATCATCTGTTTTAAAGAAACACTCTAATAAAAAAAAATACTATTTTTAATAAGATTTACTCATTTTATATTTGGATTACTGGGCCTCTTGGTTTTTTTTTCTTTCAATAATTAAATTCACTATAAAACTTTATTACAGCACCAGGGGCATTCTCCATACTGCAACTCCAGCTAAATCATCAGTTGCAGTTGTCGCAGTAGGTATTTGAAGCAACCTTCTTCTGTTGAAGTAGGTATGACAGTAGGAATTCAAGACTGTCCCAGGGATGCACAGTGCTTTGCTATGGACTAAATAATTAAAATGTTTATTTAGGCCTAAGCATGATCTTAAAATTAAAAACAACAGTGTAATTAAACATGTATCGTATTCAGCCCCTTTCAAAGTCTGCACCAATGACAATGAATCTCCAGTTCTCAAAATGATGTGCCTGTTCAATAAACAGGGATTTGTGAAGAGTTGACAACTGACTGGTGACATTTGGACCACTAGAGCCAACTTGGCTATTTTAGTCTAACTTTTGCATGTCACTTACCACCTTTCCATAACTGACCCTAGATTGTACTTCAGTGAACAGACTCCTGGGTGAGTGATAGGAACTGGTGGGCAACTAATAATTACTGTGTAGCGGGATCACAGCTAAACCATGAAATATATTCAGTAGATTAGCCTATTCTTGTGTGTTTTACCAGCTCCCCATTTGGGAGACCGCATACAAACCAAGCCTGTTCGTCTCCCGAACAGGGACCACCCCAATAACCCCATTTAGAATGTTCAGTTATAACGTTCAAACCTCGCTAACGAGGTGCGAACATCACAAACAGCAAGGGAAGCCTTGGCGCGTGCCGACCCTGGGTGACGGTCAGTTCGTTAGACGAACGCTGTCCAGGGGGTGCATTCGTGGAATGCTTCCCACCCCGTTCGGTTTCCGAACAGAACAGAGTCAGTTACCGCGTTTGGGGGTATCCCTTAGATTGGTGGGGACACTCTCTTGGAAACAATGGCGGTTTGGTGGGATTTATGGGCCTGGGAGCCCAGGAGGCTGGAATCTTTCCCACGCTGGACTCTCAGGTGCAGAGGGTCCTGGGAAGGATACCCCTTGGCACAAGAAGTGGGAAGCTCTATGTTTGGGTGCTGGGTACTGGGGACAAAGGGACTGGAGTTCCTGTCCCACGCACAGGCCCCTGAGAGGGGGAGTACCCTGGGAGGGGAAACTGAGTGGCGGAAACAACGGACAAAGAGACTGGGGTTCCAGGTCCATTGTGCAACCCCGGGAGGGGGAGGTCCCTGGGAGGAGACATTGTCTTCATGTGGGTTCCACCCCTTGCATGGGGAAAGTATAAAGCCACCTGTGGCCAATAATGTTGCTGTTGTACCCATGTAACTGTGTGTTGTCCAGTTATTGGGGGAAATATGGGTCTGTTCATTCAATAACAGCACAGGGAACCAGCAGGGTTACCCAGGGTCCGCTACATACTGTGCAAGTAGTCAGAGCAATGTGGGTGCCCTGAGTGACTGGCGCTTACATTGTGTGTGATTGATGCATTCTGAGAGACGCCGAGTGAGTGATGACTATCCTACGGATGAGTTGTGGTTTGTGAGTGATCCGAACAGTTGGCTATAGATATGTTTTCTCATATTTAACTTGTATTGCAGGGAAGTAAATTGATTATCCTAACATATGCATATTACTCAAATTATTCATATTAAAAAGACGTTTTTGCTTTTAATAAGCATTTCACAAAAAACACACATTGTTATTTTGACAAATCTACAACGTACCAGATTGAAAACTGAATGTATGTATTATAATATTCCCTTTGAAGTACAAGATTTTTTTATTATTAGTAAATATCGAAAGGAAAAATTCTCCAAGCTTGTATGCTACCTGCCAGGCCTTCCCAAAACCCTTCCTTTTTGGAACCCAGCAGGTGAGGAGAGCCACAATGGAACTATAACAACTCTAGAAATCTCAAGTGGTTTTGTAGCAGGTAGAAATAGCATTAATAATTCTGCCTGCTGCATAGGGTTGAAGTATGATACTATATATACCCTTCAAGTAGAACAAAATGACAATATTTTTAAACATAATCCAGATCCCTTATATTGCTATTAATTTCTGCCAAGCACTTTTTCTGCTGGAAAAAATATCAGCATAACATTTATTTGAAACGAGAGATGCATAGCTAGTACATAAACATATAATAAAACAACAGCTTTGTATATATGTTTCTTATGTTCAAGCTTAAAAATTTAACTTATGTAAAAATACAAAATTTTTATTTTTAATTTTTTTGTTCATCCTTTATAGAAACTTTTGGGGAAGAAACCATTTAGACGATATTTAATGTCCTTTATAATGGCAATATTTCACATAAGGTATAACATGTTAGTATAAAAGAATGGCATTACTGTCTGTACAGTTTACTAAAAATGGCTACAGAATGTAAACATGATGTCTCTATTTCAGTATAATAATAACCACATGCAGTAAATACAGATAAATCAAACATTGATAAAATAAAGATATTTAAAAAGTGCTACCTCAATCTATATCAATCTCTGCAATGCTAATGTAATACTAACAGTGAAATGGGAGACTTCACTCACTCCCCCTTTCCTTCCTCAGTGGAAGAATGCTAATCCCCATTGAAACTTCCTTTACTGTTTGTAAGGAGGAAGTGAACTGATATTTTCAGCACACTTATGGACATTAAATAAACAGCTATGGCTTCTGGCAGGGAAATTAATTAATCTGCAGACTGGAAAATATTACTGGAGTAAAAAATAAATGATATGCTTTCTGGAATACATTTTATTTTGCAATGTAGATGAAAGTAGGGAAGGGGTTAAATGGTCTGTTATTTCCACTTGCATCAGTTTTTAATGAAAAGCTGTGTAGTACTCAGGAAAAAGGTAACACTTTGCAAATATAATATTAATCTTGGAATAAATGGAATGTTTTAATTTTTCATTTGCTGTTACTTATCTGGTTTCATCTAGTTGATGTAATCTGACATCGTTTCATAAATCATTTTAGAAAAACTCTAAAATCATAAATAATAGATGTACATTAGATGACGCAAAATGCAAAGTAAGGCTAAAAAACTGACTGTTAATTCATAGCGTTCTTCTTCCAATACACAAAAATATGATATTTATGATTAAGTGCTGCATCAAGCAAACCATGTAAGTTGGCTAATTCCTTTCCCCCACCTTTAAGCCTTAATGCATTATATGAAGAAGATATAAAGTTCAGAATTGTTTTATCAAGGATGAAATTAATCTTGTGACAGTCCTTTTTTTTTGTTTGCTTGCTAATTTACTTTAGGCAACAATTTGGACATTTGTGAGAAACAACCAAGTACACAATAGGCAGAGGATATTTTGGCTAAACATTCACGGGTTCATAAACCTCAACTTTTGGGCTTCTTTATGTAGTCACATTATGTTTTTGGTGTTTAGCATTTGTGACAAATTGTGAAAGATTATGATTTAATTTCTTAATTATTAATTATAAGGACACTGGTTTAAGGCAAAAGAAATACGGTATCAAGAAAAATGTTCATGGTATAATCTACAAACACTTTTGTGGAAACTAAACCTTTTACTCACACAAGCACTGTTAGTAAGGAAATGTCTTAACATTTTGCAGCAATGACCCATGCCCCTCAACATTTAACATGGTCAAAGAGGGACATTTGTGTTTAAAAGGATGTGGTCCATAGTTAAGATTTATCAGGAAAATGACAGATGGTTTAAAGACATAAAGAAGTATTCTACAATTTGAATAATTACTTTTAATAATGCCAACTAATATATATTGCAGTGTATGTTGTTCTGGAGTTCTGTAGTGTACATATAGACATCACACCATTACAAGGGTCTACAACATATGACACGTGTGCCATGCATGGCACTCAGCACTCAAAGCTGCCAAAACCAAACATGCTCTGACTAGAGTTGAGCGAATCCAAACTGTAAAGTTCGGGTTCGTACCGAACATTATGGTTTTTGGACCCCGGACCCGAACACGGACATTTCAGTGTATGTTTGGGTTGGAGTTCGGTGTTTGACGATTTAATGGCACGTTTTGAAAGGCACTTTGTGGCCCCCTCAATCTCAGAGCACTTCCTCCCAACACTTGTGAATTGTGATTCCACACTATAGTAGAGAAGCCTGCAGCAGCGATTGCGGCTCCTGTCCTTGACCTGTACCTGGTCAGCTTGGTCCCCACTGGAACCCAGATATACACAGAGCTGCAGAATGCGCCTCCCCCTCATACAAATAATGCAAATAGTCCATACACAAATACACACACAGTGCGCACAAACACAACACCACCGACAATGCACATAGAGGCACAGAACCCCACAAGCATCCTCTCACATACAATATCCACACACCACCAAACACACAATGTTACATATCATTCACACACACACAATTCAACAAGCAGCCACCATATACAGCCCACATTCATAGGTATCAATACCACAATACCACAAAGTACTCATGAACAAATACAATATAACAGCCCACATACGCAGAAATACAACACTACAAAGCAAGTGCAGCACCTAGAAATAACGCAAGCAGAATACAGCAGCTTACACACCTCAATTTAAAAATTATTGGATAGGCACGACAAGATTTTATTTTCGCACTGTACTATTAAAAGGTTGCCTATGCCTGCACTACACAGTAAATTGGTGTGAAACTATTTGGTACATTCTTACAGTCTCCATAATTACAAGTTTTACTACTGTACAGCAGATATATTCCCACTTACACATATAACTGTTTTTTTTTAATGCTCAGAAACAAAAACAAAAAACCTGGGCACTGGGGCAAAAACACAGATAGATTAGCTTGAATCTCACAGAGATTCTATCCTTTTTCAGAGAGGGATGTTGAAAGGTTTGAGAGATGTTAAATTGTGTTCATTTCCTTCCTATCGAACATTAGAATTTCCCTGTTTTCCATGTGCATATCTTGGTAAATATTGCACATTATTAAGAACAAGCACTAAACTCCATTAATGGTTGTCAGGGGAAAACGCTGAAGGATTCCATTAAGAACCATTAAATTAAACTGGAGTTTGTTCCACCAACACGAGTTAGTGGAACAAACACAGCAAAACATCAACCCACAGATGAGGTCTTTCTCAAGGCAGAACAAAGACCCCATTTGAGGGTCAAAATTCCGGGTCCATATGTTGGTGGAACAACATATGTGACTCTATCACGTGTGTGGGTGATTTGTAAGAGCAGACACTCTCTGTCCTAAATCCAGAATGGCTATACCAGTGATGGCGAACCTATGGCACGCGTGCCACAGGTGGCACGCCGAGCCCCCTCTGTGGGCACGCGGCCATAGGTCGCCGGAGGGAGGGAGGGTGCGCTCCGCCGGCGCATCCATAAGGCGGCACAAGTGGCCGCCTTAGGGCGCACCGGCCGGTGGGCGCAAAGCCGCACTACAAGGTAGGAGCTCAAGGAGGTGGGGAATGAAACTGAGGGAGAGATATGGGGGGGGGGACTGAGTGGGAGAGAGATGAGGGAACTGAGGAGAGAGATGGGGGGACTGAGGGAGAGAAGGGGACTGAGGGAGAGAGATGGGGAACTGGAGTGGGAGAGAGATGGGGGACTGAGTGGAGAGATGGGGGAACTGGAGGAGATAGAGATGGGGGACTGAGTGGGAGAGATGGGGGAACTGGGAGGGAGAGATGGGGAACTGAGTGGGGAGAGAGATGGGGAAACTGAGGGGAGAGAGATGGGGAATTGAAGAGATGGGGAACCGGGAGAGAGATGGGGAACCGAGGGGAGAGATGGGGAACTGGAGGGGAGAGAGATGGGGGAACTGAGTGGGAGAGATATGGGGAAACCGAGGGAGAGAGATGGGGAAACTGAGTGAGAGAGAGAGGAACTGAGGGGAGAGATATGGGGAAACTGAGGGAGAGATATGGGGAAACTGAGGGAGAGATATGGGGGAACTGAGGGAGAGATAACAGGAGAGATGGGGAAACTGAGGGAGAGATATGGGGGGAAACCGAGGAGAGATATGGGGGGGAACTGAGGGAGAGATATGGGGGGGAAACTGAGGGAGATATGGGGGAAACTGAGGGAGAGATGGGGGGAACTGAGGGAGAGATGGGGGAAACTGAGGGGGAACTGAGGGAGAGATATTAGGGGGGGAAACTGAGGGAGGTATGGAGGGAGAAAACTGAGTGTGGGACAGGGGGAGAGGGGGGACAACATACACACAGCACCCCTGCCCTACACATATCACCCCACACAAAGACACCCACACATCACCCTACCCACACATCACATCACCCCCCACACACAAACACATACACTGTACCCCTCAATGCAGTGTGTGTACACGCAGCAGTCTGTCTGTGTGTGTACACTCCGCAGTCTGTGTGTGTGTGTACACTCAGCAGTCTGTGTGTGTGTGTACACTCAGCAGTCTGTGTGTGTGTGTATTTAGCAGTCTGTGTGTGTGTGTGTGTGTATTTAGCAGACTGTGTACTCAGCAGTCTGTGTGTGTATTCAGCAGTCTGCTAAATACAGACAGACTGCTAAGTACACAGACAGACTGCTAACTACACACAGACAGACTGCTAAATACACACACAGAGATGTTAATTAGTTCGGACAACTGTATGAGTTGTTTTTTCTAAACTTAAACCTCAGTATTCAGGTTTAATTGCCATTTTGGCACTTTGAGGGAAAAAAAATTGGCATGTATTACGGTTTGGGCACTCAGGCTCAAAAAGGTTCGCCATCACTGGGCTATACTAACTAGGATACCTTTTTTCTTTTTCAAACTGTACAGCCAGAGGTCAAGATAGGCAGCAAGTAATGAGGTCTTAGAATCCTGAGCAAAGCACATTTATTAATCACTAAATTGGAAAATAGTTTTCACACCTTGCGTGTGAGATGACATTGAGAAGATATCCGATGCTTGCAATTTCCTGTGACAGAATGCATATGCGTCTTCATGAAAGCCAAGTTCCCTTCCGTGTGTTCTCACTTCACTAAGCGATACATTAACATTATGTCTTACAGAGCAATGAAAAGTTCTGCTTCACAATCACATGTTGTCAAAATCAATCCCTGCTCATGCTGTCCTGCTAAATCCCACTAAATAACTGAATCATATTCTATAAAATAGTCAGTAATTGTCTGAAGATTAATAAGACAACATATTAGAATCAAGGTACCATCCGAAGAATATTTTACATCATCGCTATTTTGGCCTAAAATGTGCATTTTAGTTTCCAATTTACATTAATCAAATGTTTAGTAAGTAAACCCTTTGTCTTTATGAATATAGGATCAATATCACATGGCATTAAACACTTAAAAGTGCTGGTAAAATAGTTTTTTTTTTCATTTATAAGCTACAAATTTCAATAAGCTCCGGGGTCAGTATGTCTGGTACCTGTCACATAATTTTCATGCAACAGTGATCCTAATAACTAGGCCTTCTGTGCATCATTACTTTCCTACATACATGATGAAAAAGCAATCAATTCATATTGCTGAAAGCCCACTGAATCCTTTTACCATATCTGCTAGTTTATGGTACCAGCCTGGGAGAAAATGACCCAGTAGCATTTGAAAGGAACCTATAGTCCCGAAAATAACCATTGTTATTTATGCTCCTTTATAGAAATGTGATCCACATTCCTTTGCCCTGTAAAAATGAACTAATTTGGTTAAATATTATTTTAGTTTTTTTTTTTTTAAAGAAGCAGAAATACAAATCACAAAATACTCAAGCATTAATCATAATAAAGAAGATAACTGAAAACATATGCAGTGTTACTACAGTGCCTACAGCACAGGTTCAATTAACACATTCATTTGTGAAGACTTAAATTCCTAAAGAAGTTTGAAGATAGAGAGTTTCAATTTAGTGACATTGTACATCTTGAGAGATAATGCAATTGAAGGGTCCATATAGAGATCTAATTTCATCTTTATTTCAGAGACAATCATTTTAAATATGACTATGAATAGCAAGAGTTGAACACCATCTGTCGTCCTCAAAGGTGTTTCTAGGTTCCAAAGGTACCAGGCGCTTGAGCTTAAATTAAACTTTGATTCAAGCCACACTTAAAGTAGACTTCTGTTTGACCCTCCCATGACCCAATAAATGGCAAAAAACATTTGACTCTTAAGCTTGCCCTTTTGACCTACGTAAACACATTCACAAAATAATCCCAGACTTTGCACCATCACTGCTCACTGCTTCCATCTGCTCAGGTTAATTATATGAATAATTGTTGTTATTTGATAAAAAGTTGTGTTTTGGATGAACAATTAATTTAGGGTTATAGAGCGCTTTGCGTTTTCTTTAAAAGAGTAAGAAATACCCAATGATTAACTAGCTTTGAGGATAGCAGATATTGATAAAACAGTTGAAGAGCTATATTGTCTGGATAAATTTTTTGATTATGTTCTAGTTCAGAATGTAATATCAAACCTGAAACAATCAGGGAGCAATTCCATTTATTCTGTAAATGTCTCAGGTAGAAGTAGTGCCGGTGCTTAGAGTGGGCGGGCTGTGCACACAGAGAGAAGTCAGGCTTACAAACCAAAGTCAGAGGGAACCAGAGAGACAGAATAATCGATAAGACAAGCCAAGGTCAAGGGTCAGAGAAAGCAGGATAATCGGTGAGACAAGCCAAGATTCATAAACCAGACAATCAAACAGAATACACGCACTATTGGGCTATCAGAAGACCACAACAGGGCAATAAAACATGGAAGAGGTAGGTTTAAATATGCTTAGGAGGCTTCTGATTGACTAACTTTCAATTGGAATTAATTATGACATGTGGAAGGTATTTGGGCCTTCCACTTTGACCTGTGACATCATGTGACTGACTCGGGGGCCTATTAAAGAGCGCTGCTCGCGGGAAGCTAACACGGGTCCTGACACACTTATTTGGTTCTCAAGTTTAGTGTTTTTGGAATGAGCAACATGTCGCCGCTGCTTATCTATTGTGTTGTCTTTTACTGTATTGTTCTTATGGACTTTTTGGTTGTTTCTGGTATGTTCTAGTGTCACGATTTGGTTTATTCTTAGTCTGGTGCAGTACCTCTGAAATGCCACTACCTGTTTGTGGTGCTATTCCAGGCTGCTGCACTCAGGCTGAGATCTTTCTCTGTTACCAACTGGTCTTACTTTGTGATTAACATCTCCCTATTTAGTTGAGACTCACCCTTTCTTGTTTGCCAGTTCATTAATGTTAATGTTGTTGGTCTGGTCCTACCTATCCTGTGTTCCTGTATCTTGAGGCCTGTCCTGCCTTCCTTGTATTCAGAAACCTGTCTTGCCTTCCCTGTATCCAGAAACCAGTCTGCCTTCCCTGTATCCAGAGGCCAGTCCTGCCTTCCCTGTATCCAGAGGCTTGTCTTGCCTTCTCTGTATTCAGAGGCCTGTACTGCCTTCCTTGTATCCAGAGGCCAGTCCTGCCTTCCCTGTATCCAACGGCCAGTCCTGCCTTCCCTGCATCCAGAGGCTTGTCTTGCCTTCCCTATATTCAGAAACCAGTCTGCCTTCCCTGTATCCAGAGGCCTGTCCTGCCTTCCCTGCACCCAGAGGTCTGTCCTGGCTTTCCTATATTTAGAGGCCTGTCCTGCCTTCCCTGTATCCAGAGGCCAGTCCTGCCTTCCCTGTATCCTGAGGCTTGTCCTGCCTTCCCTGTATCCTGAGGCCTGTCTTGCCTTCCCTGTATTCAAAAACCAGTCCTGCCTTTCCTGTATCCAGAGGCCTGTCCTGCCTTCCCTGTATCCAGAGGTCTGTCCTGCCTTCCCTGTATCCAGAGGCCTGTCCTGCCTTCCCTGTTTCCAGAGGTCTGTCCTGGCTTTCCTATATTTAGAGGCCTGTCCTGCCTTCCCTGTATCCAGATGCCTGTCCTGCCTTTCTTGTATCCAGAGGCCAGTCCTGCCTTCCCTGTATCCAGAGACCTTTCCTGCCTTCCCTGTATCCAGAGGCCTTTCCTGCCTTCCCTGTATCCACAGGCCTTTCCTGTATTCCCTGTATCCAGAGACCTGTCCTTCCTTCCTTGTATCTAGAGGCCCTTCCTGTCTTCACTGTATCCAGAGGCCAGTCCTGCCATCCCTGTATCCAGGGGCCTGTCCTGCCTTCCCTGTATCCAGAGGCCCTTCCTGTCTTCCCTGTATTCAGAGGCCAGTCCTGCCTTCCCTGTATTCAGAGGCCTGTCTTGCCCTCCCTGTATTCAAAGGCCTGTCCAGCCTTCCCTGTATCCAGAGGCCTGTCCTTCCTTCCATGTATCCAGAGGCCTGTCCTGCCCTCCCTGTATCCAGAGGCCTGTCCTGCCTTCCCTGTATCCAGAGGCCTGTCCTGTCTTCCTTGTATTCAGAGGCCTGTCCTGCTTTCCCTATTTACAGAGGCCTTTCCAGCTGTCCCTGTATCCAGAGGCCCTTTTCCTAGATTCAGTTATCTGTGTCAGATAGATCATGTCCATTTCCACGTAAACACAGCATTCTTGTATAGGCAGCTGTAAAATGCATTAATACTTATTTTATTAATTAGACACGCATCACTGACAGTGATGGACATTAATTAATGCACAATATCAAATCAGCGTGGCTCTGCCTCCCCCACACTTATTTTTATAGGCATTTAATTAGATCATTGAGATTGGAGTTCTACTTAAACACAACAGGACAAAAATAAAATACTATAATTAAATGTAAGTCTGCAAACAATGATTTTCTTTTGAGAAACCCCCTCTGGCCTCAGGTATGAATCTGTCCAAAATAGCTGTTTTCATTGAAGAAATGACATCACAGAGTTCTAGAATGCAGGCAGTGTGGTCTGTCAGTTTAGCTCTAAGCAAGGCATCTTGTGTCTGTCCCTGGAGACTGATTCTGGCCTTATTAGCACTAAAAAAACTTTTTAACACAAAGATAAGTGTGTCATACAGTGAACGCTAAAGCAATGAGCTGTAATATAATAATGTAACAATATATACTCTGAGGTTTATTATTTATTTAAGCAATCGGTCTGACATTGTTTTGAAAGAATTGTGGAGTATTTTTGCTTTAGCATAAAGTGCATCACCACAGTGCATATTAAAGGACCACTCTAGGCACCCAGACCACTTCAGCTTAATGAAGTGGTCTGGGTGCCAGGTCCAGCTAGGGTTAACCCATTTTTTCATAAAAACTGCTTTTTCAGAGAAACTGCTATGTTTATGAATGGGTTAAGCCTTCCCCTATTTCCTCTAGCGGCTGTCTCATTGACAGCCTCTAGAGGCGCTTGCGTGCTCTCACTGTGATTTTCACAGTGAGAGCACGCAAGCGTCCATAGGAAAGCATTAAGAATGCTTTCCTATGTGACCGGCTGAATGCGCGCGCAGCTTTTGCCGCGCGTGCGCATTCAGCCGACGGGGAGGAGAAGAGGAGGGTTGGAGGAGGAGAGCTCTTCGCCCAGCGCTGGAAAAAGGTAAGTTTTAACCCCTTTCCCCCTTCCAGAGCCGGGCGGGAGGGGGACCCTGAGGGTGGGGGCACCCTCAGGGCACTATAGTGCCAGGAAAACAAGTATGTTTTCCTGGCACTATAGTGGTCCTTTAATAATTTATAAGGTCAACATAGAAACATAAGTTGTCAGTTTTATAAGTGGTGGCTTTAATATGGTAAATGGATGCTAAAAAAATATATTGACATGTGGACTTACTATGTCTTGGTGACTTGAGTGGTGCCTTTCAAAATATAGGTGAAAAAAATGGTTGATGGCTGAAAAAAATAAATGTCTTGCCAGATATCAACTCACTTTGCCTTTTAGTGAATTCACCTAAAGAAGTGAGAAGTGATGGATAGACGGTGATGGCTACAAGCCAAGGTGTTGGCTACAAAAGTAAAAAATACACACAAATTATTAGACTTGCAGATTCGGGTCATTGGTCGAATTCCCCAGCACCAAGTTGAAATGTAGCCGAATGACAAACCAAATGACTTATGTAGTGGATGAGCATTTTAATTTTGATTTGTGAGATGATGGGAACAGTCTCTAAATGTTGGCGTTATTCACAGATTAAGTGAGAAGTAACCAATATAAAAGAAAATAGGAGGAGCAATAAACATATCTCTATCTATCTATTTATCTGTCTATTTCCTTATTATATATTTGATAAATATATTATATAAAAATATAGATTTTTAAGTAGAGTACACTGATGCATGTTTTGCAGCCATTTGGTTAGAATATCAAGTGGAATAAAGTAACCAGTAGAGGGGTAAATAGGAGGAGTAGCACAAAAACCATATTTATATATTTTTCATTTTGCTTCATAATTACAGATCATTTACCTCCCTGATCCACAAGTACTTTCATATAAAGAAACCCACAAACGCTGTGCGAAATGCCTGGGTGGCCGCCATTTCGGGACTTACACGTGTTCGCGGACATCTTAATTCCCGAACAGCTGTGTTTTGCCGTCGAGGGTCTGGAACTAAAATCGGACACTCGAGTAGGCGAACACCGCTGAGACCTCCATAGCACTGGGAAATCGTGCTACAACTACCGAACGACAGGCCGTTTGGTAGAAAGACTTAATAGCTTATGGGGATTCCAGCGAACGTTGGATTACGTACGGATGACAAGCTGTTCGGGACTTTTTAAGCACGAACTAAGACCGACCGCAAGGCCAGAATTCATGGAACTGTCTTCGGCTACTATGCCCGTGCGGTCAAAACTTTAAAGCTCCATATCTCCCGAACGGCTGAACCGAATGAGCTGATTTTTGACTATGTTGGTCCCGCAGAACAGGGCTATCTGGGGATGCCTGTACCCCAAGTATTTGGGGTACATCCAAACTTTGGGGAAAAATGTGTACTTTTTAATTATGTTATTTGGTTATCTGAGGGGAGGAGATGTGTGGGATTTATATTATGTTTATTGGTTGTACTGTTAATTATGTGGGTGTCTCCCTTGCATGGGCAGAATCACATAAAAGGAGAGTGCCTGGCATTAAAAGCCAGTTCATCTTGACCCTTCAAAACGTAGCCTTGTCTCGTTCTTGAAAGAGGATTCTGCAGCATAATCACTTAGCTCTTTTCAGAGCTCTACCTGACTTCTGCCTTGGATCCAGCGGATGGGAATAAGTGACTTCATCACTCTACAGCGACTTGCCGGGAAGAAAAGGACATCCCCAACGGCTGATACCCTCACTCTACCTGGGTAGCCGTTACAAATATAATGATTATCTATGGTCAACTGTGACAGCACTGTGCATTCCTGCGTGACATCACACTATGTTACATAATGAGAGTTGGGAAGATTGAAGCCGCACACACCCTCTTATTAGTAAATTAAAGGGTTTTGGAAAGTAGGAGAGGGGGCAAGACTGCAGACACTATAACAACTTTAATAAAAATTAAGTTGTTAAAGTGCCTACAGTGTCCTTATAAGCAAATATTATAAAAGTCAAAGAATCCACTTGACTAAAGCCTGAAAAATCTGCTGCACAAGAACAATTAAATTGCACAATACTTATTGTATTTCACTTCCCTTGACCACTTGGGCCACTGTGTCAGTCACCAAGCCCGCATAAAAAAATGCAATACTGCGTAAACAACCTGGGGTCTCTAGCATCAGGGTTCGCAGATCATAAGCCAGAACCTGGAACTTGGGGATGAATGGAAGGGAAGAAAATGAAACAGATTAGTTAACAGGCAGTAAACGAATTGGTAACAGTAAATATTTTTAAATAGTTTAGTCCCATTCTTCTTGTCTTGCTCTGCTCTTTCTGGTCAGAGTAAGATTAGAAACACACCAATTTAAATGTTTTAACAGCTTCCACAAAAATTATTATCTCTAAAGGGACTGTCTCTATCAGGGCCTTCACTTTCCTTCTAACCACACCTTAATTCTACTGGGAAATTTAGTTCCTATTAAAAACTATCTTTTCCTTTCAGTTGCATTCAATAAATCTATAATGTTAACCTACATTTGGAAAACCAATAGGGACTTGAAAACACAACCAGTTTTAGAATTAATTAAAAAATATATTGGCCATTAGCCTTGCTTTGTCTCCAACAGCCATAGAACCGATGAAAGCCAGCGCTGCCTCAGAATGGTCATTTAAATTATGTCTTAAACAATGAGGCAATGAGGAATAGGTCAATATCCTGTCTCTGACTTTCTTCAGTTGTGCAAAGGCATAACCATGAGGTGATACAGAAAATGGAATTCAGCTTACGATGTAGAAAGAGGGCCAGGGACACGTGAAGGACGGTGAGAAGTCAACAGAGGGAGCAGTCTATTGCAGCAGTAAATTCTGTAATTATCTGTAATAATTACAAATCCAAATGCATGTTTTGCTGAATTTCAATATAGGTATGGTATCAATGGTTACCTTTGAATATAGCTCAGTTGCTAATGGTGACGGTGACATATTATATTTGAAGGAATGCACTAATAAGAACACAATCACATGTTGTGAGTGAAAACATTTGCTTGTTTCTTGATCTTTTAATTTCTCTAATCACTACATCATTAAACAATCAATTAAAAGCTTCAAGTGAAACTGAAAATAAAAGACTGTAAACGAAAATGCATTCAGTTTCAATACTCCACATTGTTATTAATTTCCATAGGAAGAAATAGATTTTTTTGTCATAAACTTTGTCAGTGAACAGCCATGGGCGTCCGCAGGAATCTTTCCAGTGTGGGGGGGGGGGGAATAATTGTAATGACATCAACGCTTGAACCCTTTTTGTAGGGCTGGACTGGGGAAACAAAGTAGCCCTGGAAAAAATTGTATATGTGTGTGTGTGTGTGTGTGTGTGTGTGTATGTATATATGTATATATTTACTCTTTCAGTCCTCCTATGCTGACAGCTCACTGCTGACAGTGTGCCACCGGACCAGCTAGGTGGCCACCCAGCCCCCCTCAGAGTGTGCCACCGTACCGGTATCCCGGTGGGCCAGTCCGGCCCTGCTGACAGACAATCTCACTGACACACACAGACAAGCTTACTGGTACACACACACAAACTTAGTACAAACTCTGACATTCATACAAGGTTACTACAGACAAACTCATTGGTATACAAACACGAACTTACTACAGACAAGCTTAATGTCACACACACAGGCTCACTACAGACAAACTCACTGACACACACATGTTCACTACAGACAAGCTCTCTGACACACACAAACACAAGCTCACTGACACACACACATGCTCACTACAGAAAAGCTCGCTGACACAGATGCTCACTACAGACAAACTCACTGACACACATACACGCTCACAACAGAAAAGCTCACTGACACACACAAGCTCACTGACACATATACACATGCTCATTACAGATTCCGGAATCCCCATGGGAAAGAATTGAATAATGCTTTCCTATGGGGAGGTCTAATGCATGCACATGCACATTTAGTCTCCTCCACTGGCTGATGTCGGTGGGGGAGGAGCGTGGGTGGAGCCCGACTCAGCGCCGAGGGACATTGGCGCTGGATTCAGATAAGTCGCTAAAGGGGTGTGGGGTGGCAGGGAGGGGGGCACTGCAGGATTCTGCAGTGCCAGGAAAACTGATTTGTTTTCCTGGCACTGTAGAGTCCCTTTAATATGAATAAAATCTAAAAAAAAAAAAAAAGTGCGAGAAAGACATTTTGTTATTTTCCAAATTGACCAGTAGTGAAAGAGATTTAAAAAATATATATATATATATTTTTTTTTTAAACTTGCTTTTATCATTTGGGACACTGTAAATCTGTGATCTCTCTGCCTCTCTTGTCTTAGAACAAAGCGAGGAAAGAGAGGGACAGAGAACAATGTGCAGTTAGATTGTGGTGACACGCTTTAAATGTGTCAAGATGGTTGTCTCATGCAGTTAAACGAAATAAAAAAAGGTAAATTGTCATGATTCCACCTACACCGTTGGACTTTACTTAGAGTTTGAGTTAGACATTACTGGATTTCAAAAGTCCGCTATTCTTTCATTCTCTATATCTAACTTTCCACAAACATTTTTGAAAGCATATCCAGCCTCCTCAAGGTAACTGCTATTACCAGCTGAATACTTTTTTCATCGCCAATCTCAGTTTGGATGAGTGTAAGTGCCTAATCCATAAATAGTTTATTCCCCCCTCCTATCTCTCATTTTAGCTTTCAATAAAATGTTATATAAATTATAGGGTGTATTTCTGCATTTAAATGCACATCAGGCAAAGCTTCATAATTTCTTAGAGTGTTTTCTTCATCTACGCATTGCTGACGCGTTAAACAAGCAGCAATAGTTCAATGAATGCCCCTAGAACAAATATCACCAGATTAATTTAAGTGTCAACAAACACTATGATGGTTTAGTAAGTAATCTCTGAAGCATGTTGCTGTCTGAGGCCATTTTTTCGACATACATTTATTTCACACGGGTGCCCTCTAGTGGAAACACGAGTTCATAACTTTTGTTTTCCTTCCTATTACAGAGTAGAATATTATATTACAGCACAGTTTTGATACACAATGTATTCGCTAAACTACTTCTGCAGCTCAGAGATATATGTTGAATATTCGCTATATTCGCTAAGCTCCACATTTGTGGAGAAAATGAAAAAAATCAAAATTAAAGTTCGCTAAATTGATAACCCTCTTACTTGCCCTGAGTTAGCTGAATTGCAGCTGAAGCTTTGAATAATTCAAATTGTTTTAGAAAGCTATCCCTTATGCACCCAATAAACGTGGGAATTTCTAAGAAATTCATTATTAAACAATCTGGTCTTTTTAGCAAGTTTTGAACTAGCATATTTGGGGCTAATTTCTAAAAATGTGTTTCTCAATTGCCTTTAAATGAAAGTCTGAATTAAATGGCTTAGTGAAAAAGAAAACACAGCGAGAAATTATTTTATATAAATATTGTTTTGTATTTGTTATACCTTATTCATTTTAGTTTTCAAGATGTTTAATATTTTTATATAGTATACATATTACCAGGATAAGACTTTATCTTCTTTAACCCCTTAAGGACCAAACTTCTGGAATAAAAGGGAATCGTGACATGTCAGACATGTCATGTGTCCTTAAGGGGTTAAAGGGTCACACTCTGCAAATTAAACCGTTTTATAAAACATCGAAAATCACCTGTGTTTTAATGCGTCATTTCCTTTTAAATATATAGCGGTATTAAATATTTAGCAAATTACAACAAAATCTAATTTAGTACAGACAGATCCAGGGCACACACTGCAATTTAATAATAATTGACAGGGAGATAAAGATGGTGGCGCCCAGTTGCAGAAAAAACAAAGTGTATTTTAATATTTCATTTTATTTTTCACACCTCCCAAATATATATTTGTTAAAAATAAGGAATAAGTAAACATAAGAAAATAAGAAATAGAACCAAAGAACAGATAAAGCTCTAAAGCAAAAAGCTGTCACCCTCTAGGTACACTCTAAAAACCTATAATAAACATAAATGGAAAAAGAAAGGAAGGTGGAATGAAATCCCACCTAATGGGGGCGCTAAGCACTAGAGAAAATGATAGTCTAATGGAAGACTATAAATGTAAAAGAGTAAATACTCTACGGAGACTTCGAAAAATAGATAGTATAAAAATACAATTTATTTTGCATCACAGTGCAATAAATATATAAAAAAGGGAGTAAATAGTAAAGTGCATAAACATCCAATGTAAATATGGTAACAATATACACTCCTATTATGAGACCTGGGAACAAAAACCCGGCATCAACCACTAAACAAAACAGTAATAGGTATAAAGATGAACTGAACAGCCCTTGGTCGCGACTTCCAGGGCTGAAAAAATACTTGCAAACTCGATCGGTAGTGGTGATATTGTGGTCTCTGGACTTAGATTGGATGATAGATGAGGCTCAACGCGTTTCGTCCCGCTTTGTTCAGGACTTCCTCAGGAGCTGTGTATATCTTCAGTTCTTCCGGAGTCTTCTTTTATCTTCAAATTTTCGCGCTCAATTAAGTCATTGCGCATGCGCAAAAGGACACCGGCTTCCGTCGAGATTGTTGCCGGAACACAACTTCAATGCGCCCGCCTCCAATCACTATCGGGAAATGACCAATGCGCATGCGTAGCCAAATTGATGCGTGTTGAAACTTTATTAGCATCCGAATGGAGAGACACGTTGAAACATATAAGCTACATAAGTAGCAGTTGCATGTGTCAATCTATTCGTAACAATGGATGCTTACAGGCAGAATGATATAACCTAAGCATGCCACAAACTGAACATATGTATGAAAAAAATAATCAGATATATAAAAAAATCTAATAATTAGCTCTAAAAAATAAAATTTAGCAAAAGACTCAAAAAAATATAATTTAAAATTTAAAAATGTTGTATGTGTCAATCAATTATGTGGCAAACCTTACAATCTAGAGTCCAAAGATGGACAGAAATATTACCTCACCATTGGAATATATATAATAGGTGAGAAATCATTCATAATAATCTGAATATCATATCCATAAATTGATAGTTCTATAACACTAGAAAATTATATATTATAAACAGTAGATATCACATAAAAGCTAGAATATCTAGATCTGTATTCAGACCTAGTGGAGTGGAAGATTTCATTTTGTAGATCCATTCGGTCTCTTTTTTGGCTAGTGCTTTGGTGGTGTCACCACCACGCCAATGTGGAACAACCAAGTCGATACCTAAACACACAAAACTGTTAAAGACAAAAGTGGAACATTGGTTACAGTGTCGAGGTACATTGTGTTTGTCACTTTTTTTCTTTATACCATAAAAATGTTCTCTTAATCTCTCATGTAATTTGCGAATAGTGCGGCCTATGTACTGCATTCCACATGCACATTCCAACAGATACACTACATTTCTACTACTACAGGTAATAAAATGTTTAATTTCAAAGGTTTCACCTGTAACTGAACTTCTAAAATTAGTCATAGTTCTTTTTTGGTATTTACAAGTGCTACAATTTCCACATTTGAAAAAGCCATTAGGTTTCTTTATTAAAAAATCTTTATTATTATTTTCACTCTTTAAAACCATTTTTGGAAGAACACTAGGAGCTAAAATCGTTTTTAGGTTGTCAGTCTTTTTGTAGACGATCTTTGGTTTTTTAGGCAATATTTTTTGTAGATGTATATCCTGCAATAAAATTGGCCAATATTTCCTAAACACTTTCTCAATTTTATTTGCTTTGTTGTTGTATTTTGTTGTAAAGGCCATATTGTATGCATTAGTATCTAATTTAGTTGTCTCTGATTTTATCCGTAAAATTTCTTCTCTTTTGTTGTCCTCAATATCTTGTAGACTTTTTGTTAGTAATTCTTTAGGGTAATTTCTATCTATGAATCTTTTATTCAAAATTTTAACCTGACTTGTAAAATCCACTTTGTTAGTACAGTTTTTAAAAAGTCTCATTTGTTGGCTCTTAGGGATATTTTTTAGCCAAATGGGATTATGACAACTAGAAAAATCTATATGGCTATTGCAATCTGTGGGTTTGAAAAAAGTTTTGCTACATATCAAATTCTTATCGACAAAAAAAGTTAGGTCTAGAAAATTGATTTGACTATCTCCCACTTCCTGTGTGAAAACCAAGCCATAATTGTTTGAATTTACATAGCTTATAAAGTTATTAAAGATAGACTTATCGCCCTTCCAAATAATTAGTACATCATCTATGTACCTTTTCCATAGTACCAGGTTTGCCCCAAATGGGTTATTATCCCAAATGCAACGTTCTTCCCAATTAGCTACAAAAATATTTGCATAGCTAGGGGCAAACCTGGTGCCCATGGCGGTACCACAGATTTGAAGATAATGCATTCCCTCAAACCAAAAAGAGTTTCTATGTAAAATAAAATCAATACACCTTAAAATAAATTCCATTTGTTTTTTTGACATGTTTATATCCTTATCTAGAGTTTCTTTTATGGCTCTTATTCCTTTTATGGTCATTGACCATGTAAAAGGAATAAGAGCCATAAAAGAAACTCTAGATAAGGATATAAACATGTCAAAAAAACAAATGGAATTTATTTTAAGGTGTATTGATTTTATTTTACATAGAAACTCTTTTTGGTTTGAGGGAATGCATTATCTTCAAATCTGTGGTACCGCCATGGGCACCAGGTTTGCCCCTAGCTATGCAAATATTTTTGTAGCTAATTGGGAAGAACGTTGCATTTGGGATAATAACCCATTTGGGGCAAACCTGGTACTATGGAAAAGGTACATAGATGATGTACTAATTATTTGGAAGGGCGATAAGTCTATCTTTAATAACTTTATAAGCTATGTAAATTCAAACAATTATGGCTTGGTTTTCACACAGGAAGTGGGAGATAGTCAAATCAATTTTCTAGACCTAACTTTTTTTGTCGATAAGAATTTGATATGTAGCAAAACTTTTTTCAAACCCACAGATTGCAATAGCCATATAGATTTTTCTAGTTGTCATAATCCCATTTGGCTAAAAAATATCCCTAAGAGCCAACAAATGAGACTTTTTAAAAACTGTACTAACAAAGTGGATTTTACAAGTCAGGTTAAAATTTTGAATAAAAGATTCATAGATAGAAATTACCCTAAAGAATTACTAACAAAAAGTCTACAAGATATTGAGGACAACAAAAGAGAAGAAATTTTACGGATAAAATCAGAGACAACTAAATTAGATACTAATGCATACAATATGGCCTTTACAACAAAATACAACAACAAAGCAAATAAAATTGAGAAAGTGTTTAGGAAATATTGGCCAATTTTATTGCAGGATATACATCTACAAAAATATTGCCTAAAAAACCAAAGATCGTCTACAAAAAGACTGACAACCTAAAAACGATTTTAGCTCCTAGTGTTCTTCCAAAAATGGTTTTAAAGAGTGAAAATAATAATAAAGATTTTTTAATAAAGAAACCTAATGGCTTTTTCAAATGTGGAAATTGTAGCACTTGTAAATACCAAAAAAGAACTACGACTAATTTTAGAAGTTCAGTTACAGGTGAAACCTTTGAAATTAAACATTTTATTACCTGTAGTAGTAGAAATGTAGTGTATCTGTTGGAATGTGCATGTGGAATGCAGTACATAGGCCGCACTATTCGCAAATTACATGAGAGATTAAGAGAACATTTTTATGGTATAAAGAAAAAAAGTGACAAACACAATGTACCTCGACACTGTAACCAATGTTCCACTTTTGTCTTTAACAGTTTTGTGTGTTTAGGTATCGACTTGGTTGTTCCACATTGGCGTGGTGGTGACACCACCAAAGCACTAGCCAAAAAAGAGACCGAATGGATCTACAAAATGAAATCTTCCACTCCACTAGGTCTGAATACAGATCTAGATATTCTAGCTTTTATGTGATATCTACTGTTTATAATATATAATTTTCTAGTGTTATAGAACTATCAATTTATGGATATGATATTCAGATTATTATGAATGATTTCTCACCTATTATATATATTCCAATGGTGAGGTAATATTTCTGTCCATCTTTGGACTCTAGATTGTAAGGTTTGCCACATAATTGATTGACACATACAACATTTTTAAATTTTAAATTATATTTTTTTGAGTCTTTTGCTAAATTTTATTTTTTAGAGCTAATTATTAGATTTTTTTATATATCTGATTATTTTTTTCATACATATGTTCAGTTTGTGGCATGCTTAGGTTATATCATTCTGCCTGTAAGCATCCATTGTTACGAATAGATTGACACATGCAACTGCTACTTATGTAGCTTATATGTTTCAACGTGTCTCTCCATTCGGATGCTAATAAAGTTTCAACACGCATCAATTTGGCTACGCATGCGCATTGGTCATTTCCCGATAGTGATTGGAGGCGGGCGCATTGAAGTTGTGTTCCGGCAACAATCTCGACGGAAGCCGGTGTCCTTTTGCGCATGCGCAATGACTTAATTGAGCGCGAAAATTTGAAGATAAAAGAAGACTCCGGAAGAACTGAAGATATACACAGCTCCTGAGGAAGTCCTGAACAAAGCGGGACGAAACGCGTTGAGCCTCATCTATCATCCAATCTAAGTCCAGAGACCACAATATCACCACTACCGATCGAGTTTGCAAGTATTTTTTCAGCCCTGGAAGTCGCGACCAAGGGCTGTTCAGTTCATCTTTATACCTATTACTGTTTTGTTTAGTGGTTGATGCCGGGTTTTTGTTCCCAGGTCTCATAATAGGACTGTATATTGTTACCATATTTACATTGGATGTTTATGCACTTTACTATTTACTCCCTTTTTTATATATTTATTGCACTGTGATGCAAAATAAATTGTATTTTTATACTATCTATTTTTCGAAGTCTCCGTAGAGTATTTACTCTTTTACATTTATAGTCTTCCATTAGACTATCATTTTCTCTAGTGCTTAGCGCCCCCATTAGGTGGGATTTCATTCCACCTTCCTTTCTTTTTCCATAAGTAAACATAACATTAAAAATCCTTGGAAGCGACAGTTGCCCTTTTGTGTAGTTTCTTTTACGTCTGCCTGGCTATTCAGGGTTATTCCTCTTTATTTATTATTAAGAAATAAATACAAACAAACAAACAAACAAACAAAAAGTAGAGTCAGCAGATGTACTATTGGTAGCTTAGTAAATAAAGCAATGCTTCTTATTATAAAAGGAAGCTCTGGATCCGCTCTGCAGGATATTTTTGCTGACTCCGTGAGTGTCATGAGCAAGTGATTTGTTGTGATGTGATTACCTGGAGGAAAACTGCCAATAGTTAACTTTTCAATGTTGGCAAATATCTGGAGTGTGCAGCTGTTAAAATTGAAATTAATCAGAGATGTTGCTCTTCTTTCACTGTAGACGTTTGGGGGACAAGAGAAAAGTAGATTTCTGGGGCTATTTTGTCCCTTGAAGGATAAATGAGATGGCTTATTTTTTCATATAATTTTTTTTATAAATTTCTATATTCTGAGTACAAGTGCCAATTAACTATCTTAGCCAAAAAAGAAAAAATAATTCCATCAAAGGGCCCAACAAAGAGTAACGCTAGAGACCACTGCACCACTCACCCCTCCCAAATGACAGTTCTGAACGTATTATGGTTTTAAATGTATCTTGATTAATGTTTTTTTTAGAAAATGTCCATATGACTTAGATATGATCAATCAACCCACCAGTTCAAGCATTTTGCTTCCTTTTGAATGACACACGTGCATATTGCTGAACAGCCCTGATGGGGCAATTAACGTGATTAAGTAACAGGCAATTTATTTGCAAAACTGGGAATTTTGGATATTTGAAAAGCTGATTGTCACTTACAAGCTCACTTATTTTTGTCAGCTAAAGTATGTCTGGTCTGACGTTACAGATTCATGGTCAAATTTCCATATTCCCTGTTTTTGTTGATAAACTCTTTTGTGATTTTCAATCCAAGGACAGAGGTCAATAATTTGCATTTACAACCTTGACATGTTAATTGTTTTACATGGAAATGCCTGAATTAAGGAGATGCTTGGAACTTGCAATTTCCTAGCTACAGATATAATCGTTTTAAATGGTAAATGCAACACAACTAATCTGATCCATAAAAAAAAAAACACGAAAAAAACAAGGGCTGCTAGAAGTTTATAATGATGACATTTTGTGGGCAGTGTAGGTGACTGTAATTTTAAGCATACATCTTCCTTGACAAGGTCAGAGAAAAAGTTTTGAAAGCATTACAGAAATCCATTCTGCCCAATATATGGCATATGGCATTGTAGCTGTTACAGCTCGGTGCCAAAAGTCAAGTTACAGAGAAAACTGGAAACAGCTCTACAAGGTCACCGAACAAGCAATGTTATATATCACGTTTATGGTATGTTTCCTACAGAAAATCAATTAAAATTATAGAAAGTGTGAATCATAAATGTCTTAGATCTCGCACAAAGTTATCTGGCTGTCCTTCCGTGAAAGACTTAGGGTATAAGTATTGCAATGCACTACTGCACACAACAGAACCCTCCCTAAAAAAAAAGATAAAACAATGTAATTTTGACAAAATTCAAGCTGTTTTGATGTTGTTACATAGGGCAGGCTGATTTAGTATTATATCACTTGAAGAATACAGGGTCAAAGAAGAAACAGAACAATGTTGATACTAGAATTCTATTTTGATCTTTTAAGAACCAAGAGGAACAAGAAAATGAGATGACATGTATTTACAAAAATGAAAATGAGAAAGCAAAATACATAACATATAGTCAAAGTCAAACCGGTAAAAAGGTAAGCATAAAGCAGTAACAAACAAAATAAATAAAATCAAACCAGTAGACATAACATGTCTGAAAAGAAAATTGCAGGATAAATAGATGAGAGTGGAAAACAAGTATAAAAAGAGATATGCATAAAGTGTTGCCTTAACGAATGTGAGGGTCAAAGCCACACCACCCCAAGCACCTAGCACACAGTAACAACTAAGGATCCACCATCATGGAATATTTCTTTGAAATTTCAGTTCTCAGAGGGAGAGAGAGAAAATGTACAAAACACACATGGGCATCGGTAAATGCTCACGTGACCTCTCAAGATTATTTGTTTATTATATATTTATTGTTTATTAGTAAGTCATCTGGAGTGCTGAAGGTTGCCTACCCCTGACATAGGCCTTAAATTCCTGAATAAAGAGGTAATAGGGGGCTGGTCATTGATGCAGAATGCATCACTGGTGCAACCCAAAGTGACAGACCAGCCCAGAAAGTTGGCAATTCCGCCCCAAATATTGGCAGGTCAGCCTGGTATGAATGCAAACCAGGCTGCCTGCCAAACATAAAATATTAAAAGAAGACTTTGTCTTCTTTTAATATTTTATGTGGCGCAGCCTTTCTTATCTGTTACTTTTATTTATCTTGTTTTAAAGGGTTTTTGAGGGATCCCCCTTTTAAGGTTGCTGCCTATAAGTTGACCAGCGCTGTCTCATCCATTTACCATTGCCTGCCAAACATGCAGGCCAGCCGACTGAGGGTGGATCATGCAGAGAGAGCTCGGGCTACAGTTTGTGGGAACAGTATTTTGTGGGAAGCTGGGCAGGACCCTGAAATTGGGACAGTGCTCAGCAGACTCGGAGACTTGTTTAATTCCAATCTGAAATTTGTCAAAATTTGGGCAAGTTGGTTGATCGGTTGAATTCTTGAAGCCTGAGCCGAAATAGAGTTTTATCACGAACCAACCAAAGCACGCAAAGCAGAGCATGTTTGTTTTGATTTATGATTCTGAATTCTGTCTGTGGAGTCAAAACAATAGATGATTGATGGGAAAAAGGATAGTAGATGGTTAGTGAACAGTCACTAAATGTTGGTTTTATTCACAGATAAAGTGAGAAGTGACCAATAGAGAGCAAAAAGGGGAAGCAGTTTTTATATATTACATATTTAATAGATATATAATATATAAATATATTAATCTAGATTTTTTATTTTTTTATATCTCCTTTTGTTTTTCCCTCTATTGATTACTTTTTATCACCAAATGGCAGGAAAATGCTCCCATCAGTGTACTACAAGATATATGCTTAATATTTATATTATGTAAATATTTTACTTTTGGTTTGTCTGATTCATTTCCTGAATGTGTTTTATTGTCACTAAAATTTTGTATATTGCTTCTCGTGTGTGGTTATCCCTAATTCACTACCATTTAGGGTGTAATTTGCTTGTGCATTCTTGACCCCGAGGTGCAAAACTTTGCATATCTCTACATTAAATTTTATCTGCCCTTTTAGTGCCCAGTCCCCCAATCTATCCAAATCTCTCTGCAGCAAAGCAATAGCCTGCTCACATTTTATTACTTTACAAAGTTTTGTGTCATCTGCAAACACTGATACATGGCTTTCAATGCCTATTTCAAGATCATTTATAAATATGTTAAATAGAAGCTGTCCCACAACAGAACCCTGAGGGACACCACTTACCACTTTTGTTGAGCCTGAAAATTTACCATTAATGACAACTCGTTGTACTCTATCCTTAAGCCAATGTTCTACCCAAGAACAAGAATGTTCATCTAGACCAATTTCTTTTAGTTTGAAGACAAACCTATTGTGAGGAACTGTATCAAATGCCTTGGCAAAATCCAAGTAGATCACATCCACTGCAACACCCTGATCTATACTTCTACTTACTTCCTCGTAGAATGCAATTAGGTTAGTTTGACATGACCTATGTTTCAAAAAAACATGCTGATTGTTGCTAATAACACAGTTCTTCCCAATGAATTCCTGAATATTATCCCTTAATAGCCCTTCAAATAATTTCCCAGTCACAGAAGTTAAGCTCACAGGTCTATCATTTCCAGGCAAGGATTTTGAACCTTTAATAAATATAGGAACGACATCTGCCTTCCTCCAATCCTCCGGTACAACACCTGAAACAAAAGAATCTTGGAAGAGCAGATGGTGCAAACAGAGTCTGCATCTCTATATCAAATTCATTACATGGTACATGCATTATGTGAGCAATCTATGCTTTGTGAAGGGAAAATATCAATAAGTATAATCTGTTTACAATAACTGATCTATGCCTTAAAGGACCACTATAGGCACCCAGACCACTTCAGCTTAATGAAGTGGTCTGGGTGCCAGGTCCAGCTAGGATTAACCCTTTTTTCTATAAACATAGCAGTTTTAAAGAATGCTTTCCTATGGACTGGCTGAATGTGCGCGCGGCATGTGCCGTGCATGTGCATTCAGCCGATGACGACGAGAAGGAGGAGGAGGAGAGTTCCCCGCCTGGTGCTGGAGAAAGAGGTAAATTTAACCCCTTCCACTCCCTAGAACCCGGCGGGAGTGGGACCCTGATGGTGGGGGCACACTCAGGGCACTATAGTGCCAGGAAAACGAGTATGTGTGATGCTTTTGTGTAGTACCTCTTTAATTGGAACTCAACTGCAGAATATTATGAGGGCAGGAACAGTAAGTTTCATCTCCTATTATATTGGAGTGAAATCAGTGGACTGTATCTTTAAATAATAATCAGGAAAATGCCAAGTTAGTTCCAACTTGAATTTTAATAATGAAGTTTTAGCCTTAGCAGCAATCCTTATTTGTCAACAGAGAGTTTAAAGAAATTAAATACTATAATTAATTGATATGACTTGCTTTCCTTGACAAAAGATTTACTTAACTTAGAAGCACTCTGGCACTGGAAGGGTTAATTCACCCAATGGAGGAAGAGGAAGGAGTCTCTTTTAACAAACTGTAGTTTAGTAGTGAGAGAAAAGAAGTCCGTTTATCCAAGCCGAGGTCTGAGAGAGGAGAAGGTAGAAATCCGTTTACAAGCCGAGGTCTGGGAGAGGAGAAGGTAGAATTCCGTTTATAAGCCGAGGTCTGGGAGATGAGAAGGTAGAAATCCGTTTACAAGCCGAGGTCTGAGAGATGAGAAGGTAGAAATCTGTTTACAAGCCGAGGTCTGAGAAGTGGAGCCGGTAGCATCGAGTAGAGCAGCTGATCTCACTGCCGCACCTGAGTGAATAATCCAGCACTTTGAATCTGGCGCGGTCTTCCTAAGTATTGTGGAAAGACCGCGTCAGAAAAAAGGGGCGGAGCTAAGCGCAGTGAACCCGGAAGTGGGTTCCGGCGGCAGCATGAATGTTAGGTATACCTGACAGTATGTTTTCCTGGCACTATAGTGGTCCTTTAAGCTCTTGAAGACTTGTCAATGTGTCATTAACACTTTCAGGTATAGGTTTCAGCAGGGGCCACTAAAGGCAATAAAACAACTTTAGATTAAGTTTTGGTAGATCATGCCCCTGCAGTCTCACCGCTCAATTCTCTGCCATTTAGGAGTTAAATCACTTTGATTCTACAGCCCTAGTCACACCTCCCTGCCTGTGACTTGCACGGCCTTTCTAAACACTCCCTGAAACATCTGAAGCATAACCTAGATATTTTAGGTCCCTGTATTGCACAGCCTGTTTAATCAAGAATTTTCTTCAGGTTCCTGTTCTGTTAATAACCTTGTAGACCCAGCAGCAGCCTCCTGTGTGTTGAGCAATTGGTGCCCAGAGGCGTACATAGGGTCTCCAGCACCCTTGGTGAGGAACTGTATCGGCGCCCTGCCCTCCTCCCCCATCATGAAAAAAACTAAAACTTTAATTTTTTTTTAGATCAAAGTTTTCCACCATGTTAAAGGAAAGCTAAAGAAATAGATCTAGCATTATATTTGGTTTCCTCATCCTCCCTGTCCCATAAAAAAGTTAAAAGAGGAATTAAAAGTTCCCGAGGTTTCTTAGGAACAGAGTCCTGCCTGTCACCCAAAGCTCCCCCCTCCCCCTCTCTATATGAAATTCACTACAAGGAGAACTCCATTAGCTAATGCTGATATATATTTACACTTGTGTGATAATGGTGATGTGCCAGTGGAATGCTTGTCACCATATTGCAAGCCTAACACAGGCACATCACACTTTATGACAAGCGTAACACAGGCCATTAACAACTTATTGCAAGTACAACATAGGAAAATCACACCTTTTTACAAGCATAACACAGGGACATCACAGCATATCAGTGTCGGACTGGGGATAAAAATCAGCCCTGGAAATAAACACAGGCCCATAGCATTGCGTCATTATACCAGCCCCATCTTATAACATTATATTCTTGTTCACTAAAAGGTAGCAATGCATTTTAAAGTACATTCGAAGAGTGTATTATTATTTATAGATACAACTGATATATACCCCTTCTCAAGGCAATATATATCGCCAGTATTTACACAAGGTTATACTTCACACATTGCCCTCATATATAGCCCACACACAGGGCAATATATAGGCCCCAGTATTTAAAGAAAGTTATTTGAATTGACCTGTGCATGGGTATAAATGTGTGAGACATAACCTTGTGTATATACTGTGGGCATATATTGACTTACCCGAGCACATAGATTGCACTCCCAGGACTTGCTACAGCAACAAGGACTTACCCCAGCACTGAGATTGCACTCATAGGACTTTTCTCAGTACCCACCCAGGACCCAGGATTTAGGACTTACCCCAACACTGAGATTGAATTCAGAGATTGGTATTTGCTTCAGCATCCAGGATTTACCCCGGCATTCAGATTGCACTTACAGGACTTGCCCCAGGACATCAAACAGCCTCTTGCATGCATCATGGCACTTACCCCTTCATCCATGTGTCCATCTCTCTCCTTCCAGAGCATCACAGAGCCGGTGGCTAGGTGTTGGCAGTGCCGGGTCTCTGCTCTCACTACTGGCTGCCCGCCCTGCCATTTTACCTGTTAGAGCAGGGAAGGGGGGCGGCCTCTCGCTCGCCGCACGCTTTCACATTGAGCGCCGGGTAGTCACGTGACACCCGGCGCTCCTACGCAGTAACACTTATATCAGTAACACTTTTTTCAGAACGTTGCATTTTTTTTTTTTTAAATGCAAAGAATGAATATAAAATATTAATTAATTGAGCTTTAATTTGCTCACAGTCACAAAGTAAGAGCATTGATCTTAATTCTTCTGTCTCTTTAGAAAATACCACACAGCATCAGAAATCTCACCCTAGAGCAGGCGGAAAAATTATTTAAGCTCAAATGATTTTACCATTTGACCTGAAACTACACTGATATATTTTCTTTTTCTTGAAAGCCTTGGGAAGTCTAAATCACTGCTCGAATGCAGTCTTGTTGATTAGGCTAAGTATCCATACTACACTTTCAATGAAAACTGATTAGCCAAACCATGTCTCGCAGTCACATTTCCACTGCTGAAATGTCCTCTGCCAGACAGAGAGGACAATCTCTCTAACCCCTGCCAGAGATTGACATTCAGTAAAAATAATGTACGGATATGTCTTTCCATTCACTTTCCTAAAGGACAAATAAGAGTTATAGTATTTCATTTTTTCTGACATACAAAAAAAAAAAGAAAAAAGAAAAAAAAAGATGAATGTGGCCCTTGAAGATACGACAGTGCGGCTATTAACATCATTGTTGAAAATGATTGACCTCGATCCATGAGTAAATTAGATCAGCAACACATATTTAAAGCACCATAACTCAAGGTCAACATTAACCGCTTGCATTTTTTTCTAAAACGGTTTTAAATATACACATTTTAGCCATATACGTGTGTTGGAGCCAATACTTTTTCATGACCTCTATGATCTCTTTCTGGTTTCCAATGACTCACTAGAACTTGTGTATTACCGTCTAATAATATTCCAATGTAGTGACATGATATATATTAGTTAAATTAGATCAGTAGTTTCCAAACCAGTCCTCAGGTCCCCCTACCAATCCAGGATTTAGGGATTTAGAAAACAAACAAACAAACACCTAGACACAACTGAGTAAGCCCTGGACTGGGGGGGTGGGAGGGCAAGGGGCGTGAGGGCAGGTTTGGGAACCACTGAATTAGATGATGCACTTTGTCCACATACAGGAACTCCTTTTGTCAAAATACATTGTATAGGAGAAGTGTCATAGTTCTCGAACCAAGTCAAACTGGGAAAAGCAGCAAATATATGACTGATATTAATAGGAAATAGTTGCTTACTTCTGTAATTTATTTTTATCTCACTCTAGGCTGTATATTTCAAAATTTGACAACACACAAAAAAAAAATCCAAGTATAATAAAGCTTTTGAAAGAAGTGTGACTTTATACAAAATGGTAAATGTTTGCTCTTTAAATCTATGCATAAGTAGTTTGGCCATTTGACGTAATCAACCCTTTTTATTTTAATTTTTGACTCAAATACCACCTGATCTGTCTGGGTCAATAAGATTTTGCAAGGGTGGCCTCCCTGTGCAGATATAGTATGAAAACCTTGACACAGCATTCAAGCCAGGATAATACAGGTATTTGAAGTCTAAGGACAGACTGCCTCTTTTACATGTGTGGTAGATGTGCATTATCTGATATTCATGTATTTGGGATATGATCGTATCATCTTGTACACTGAGATGTCAAAATGTCATATATGAAAATGACCAACAGAGTGAGATTTATCAAGTGGATTATGGTTTGACAGTGCGGCCTCTGAATGCAAACCAGTGTAGGAAAATTGTCTGTCTTTCAGTCTGTCTGTGCTTGAGAGAGACCATGAAAAATAAGAACATGCTAAAGTTTGCGCTTAAGGGTACAAGAAAAGAGATGCATTACATATACCGTTGGTATAACATAAAACGTATTGATAAGGAGGAGACAGAGTCCCAGAGCAGATTCTATTTGCACTGATAAATTATGACTTTTTAGTTTATATACTTTTGTTATTGTTATAACTACAATTTTATAGTGGGAGTGTAATTATTTTTTATATGTGATAAACAATATTTTAGCAATTGTCACTGACAGGGATATTTACCAAAGTGAGAATTTAAGTGAATTTAAAGTGAATTTCAAATTTAAATCCAAACTATCCAAAAAGATTTTTCTAGTTTGGCTAGTTTGACCTTAAATTTGAAATCCAGTTTGAATTCTCATATTAGTAAATAATGCTGTATATATTTGTATTCCTTTAATGCATTTTAGGGAGGTGTGGTGCCCCAGGAACAACCCCACAGCAGGGGGGAGGAGGGGGAGAGGCAGAGCAGCTTTTTGAACTTGTTTTGCCTCTTGTAGTTTATCTGGCAGCCAAGACACACTGCCGGAAACTACAAATAAATAAAGATTAAATTCAAGCTGCTGCAGCTATTAAAGGTGTGACAGGCAGCTGGGCGGTGTTCTTGCCCCTGCAACCCCCCTGGATCGATGTCTGATGTGAATTAGGGTCTTACCAACCGTTTACACTACTGGTCCCTAGAGTCCTGCCACACAATATTTTAATCTGAAGAATTGTTTCAACTATACTGGGTTCCATTAGGTGTCACATTTTCCTTTACATGTACCTCCTGAGTTTTACATTTGTCCTTATGTTTGACATGAGTGGATCCACTCTAAGCACCTTCCTGGTCTAGCCATCATTTAGGTATGGATTCATCAATAATAAAGATACATATGTGATATATTATTATAATTATTGTATTATTTATATAGCGCCATCACATTCCGTAGCGCTGTACAATATGCACTGTAGTGGACAGGTTATATGCAGACAACAAACACGACAATTACCGTATTTATCGGCGTATAACACACACTTTTTCTCCCTGAAAATAGGGGGGAAATTGTGGGTGCGTGTTATACGCCGGCCCTTTAAATACTGCAGCCGCCTGAGCGCTCTGTCAAGAGCGGTCAGGCGGCTGCAGTCGGTACTCACCTCCCCTGTAGCGTGGCCGAGCTGCTCTGCTGTCCGCGGTGGCCGGCCGGAGTGATAGGAAGGTGCACGCTCAGTGTGCACCTTCCTGTCAGTCCGACCGGGTACAGGAAACAGAAACTCCTGTTCCGCGCAAGCAAGGAGGAGAGGAGGAGTACAGCTCCCCGCCCGGCGCTGGAGAAAGGTAAGTGTAAGGTAACCCCTTCCTCTCTCCAGAGCCTGGCGGGAGGGGGTCCCTGAGAGTGGGGGCACCCTCAGGGCACTATAGTGCCAGGAAAACGAGTATGTTTTCCTGGCACTATAGTGGTCCTTTAAGTTTTTTCCCCTGAAATTTCCTTCTTAAAATGAGGTGCGTGTTATACGCCGGTGCGTGTTATACGCCGATAAATACGGTAAATACAGTATGCTGAACAGTGGTTGAACAATTTTGTGCTTATATGTAAAAGCAGTTTTAAGTTCATAAAACCACTACAAGTCCCTTGAGGATTTCGTATTGTTCCAATTTACACTCTGTCCCGAGATTACTACTTCATTTTTGCTTTGTAAAAAGAAAATTTCAAGATGATATAAAGTAAAACAATGAAGAATAAAACAATAATAAAATATCCAGTGTGTGAGAAACATTCAAAATGGCTTATTTATGGACCTGCACTGATTACATGAGTTACATTACTGGTTGTTAGTTACAGATA
This sequence comes from Pelobates cultripes, assembly GCA_933207985.1. Classification (NCBI taxonomy): domain Eukaryota; kingdom Metazoa; phylum Chordata; class Amphibia; order Anura; family Pelobatidae; genus Pelobates; species Pelobates cultripes. The sequence goes on along the minus strand of OW240912.1, from coordinate 37,920,679 downwards.
AATGATAGAGACACAGGCTGGGTGGCTGAAGTTACTTGGAGCCAGAGTGGGACAGAGTTGACCCTAAATAAAACAGCTGGTATAAATCTAGACATGAAAATACATATGGTATCATAGACTCAATTAGTCGAGAGAGACCCTAACCATATTGGGCCACAGAAGGGGGTGGAGAGTGGGGTATAAGCAAAAATAAAACAAAATTAACTAATGCTACATTTTGAGAACAGCCCCAAATATATAGATTGTTTGCAGTCTTTATCCTGTATCCTGCCCCAGTCTCAGGACAAAATTGAACCATGTTTTGAGGGTCCCAAGAGTGAGAAGATCTAGCCAGGGTTGGAGGTGCCCCTGTGGTGAAGAACGTGGTCATATCTGCTACTGAGATGAATTTGCAAAATGTCCCATTGTGTTGGAATTCCAGTGTTCGAAAGGTATGATAGTCCAACATTACGCAATTGAAGGGTCGCTGGGATCATGGTTTTCTTCCATTGTAAGGTAGATTGAGTGAGTTCATTGTAAAAAGATAGGTGGTGTGACTCAAAAGTAAACTGAGTTTTTCCCCCGAAGTGCTGACATCAGATGACTTTTGTCCAGCATGGAAAGACCGAATTTGGTCGTTCAGCCAAAGTTACTAATACTAGTAAAGATTACTTAGTATTAGTAATTAAGGGAGATTAGTCATGTCTACTAAACACTGAGCAGCCAGTGGCTTCTCACTGTTTTAAAAAAAGACCCCCCAACGTGTCTAATAAAGTGTCCCTTAGTGGGGCACATTTAAAAAGAATCCACGGGGCCCCCACTCGTGCACTGTGAGTGGGGGCCACTAAACTAAACGTGGGATCTAGTGCCCCCTCTTGGCCCCCACCATGAGCAGCGGATGGGGCCCTCAGATACATTGGAGGGGGGACCAACTGCCTCCCCCTGACCCCCACACATGAGCTGCAGGTGGGGTCCAAGTAAAAAGAGGGGGGGAGGACCTACTGCCTCCCTCTCCTGGTCCCTACCCATGAGCAGTGGGTTGGGGCCCAAAATGACAATAGGGGGGAACTATTGTCCCCCCCAGCCCTCCACCCATGAGCGGCAGGTGGGGGCTAAATGTAAAAGTAACCCCCCACCCACCAAGGTGACTAGGGGTCCCAAAGCCCCTAGTCACACCCTTAAATACAATTAATTTCTTCCTGCCCTCCTCACCCTAAAAATAGTGAGAGGGGAATAAAAAGCTAAATACCTGTAAAGAAAAAAAATCATACTTACCATTAGATGTCTTCTTTTTCCTAAAACCTTCCTTTTTCAGTCCCCAAAAAGGCCAAATAAAAATCCATAATTCTCATCAAACTTGTAAAATAAATTTAAAAAATCAGAGCGCAACAAAAAAACCACGGCAAAAAGTCCCAACACTAAAAAAAATCCAACTTCATGCAACGAGGGCACCGCACAGACTTAGCTTCGCAGGGCAGGGAAAGGCTTATAAAGCCTTCCCATGCCCTGCAGAATGACTCAGAGCGCTCTGAGGAAGGTGAGAATTGTTGGAAAATTGCTTTGACCACAGGAAATGGAGGGGACTTTGCTCCTCCCCTGGGTCATAGCTGATCAAGTGTAGGAAAAATACACAAGACAAAATAGTCCCTACTTTGTCTTATGTTTTAAAGAAAACTAGAGCAGTTAGGAAGAAATTAAGAAAAGATCCTAAAAGAGGGAGAGAAGAGGAATCGATACGAGAATGGTAAGTTCGGCATGACAGTGCCGCTTTAAGGGAATAGTCGGCCTACAGCATGTTCATGTGATATAACTGACTGACTAATCATGTGAATTGTTAGCACAGGACTCACATAAGAGGTTCAGTTTGATGCAGAAGTAAGCTTATACTTTAATGGCCATTGCCGTGGTAGTCAAAACCTCTTTTATTTAAATGTGCATAGGGATCTGGGGTAGTTTGCAGGTAACTTACAAAAAAAATTTGTTTAGGCTGATCAATTCTACTGGCATTGCTGCCGTCGGGAGTTGAAACCCAGGGCTTATTTCTGTGATTTTTTCTCATGCAATTTATTTCATACTGATTCTGTGCCACTAGAGGGCAGATTGCTCCTTTAATTCCCCACCAGTCATCCATGTCCTAAGGAAGAAATATCCACAATCAGAAATCTGTGAATATATTTTCCTTTTTACAAAGCAGTGAATTAATTAATACTGTTTAGTATTATTAAAAAGCTATGCAAAATTAAAGGGACTCTGTGCTGCATAACATGGCAGAGTCCCATTTTAATCCGCTTATAATTCTATTGCAGATACAAGATAATAAAGTATTTCAAATGGAAATATAATTGGAATAACATCATTTTGGAACAAGAAGTTTTGGTTATAATGCCTAGAGCATTTGTGTACAAAATGACACAAATCAATTCAAACTTAAGTGCATGTGTAAAACAGGTTTATTTAAAGTGACACTGTTATTATAATTTAAAGGAATTCTATAGTGTAAGGAATACAAAGCTGTATTCCTTACACTATAGTTCCCCCTGGACCTCCCTCGTTTACAGCCCCCTGTCATGTCAATGAAAAGGTTAAAAAAAAAACCTTTGTTTACTCACCCGATTCCAGCGCCAATCTCCCTTAGCCAGGCACGGCCCAAGACATGGTGCTGCCTGGGTACAAGGATGAAGTGCTGACCCACCTGCCTTGCACCAAAAGCACGCCAACATCTATTATGTTATGCAGTGTGTGTAGTAAATGCAATGTCTGTTTGTGTAGTGGATGCAGTGTGTATATAATCAGAGCCGCCATCAGGGGGTGACAACCATGACGGTTGTCACAGGCCCGGCGGCCCTGGGGGCCCACATGCTGATGGGACCCATCAGGTGACCCAAGCCCTAAGGGCCACCCAATGGGTCCTATTATCTTCAGGGGCAATAGCGCGACTGGGTCCCTTTAAAAAAAATGCAGCCGCAGTGCAAGTTCTGCTGGGAGGAAGTGACGGGCGGTCACTTCCTCCCAGCTTACTCCGCGCGGGAAGGAGGACGGAGCCTGAAGGCACTCTCCTGCAATGCAAAGGTAAGGAAGAGGAGGGTGGCTGAAAAATGAATTGTATGTATGCATGCCTGTATGTATGCCTGTATGTATGTATGTATGCCTATATGCAGGGGCGTTTTAGCCACAAGGCAAACAAGGCATTTGCCTTGGGCGGCATTTTTCAGGGGGCGGCAAAAAACGCCGCCCCCAAATGCCCAGGGCAAATGCCTAGTTAGCCTCGCTATCTTCCGGCTCCCAGCCTCACTCTGCGGCGCGCGAGGGAGCTGAGCACACCGCTCAGAGGAAGAGCTCCCTCGCCAGCCGCCCGCACAGCAGCCAGCGCCGCCCAGCCCGACCGGCAGCCACTGGACCACCAGGGAGAGAGAGACCCCCCCCCCAGCACTCCCAAAAGTAAGGAGGTTGGGGGGGGGGTTTAAATTAAAAAAAAGTTAATGTGAGTGATTGTGTGTTTGTGTCTGACTGTGTGTGTGTTTGTGTCTGACTGTGTGTGTGTGTATGTGTCTGACTGTGTGTGTGTTTGTGTCTGACTGTGTGTGTGTGTGTGTGTGTGTTTGTGTCTGACTGTGTGTGTGTTTGTCTGACTGTGTGTGTGTGTGTCTGACTGTGTGTGTTTGTGTCTGATTTTGTGTGTGTGTGTGTGTGTGTGTGTTTATGTCTACGACTGTGTGTGTGTGTGTGTTTGTGTCTGACTGTGTGTGGTGTTTGTGTGTCTGACTGTGTGTGTGTGTGTGTTTGTGACTGTGTGTGTGTGTTTGTGTCTGACTGTGTTTGTGTCTGTGTATGTGTCTAACTGTGTGTGTGTGTGTTTGTGTCTGACTGTGTGTGTGTTTGTGTTTGACTGTGTGTGTGTGTGTCTCCCCCCCCATCCCGGGCCTGCCCACACCCTACATAGTCTGCTGACAATGATGCAGGACTGAATGTGGTGTGTATAGTGTAAGTGAATTAGAATGTATGTAATGGATGTAGTGTTTGTGTGTATAAGATACTGTTTGTGCAGTGAATGCAGATTGTGTGTTTGTGTAGCGGATGCAGTGTGTATAGTGAATGCAGAGTGTGTTTGAGTAGTGGATGTAGTGTGTGTACAGTGATGTAGTGTGTGTTTGTGTAGTGGATGTAGTGTTTGTATGTACTAGATGAAATGTGTTTAGTGGATGCAGTGTCTGTAGTGGATGTAGTGTGTGTATTAGATGCAGTATCTGTGTATAGTGAATGCAGAGTGTTTCAATTTGTGGTGGATGTAGTGTGTGTACTGTGAATACAGGATGTTTGTGTGGTGGATGCTGTGTGTACAGTTAATGCAGAGTGTATGTTAGTGTAGTGAATGCAGAGTGTGTGTCAGTATAGTGAATCCAGAGTGTGTGCATAGTTTAGTGAATGCAGAGTGTGTGTTAGTGTGTAATGAATGCAGAGTGTATGTTAGTGTGTAGTGAATGCAGAGTGCGTCAGTGTAATGAATGTAGTGTCTGTGTTAGTGCAGTGAATGCATAGTGTGTGTAAATTTGTAGTGAATGCAGAGAGTGTGTTAGTATGTAGCGGATGCAGAGTGTGTGTTAGTGTAGTGAATGCAGTGTTAATGTGTAGTGAATGCAAAGAGTGTGTTAGTGTGTAGCGGATGCAGAGTGTGTGTTAGTGTAGCGGATGCAGGGTGTGTGTTAGTGTAATGGATGCAGGTGTTGTGTGTGGTGGATGCAGGGGTGTGTTGGTGTGTGGCCGGATGCTGGGTCTGTGTTAGTGTGAGTGGATGCAGTGTGTGTTGTGTTGGTGTGTGGGTGTATGTTGTGTTAGTGTATGCGGTCTTGTGTGTGTTGTGATGAATTAATGCGCGGTGTGTTGTGTGAGGTGTGTGCGGTGTGTGTGTTGTGTTGGTGTGTGTGCGGGTGTGTGTTGTGTTGGTGGAGTCTGATGTGTGTTGTGTGGTGTGCGGGTGTGTGTGTGTTGGGTGTGTCTTGGGTGTGTTGGGTTGGTGTGTGCGGTGTGTGTGTTGTGTTGGTGTGTTCAGGTGTGTGTTGTGTTGGTGTACGGTGTGTGTTGTGTTGGTGTGTGCAGGGTGTGGAGTTGTGTGTCGGTGTATGTGGTGTGTGTTGTGTTAGTGTTGGAGAGTGTGTGTTGTGTCAGTGTATGCAGTGTGTGTTGTATTAGTGTATGCAGTGTGTGTTGTGTTAGTGTATGCAGGGTGTGTGTTGTGTTAGTGTATGCAGTGGGTGTGTTGTGTCAGTATATGCAGTGTGTGTTGTGTTAGTGTATGCAGAGTGTGTGTTGTGTTAGTGTATGCAGTGTGTGTGTGTGTTGTGTTAGTGTATGCAGTGTGTGTGTTGTGTTAGTCTATGTAGTGTGTGTTGTGTTAGTGTATGCAGTGTGTGTGTTGTGTTAGTGTATGCAGTGTGTGTTGTGTTAGTGTATGTAGTGTGTCTGTTATGTTAGTGTATGCAGTGTGTGTATTGTGTTAGTGTATGCAGAGTGTAGCGGAGAGCTGGTATTACACAGCCTAACTCTTCTTTGGATCCCAGTGAGGATCAGGAACAAGCGATTATAAATCCATAGGGCAAAGTATCCAGAAGGCAAAATAATACAGCAGTATCCCAACAGCACTCCCAATAACTGAACGACACACAGCATCAGGAGCAGAACTAAAGATTGATTCTGACAGTGGCCTTATAAAGCATGCTCCCATGCAAGGGAGGGATTTCCATTCATTAGTACAGTAGCTAATCCTGTTCTGGTAACCTCTCACACATCTCCTCCCCTCAGCCTGCATCATAATCCCCTTATCCAGGACACCAATTCCCCCCGTTTCTGGATGTACCCCTAAACCTAGGGGTACTGTTTTAAATTATACATCCCCTGGTAGCCCTGATCTGGGTGAACAACATATCCAAAAATCACCCAGATCAGACCAGGGGTTCGGGAAATTTATGGAGGGAATAAAATGGCCGACCACGCTGGAAAGAATAGCCGAATTGAGTTCCATGCGATGGGGCCCTGCGGTCGGTCCTGGAACAAGGGAATAAATTACACGAAAGCCTCCAGTTACAGAGACTAGGGAGGGTTTGCCTGAATCCCCTCATTCGGTTGTTTCTGTTTACCGAACGAGGGGCCGTTCGGTAGTTTGGAACCGAACGGACCGGGCTTGTGGAGGTCTCAGCGGTGTTCACCTAGTCGAGTGTCCGATTTGAGTTCCAGACACTCAACGGCAAAACACTGCTGTTCGGGAGTTTTAAAATGGCCGCCGCCACGTGTTCGTTTCCCGAATGGCGGCCACCCCCGAGAACAATGTTGCAACGGGTAATTGAAGGCACACTTCACACCGGGGAGGTCTGACTGTTCGGTAGTTTCATTCCCTTATATGTTAGAATGATTCTACCGAACAATCAGACGAATACAAAACATTTATACACATATAACCTGCCATTTAGACGAATGCAGTTAAAACCTATGCAATTCTCAGGACAGCCCAGTGCCATCCGCTACACAGAGTGTGTGTTGTGTTAGTGTATGCAGTGTGTGTTGTGTTAGTGTATGCAGTGTGTGTGTTGTGTTAGTGTATGCAGTGTGTGTGTGTTGTGTTAGTGTATGTAGTGTGTGTGTTGTGTTAGTGTATGCAGTGTGTGTGTTGTGTTAGTGTATATTAAATTAATTAAATGTTTCTCCCCCCTCCCTGCTTACCTGTGTCCAGGTATGCAGTGTGTGTGTGTTGTGTTAGTGTATGCAGTGTGTGTGTTGTGTTAGTCTATGTAGTGTGTGTGTTGTGTTAGTGTATATTAAATTAATTAAATGTTTCTCCCCCCTCCCTGCTTACCTGTGTCCAGGGAGGGGGGGAGATTCCATTCCCTGGTGGTCTGGTGGCATGGGTGGCCCCCCTGGCTCCCTGTTACTGCAGAGGGGGCCCAGCACACTGCTTCTACTCTTCTCTTCTCCTCTCTTCTAATAACTCTTGCGAGACCCGCAGAGCGTTGCCATGGTAACCGGGTCTCGCGATATTCGCTATCTATGTGTGCAGAGAAAGAAAGTGGGACCAGGACTGCCAGAGTCACCCCCTGTATGTCTGTATGCATGCCTGTATGTATGTCTGTATGCCAGTATGTATGAATAACTGTATGTATGTCTGTATGTATGAATGCCTGTATGTATGTCTGTATGTATGTCTGTATGTATGCCTGTATGTATGTATGTATGTATGCCTGTATGTATGTCTGTATGTAAGTCTGTATGTATGTATGCCTGTATGTATGTATGCATGCCTGTATGTATATCTGTATGTATGTATGTATGTCTGTATGTATGCCTGTATGTATGTATGTATGTCTGCATGTATATGTGTGTGTGTCAGTATGTGTGTATGCCAGTATGTGTATGTATGTATGCCAGTATGTGTCTGTCAGTATGTATATATCAGTATGTATGTGTGTATGTATGTCTGTCTGTCAGTATGTATGTCTGCATGTATATGTGTGTGTGTGTGCCAGTATGCGTGTATGTGAGTATGTATGTATGTCAGTGTGTGTGTATCTGTATCTCCTTATGCATGTGTGTGTGTCTCGGTATGTGTATGTCAGTATGCCTGTATGTGTGTATGTCTGTTTCAGTATTTGTATCTGTTAGTATGTGTGTATCTTTCTGTGTGTGTCTGTGTCCGGGGGCCCAGACCTTGAGCTGTGTTAGGGGCCCCAAAATTTCTGATGGCAGCCCTGTATATAATCAGTGTGTAGTGAATGTTGCGTGTGTGTGTGTGTTCAGTGGATGCAGTGTCTGTGTGTTGTGGATGCTGCGTCTGTGAGTCGTGGATGCTACGTCTTTGTGTCGTGGTTACTGCGTTTGTTATTGTGTCATGGATGTCGTGTGTATTGTATGCAGTGTGTGTATTGAATATATTGTCTGTGTGTGTATACTGGAGGCAGTGTGTGTAGGGTGTGTGTGGTGGATACAGTTTGTTTAGTGCAGGGGTTCCCAATTATTTTTCCTGTGGAACCCTTTGACATAGTGTATCAACATTGTGGAAACCCCCTCCCCACCCCCCAAAAGAACTATTTTGCACTGCTGCGTAAACCTTTTATTAGCAAATGTTGCTAATTTTTTTAATTATTTTTTTTACTATATGTATACACACACATGCACACAAGTTCTACAGATAGTAAACAGTTTGCAGCACTTAGGAGCAGGTGTGTTTTTGTTTCTAGAGTTGTGTTTGTATGTAATTTTATCATTTGGATTTATTTGTATGGAATGTTAGCATTTGCATGCAGAAGTATATTTGGATGTAGTGTTGGACTTTAAATGTGGATGTGCATTTGTGTATAGTATTGGTGTTTGAGTGTTTGTATATAATTTTGGAGTTAGAGTTCAGGGGTGTATTTTTATGTCATGTTTTTGCTGGAGTGTGTTGTGTTGGTGTTTGATTGCTGTCTGTACATGTACTGCCACATATATACTTACACATTAACAAACAGAAACACACCGACTCATACACAGTCATATACACACAAATACAGACACACACACTGACACAGATACACACACCCACACTGGCACATAGTGTCACACAGATACACATACTGACAGATACACACACACACTGACTGATACACTGACACACACACACTAACACATACACACACTGACAGTGATACACAGATACACACAGATATACACAGATATGCACACACCTTGACACACAGATACACAAACTGGCACGTACACACACAGAAGTACACACAAACACACACACACATAGACACATACACATATGTTTAAATTTGCTGTTCACTTACCTTTCTTCTGCAGAAAGGTCTTCTGTGCTCCTGGCTGAGGTTGTTGTGCTGCTCAGTCCCCTCTGCGCCTTCTCTCCCTCCAGCCGGTGCGCTTTGTCTGGGAGAAAGTGCTGTCACTTCCTTCTAGCATCCCATACAATAGAGGTCCGGTCGCAGACGGCCACGGTGCCTGACTAGACCCCTGTTTAGCTTGGTTCACCTGACGGCAAATCGCCACCGAAACCAATTTTTTTTTCCCGAGGGCTCTGTGGAACAATTTGGAAACGCTGGGCTAGTGGGTGCAGTGGAGTGTGTAGTGGGGGCAGGGTGTAAGGGTGACGGTGGGGGGGGGCAGGATATGAGGGTGACAGTGGTGAGGGGCAGGATGTGAAGGTGACAGTGTGGGGGGGCATGGTAAGGGGGTGACAGGCTGTGAGGTGGGGGCAGGCTGTGACCAGCCTCCTCACACTTACATACCTTTTTTTTTTTCAGTGCACCATTCCCTGGTGGTCCAGTGGCTGGCTCTACAGGTCTGCAGCTCCGCCAGGTGCAGACCAAGTTCCTGTGAGCTCCGATAAGAGCATTGCCCATGGCAATGCTCTGGGAGCTTGCGAGCCCTCCATCACATGGTCTGCAGCTCTGCACTCAGTGGAGCTGCAGACCGGATGTTCTCCCCGGGCAGACTGATGGATTGGCCCGCACCTGGCGGCACACAGGGCAAGCCGCTGGGCCCCCTCCACGTATCGGGTCCTTGGACACTGACCGAAAATCGGACTGATTTGTCTGCCCCAAGGTTTAGAGAGCCGACTCTGCTGCATATATATGCAGCAGAGGAGGCCCAGGACGGCAAAATACCGCCCCTGTTAAAGTGCCGCCTGGGGCCATTGTCCCAGTCCGTCCTAGGGACAGGCCACACAGTCGAAGCTCCACCTCTTCCAACGAGAGTATTAGGCCCTGGCCATAGGAAAATACTGCTTAAAGGCTTCAGTACTTTACTATGGTAATTTTACTGATGGTGGATGTTTTCATTAGCAGCCAGGAAGTGCCTCTAGTGGCTATTTGATTGACAGACAATTGAGGCAACCTTAGTCCTGCAATGTAAGTATTGCAGTTTTTCCATAACTGCAATGATTTACATTGGAGGACTAAGGGGGACAGGGACACTACACCCAGACCACTTCAATGAGCTGAAGTGGTCTGGGTACCTATAGTGTCCCTTTAAAAGTGACAACAAATTTTGCAGCGCTGTACAATAAATGGACCAACAGACAAGTACTTGCAAAATGATGAGTTGGAAGCACAAGATAAGATAATCATTACTTTTTAGCTTTCAATTTTCCTTTCCTTATGCCCCTTGTTTCATAATTATTCATCTCCTCCTGTGTCACTTGCATTCATATTTATTAACTTTTGTTCCTTAGCCAGAATCCAATACCTGGGTGCCTCCATTTTGTTTTCCTCTGTCCTTGATGTCTGCAATGGCACTTTCCTTATGCCTCACTTGTTGCCAGAGTTTGGCGAAGAAAAGTGGGAGTAACGCTTTAAGGCAGGAAAACTAGAAATAAGAGATAACACGCAGATATTATAGATAGTGTGATCAAGTATGATGCAATGTAGGTGGAGTAGAACGTTTCCACGTTCTGAAGATCACCATCTGATTTCCAGTAATAAGCATCTGATAAGTTTTGTCTCACGGAACATTAAGGTACATGAGTGAAGTCAACGTCTGAGACATCAGTCCAGAAAGTTTGCAAAAAAGAGCATGTTTATCCAACAGTGAGAGGAGAGGTAAGAACATTTTTAGGCGTTTGTGAAGATGCAAAGTACAATCTAAAATACATAATATTTCTTGTTTTTACAAGGTCAGACTGAGAGTTCAAGCCTTCTTAGAATACAATTTAAAACAAACTTTCTGACTGATATATAGCATCCCATGTTACCTGATATATATACAATTGACCCACTTTAGTAGCGCTCTCTTTATTTTATCACTTGTTCAGTCATGTAAATTCCCATTCCACCTACCTTCTTTACAATTACACCCATCAAATGCCTCCAATTGCTTGATCACTTGCCCACTTTGTTTAACCTTTATACTAAGTATTTCCTGATTTAATCTACCCATATATAAATATAAATATATATATATATATATATATATATATATATATAGGTTTTTATTTATTTTATTTTTTATTTAAGCCTCAAAATACAAGCATAGTATACAATTAATATATACGACAAGATAGCATACACAGGAAAATGCGTGACAACATTATGTGACGTTTCGGGCATCAGCATGTGGAATGAAAGTTTTCTGTTTAAAAAAAAGAGTAAGTGGGCTGCTGTGTTAAGTCGAAAAGCTTAAACAAACCAAGGAGATATATAACTGGGCATGCAATAATTATACTGTGTGGCATTGTTTAAGTAATAACAAGAGAGAACAAAAAATATATATATACAAACAGTCAAAAGAAAAGAAAATAGAACAATAATCAACTGAGTAGACTTTTCTAGAGATTGTATCAGGTGGCATAGTAACGTGTTCAGGTAACCACTCAATTTCAACGGAATCCCTGGCTTGGGCAGAGTCCCAGATAGTTCCCTGAGAGGTGAGGAATTTCAGCCAGGTAGCACCCCACTTCTCCAGCCCAAGACATCAATCAAAACCAGCATCTAATGTCCACTGACCCCACCTCCAGTAGTTAGAGTCCCGAGATAGTTCCATTAAGTAATCACCAGTTGACTTGTGGAGTATAAGCAGTGATCCTCTCGAGTGTGTGTAGATGGTGCTCAGGTTCCTCCAGGTAGAATCGGCTGATCAGGAAGTGTGTTGATTTGTTGCTGTCAATCGTCAAGTCATTTCCAAATCTAGTGCCACTAAGATGTTAGATTTTCTCTTCCACCATTCGAAACATTGAAGGACAGGCGGTGGACATCTTGGAATATCTAAAAAACTCTACTGGAAAAAGCCAATAAACTGACCAGGAGTAAGTAGATATAGTGAAATAGAAAATACAAAATATAAATCATAGGATATAACAAGAATGGGAAAAATAGAAATCGATATAGACCTTAGTACGTGATAGATCTACTAAACAGTGATATCATGGACATATAAAAATGTATAAAAAATAGATATTAAAAATAAAACAAAAAATTAAAAAAAAATCCTAAATGTATATTACACATTGATCAAAGTCCATCTGGGTAAAACACCTGAATGTGGGTAAATAAATAAATAATAATAGTCTGTTGCTATATCAGCTAAGAATGATCCCAGAAAAATTACCTACTATAATACAAGCAGGAAAATATACTGATGGAGCTGAAGATAATATAGTATCAGTCTTATATCCTAAAATAAAATACAGACTCATACATAAATAATTAGGATCATACAATCTAAATCAGGATATTGTATCATTAAAAATCGCAGAGGGGGGCGTGGCCTAACAGCCGACGGAGATGGCGGCTTGAGAAGGGAGCTCCCGCGCATCCACACTCACCCGAGCCCCTACAAGCCGCACCGCGACCGCTCACAGACGCCTGCATGCCCCACAAGGGTCCCAGTGCCACCCCACGAGGGAAGAAACGACGGGATCCGCTCACCTCCGCCCCGACCGTGGCAGACATGTTCGCGGCCTCAAATGCCGCCCAGGCCACACAAGATGGCCGCCGGACACGAGACTCCCGCTCCCCATCAACAGGTACAGACAGGGGACAGCCCGACCAGACGGGCGACGCCACCAGGCACATCCTCCAGCAGCTAACGGAGGTAAAAACATTCCTGGCAGGGGAGATCACACGCAGCACCCTAGATATTAAAGCAGAGATCCAGGCCCTGGGCGCCCGCACGGCAGAGCTAGAACAGCGCATGGAAACGCTAGTACAAGGTCACAACTCAGTAATAACACACTCCACAGCCCTGAATCAGCGCCTCAGTGACTTAGAAATGACTCCAATCGCACCAGGCGAAACAACCTTCGAGTCAGGGGATGGCCGGAAGCAGCACAGGAAGGCCCCTTGGCACCTATTATGGAGGCATACTTTAGCAAACTGCTACCAGAAATACCCAAGGCCCAATGGGCGATGGACCGGGCACACAGGGCTCTCCGCGCCCGGCGCCCGAACGCAGACGCGCCATGGGACATAATAATATGCTTCCATTACTTTTCAACTAAGGAAGCTCTATTGAGACACAATAGACACCAAGACTTCACCTATAAGGGCAAATCCATATCTCTATTCCAGGACTTGGATCCGAGCACGCTGCAAAGAAGGAGGGAGTGGAGGCCACTGACAGATCTATTACGGCAAAATGAAATCCGCTTCACCTGGGGCCACCCCTTTAAAATTGTGGCCTTCAAAGTGGGGAAGACAATCACTTACTTACCGGGAGGAGACCCACGAAAATTCCTCCGAGATCTGGACATCGCACCGCCACGAGAGCTCACTCTACCGGGACCGGCTCGACCGGCTCTCACACCCCTCCCAAGGGACTGGTACACGGTCACAGCACAAGCGGAGAGAGAGGCCTGAAACCAGCAGCAGGACTAAACGGCCGCAAGGCTCAAGACAGCAAGCTCCACACGCCGGACAGATAAGCTCACCCAAGGGACAACCATAATTTTTTACCTGAAATTTTTTTTTTTCTCTCTCCTCCTCCAGCCCCTCAGGCATGGGCGGGGCCCTGAGAGACCCAACGCACAGGGACCGCCACTTCTTAAATGCACTTCCCAGGCTATGTCAGGCTGACCTCTACTCCGCCTCTAGAGGCGCAGCCTTTACCCTTTTATATACCTTACTACACGCTTTATACCTCAAGCAAGAGATGACAGGGGCATGTTATGGGGGGGAGGGGTAGTGCTGGCTGACACACGGCACACCACACGAACTGTCCGACAACACGAGGCCAAAGAGGCCAGGTAGACCCTGGGGGGGACTAAAACACACAGTGTTCGCACACTCTGAGGGAGACACACCAAGATATCCCGCACCGAACTTTCATCTGCAGCTACTCGTTATAAGGTGGGGGGGGAGGGGGGCGGGGGGGAAAGGCGGGCTGACGTACTGACAACCTACAAACGTAATCACCACATACCATACCTCTTTTCGGGAGAGGTACCCCTGACGGCATCACCAATGACAAGATAGCACCCACGTACACTAGACGGGGAAACTAAGCTCAGACCCACCACAACCGCTGGTAGCATGGTGAAGGCCACACGTAGTTCTCCCACATTCCACCGACGCATACACGACTTGGACAAACTGGGGGACTACATCATAGCGAACATCCTGCGCCATGGGACGTACAAGAAACTCAGTACAGACGCGACAGAGAGCACTCTAACTTCTCGGCACCAGCGGTGTGCCCTAGACCAAGGGCTATAGCACAAAAACGGTTGCTAAACACAGCGCAGTGGACAGGCGCGGGGCACTCACCAACTCCGAGAGATGGCATTCCACACGTCACTCGGAGGGGGTGAACACCCCCACTTTAATCTGGCACAGGTTAAGACCAGATGGTTATTAAATGTTTATCTCTTATGTATATGTAAATGTTTATTGACAATGTTTTTAGATACTCAACATTTCTTCTTCTCTCTTATACTATCTCTTAAGACAAGTACTAATCTTCAACCCAACTACCCTGCCTGGATGCTGCCCGCGCCGCTGGGACTGGGCCCCACAACCGAACACACACACACCGCCCTCCGCAGTTCCCGGAAGACGGGAGACCATACAACGCTTATTGCGCCGAGTGCGCCTCCGCATGGCTCTTAAGGTACTCTCATTCAATGTCAAGGGCCTCAACTCGCCCAACAAGCGTCGATTACTGGTAAGAGACCTAAAGACCAAGCAAATAGACATAGCACTGATACAGGAGACTCACCTCCCCAGGTCGGCAGCCACCAGACTAACGGACAGGACTTATACAACGGTGTACGAGGCGCGCTCACAACGAAAGCGGGCAGGGGTGGCAATACTCCTGCGCAGGAGTTGTCCACTGCACGTCACGACCATCCAAACTGACCCAGAGGGGAGATTTGTATACATAGGGGGCACTCTCTACACCACCAAAGTACATATCGGCAATGTATATGCCCCCAACGAGCCGGACCAGGTGTTCTGGACGAACCTGGAGGTGTTGGTGGCGGGGACGGGGGGGGGAGTCCTCCTTGTCGGAGGTGACTTCAACGCGGTGCCAAGTCCAGCAGCTGACAGGAGCTCAAAACCAGGCACAGTGCGATCACAGGGCAGAGGGGGACAAGACAGGCAACTACACACATTCCTGACACACACAGCCCTCCTAGACGCCTGGCGCCTACAACACCCAACTACGACTGATTACACTTACTACTCGGCACCACATAACACCTACTCTAGAATAGATAACATGTTTCTCAATGGAGCAGGGATGGCCAAGGTCCTCCACACAGACATTAACAACATCACGTGGTCAGACCACGCAGACATAACACTCACGCTAGGCAGCCTATGTTACAAGTCCAATTGGTCTTGGAGGCTTAATACTAGCCTCTTAAGAGACGACACAACACAAGCCACAACCCGACAAGCCATCACAGAATACTTTGAGATAAACGTAACCCCCGAAGCTAGCCCTACCGCGATCTGGGCAGCGCATAAAGCAGTACTACGCAGCCACTTCATTAAACTAGCCACACAGAAAAAGCGGGCTAAAACAAAACAGCTACTCGAGCTACAGTCTGCCCTACGTAAAAAAGAGCAACAACACAAAACGAATCCGACAGACTTGAACCTTAGGGAACTCAATAACCTCGGACACTCTATCAGGGACCTCACCTTGGAGGCGGTATCACGCTCTATCCTATGGTCCAAACGCTTGTTTTACGAGAAAGCAAATAAGACAGATACACTCTTGGCTAGGGCGCTCCGCCCGAGACCGCAAGGCAAAATCATAACAAAAATACGCACAACAGATAACACACTAGCCGAAACGCCCGACGAGATTAATGCAGTGTTCACCTCCTACTTCTCAGAACTATACAACCATTCCCCCCGCCTCCGGGCCACCAACGCGGCCTACATTGCAGACATACACCAATTTCTCTCTGAACTCCCAAAGGTGCGGAAGCGGGGCGGAAGCACTACAAGAACCAATCACACAACTCGTGGTGGAGGCAGCCATAGCTTCCCTGAAAGGCAATAGGGCACCAGGTCCGGACGGATATGACATTAGCTATTACAAACAATTCAAAGACGTATTAGCCCCCCAGCTGACGACCCTTAGCAACCATTTTCTGCAGGGTGGGACACCTGATGGCGACATGGCGACAGCAAATGTTGTCCTCCTACCAAAACCAGGGAAAGACGACACACTGGCCTCGAGCTACAGGCCAATCTCACTTATTAACACTGACCTCAAAATATTCGCCAAAATCCTGGCGTCCAGACTCAACGTACTGCTCCCGCGCTTGATCCACCCAGATCAGGTGGGCTTTATGCCAGGCCGCCAATTGTATGAAAACACGAGACGAGGGGTCAGCACAATCTGGCACATGGGGGAATCCGGGGCGCCTTCTCTGGCGCTCTCACTAGACGCGGAGAAGGCGTTTGATATGGTGTTATGGCCTTATTTATTTGAATTACTCCGATTCCAGGGGTTCCCGGAGACCTTCGTAACAGCTATACGAGCATTATACACCGATCTGAGGGCACAAATACTCATCACAGGGGCACGCGCAACACCCTTCACCCTGGGAAACGGCACCAGACAGCCCATTGTCCCCCCTGCTCTTCGCCTTAACCTTGGAGCCACTACTACAAGCTATCAGGCAACACCCGCACATCAGGGGCGTCACGGTGGGGGGAACACCATTCATGGTCTCGGCGTATGCCGATGATGTCATGCTGACGCTCAGGGAGCCGAGACACTCTCTCCACCATTTATCGCTCGTACTGGAGCGATTTGGCAATATAGCAGGGTACAAAATTAACTACTCCAAGTCCGAGGCAATGCCCTTCCACCTGGAGCCCCCGGAACTCACCCACATACGCGACACGTATCACTTCAAGATAACCACTGACGAACTCATGTATCTAGGGATACGGCTAACAGCGAACACATCCTCCCTATTTGCCCTCAACTATACACCCCTATTCCGGACCCTTCTCGCAGAACTAGAGCAGTGGACGGACAGGCCCATCTCATGGCTGGGGAGAGTAAACTCTATAAAAATGAATGTGCTGCCGAGGATACTATTCCTCTTTCAAGCACTCCCAATAAGAGTAACACGGAGGGACCTGACGGGAATACAAAGAGCGATTGATGCCTTCATATGGCACAACAAACGCCCAAGAATCGCGCGCGCCCTCATGTACAGACCGAAACCCAGGGGGGGGCTGGGACTACCCAATGTCTACACCTATTATCTAGCTGCACAGCTGACACAGGTGATACAGTGGCACACGCCTCCTGACAGGAGACGGTGGGTGGATCTAGAGTCGCTGATGACGGGTCAGCATCTCCCGCAATTTTCAATATGGGCACCCAAAACGCAAAGAGCCATATTAAGAACAGCGAACCCAGCCATACTCAACTCCATACAGATTTGGGACCAAACCAAAACGAAATACGCCCTCAGCTCCCACCCGTCCCCCATGACACCAGTCCTTAGGAATAGGGCCTTCCCTCCCGGAATGCAGGCGAGAGACTATAAGGGGATAGAGGCCACGGGACTCCAAAGATACGTACACCTATATGTGAACCAAAATGTAGTCACCTACGAACACCTAGCCACCAAAGCCAACTTACGAACAAGAGACTACTTTAGGTACTTGCAGATCCGTGACTTTGCACAAAACCCTGACATACGGAAGGCGGCTCTGACACCACTAACCTTCTTCGAAAAACTATGTTACAATGAGACAACATAAACTAAACTCATTACGCTACTATACAACCACCTCAATGGGAACTCGAACGAGAAGGGCACGCTGCGATACACCGACCAGTGGGAAGCCGACCTGGGGGAGGTATTAGAGGGAACGGAGTGGCAGGATATATGGGAAGCATGTAGCAAAACCACAATATGTGTGACGCTCCAAGAGCAATCGTATAAAACACTATTTCGATGGTACCTGACCCCCGTGAAACAGAAACATATGGGACTAAGTCCCACAGATGACTGCTGGCACGGGTGCGGGGGGCGGGGCACGTATATACATATGTGGTGGGGCTGCCCGAAGGTCGCAGACTACTGGAGTAACATTGTGGAGCGTAGCTCCCAAATCCTGCAACGGCGACTGGGATTAGACCCATGGGCATGTCTGCTCTCAAGACCCACAAAGGATCTCCCCAGACACGAGCAAAGACTTCTTAACATGCTCTATTTAGCGGCCCGAAGGTCCCTAGCACAACAGTGGTCATGTCCTGATCTCCCACATATATCCCTGGTTAAGACAAAAATGCGAGACAGTTACATAATGGATAAATTGACCTCTCAGGTGCGAAACACCATGACTAAGTTCCAAAAAGTCTGGGACCTGTGGGAGCAATACGATACTTAGCACAACAACTTGGGGCGCGGGGCAGCATCCACGCAACCTTCAATTGGCGAGGCGGGGGCCCACCAAACGCCAACCACCACATCAACACTCGGACAGGCAGAAGAGGCACCACTGCTAGACGAGGGTGGGGCCGGACCCAGCACATAAAACACAACTTAAGGGAACTGACTACCCCCGTCGGTAGTTCACTCGGTAACCATATCAAACTGATATAGCTAAACACGCAGGTACTTGTCTCCAACTCTTTACTTTCCTTTTCTATCTCTCTCTTGTAGGCAGGCACCCCAGACCTGTAAGTAAGCAGGAGGGGAAAGGCAGATAAAAGCACATCAACGTTTTGTGGTGCGTAGAAGGGAGGGAGGGCGCAGTCGCATACCCCAGGAAGCGGGGAGACTGACACTCCACTCTATAAGCCTAACCCTTCACAGCAAAGCTATTGTACATAGTTAACACTGCTTGCCACCTATACCAAAAATTCAGACGAAGTCACCCACAGAAAACTTGATGTATATGATATGCCTAAACTGACAACTGTCACTTGCATTCTATATGCTAATGTATGACTGCGCTGTCATGTACATAAATGTAACTGCTTTCATGATTACCATCTACTTTGTCAAACCAAAAATAAAGAATAAAAAAAAATTTAAAAAAAATCGCAGAGTGCTCGAAGTACATAGAGTCTGTGCCGGATTCTGTAATATACAATACAGAGACATGGTGCTCTCTAAAAGAGATTTTATTGAAAAAGACAAAAATGCACTCACAAAAGGGTTGGCATATGGTACCAGGTCGGTAGCCTACAATCCAAGAAATCCTAGTAGCTTCCTCCTGCCGGCCAGATTGGGGGAAGTGTGAATCTCTGTGAGGTGTCAGACACTGGATGTTCGCCGTGTGCGTTCCAGTGCAGCTCGGGATGCATTCCCCTTGACAGCCTTCTGAAAGCTTCGAGTATGATGCTTGCCTTACGCTTTTCGTGATCGGTTGATCACTTCATCAGAGGATCTTGGAATATCTACTTGGCATTCACTATATTGCCCAGATCAGGTAGGATAGAAATGCTTCCTTGATGGGAACAGGGATAACCCCCATTGGCCCAAAAGGGGAGAAGTACATGGCCCTGGATATACTCACGCCCCGCATGCCCACCCGCCCGAAAAACACACGCTAGAGGACTCTCCGGTCCCCCTGACAACACCAGCAACATCCCTGGACTCCCCCACGGACTCGACCCCTACCACCAAACACGATCTAAAGATCTTACTGGCGGAGATCCAGAAAACGCTGGCAGCGGAACTTGCTCCCATTAGAACGGAGGTAACAGCCATCAAAGACCGGGTGAAGGCCTCAGAAGAGAGCATATCTGACCTACAGGACCACCTGTCCACCCTACAAGACTCAGTACATCGGGTCTGGACCCAGCAAAAAACCCTGACAGCCCAGGTTACTGCCATAGAGGAGAGGCAACGCTGCACTCACATCAAGATAAGGGGAATACCCGCGGCAATCTCAGGGGAGGAATTACCCCACTACATAAGACGCTTACTGGCAACCATACTACCCCACGCCGTGGCCAAAAAGCTACAGGGGGTATATCGCCTGCCCAGCAACACCAAACTGCCACCCAACAGTGCTCGAGACGTTATTCTCAGATGCCTAACAGTTCCTGACAAAACCCAAATCGTGTCGGCACTCAGGGGAAGAACACCTCTGACCTTTGAGGATGCATCTCTTACATTCTTCCAGGACCTAACAAAAGGCACACTCCTATGTGCTATGCCCATTTCACAATCTCTATTTACTCTTATCTGATATGCAGTCCATCTAGCTTTCCCTTTCACTATTGCCACTGTGCCGCATCCGGTAACACTAACCCTTCAAGTCTCTCCAAAGTCCCAACCTCCCATCTCCGAGTTTCTCTCATTACCCACTTTAAAACTCTGTCTTTCTCCTTCCTGCATCCTTCTCTGTGTTTCCCCAGGCCCATCAGAATTCTGGTGGGCCAGTCTGGCCTTGAATGTTTCATGTGATTTGCAGCCTTTGTCTATAGATCCTGGTACAAAAGAAAATGTCTGCCATATTGCTTGTTACCACTCTATGGTAAAATGGTGCTGAAAAAGAGAGCAAGGAGAGACAAGTAACTGATCTGACATTACACACTGTAACAACCGAGTGAGTGTTGGTGGACATAACAAAATTATGGATATCTGGACGAAGAAACCGAAGGTGCTTAACAGCTTCAGATTTTTGTATACAGGAATTCTATACTGTGATTCAAATCTGGGAATTATCTTTGTCTTGCGGCTTCTGGTATATATATAGTGGTGGATATCAATGTTTTATAGCTAGGGGAATGATCTAAATATGTGTGGATAAGGAAACTCCATAAAGATCTGTCTGATGGGAGAATTCCTGTACCTGGTGGTGAATAAACAGATAGTCGGTAATAATATGAATCCTACAATATCAGTCCAAAGTAAACTAGTCCAGCTGAGCCATGTAAACCCAGAGTTTATACAAAATAGCAAGCAATGTATTAGATCTGAATACGAATGTGGCGAAACCGGCCTCGCCACGTGTCCTTGGAGGGGGCTGCTTGCCCGCCTCTTGCCTTTGGACTATGGACCAGACTTTATGTGAATGTGTTAACCCAGATAGCTATGCCATGGAGCCCATTCGTGTAGTTAAAGACTTTGGCTCCATGGCAATTGAACTGTGTGAATAGGATCTGAGCGCTATTCGGTAGTTTTGTGCGCTCAGATCCCAGCTATCTGAAATGTCTGTGTGTTATGTGTAAAAGGTGACTTTATGTATTTTAAAGTGTTTTGTGTCTTTTTGCAACCATGTGCTTAATGGAGTCTTGTGTCTGTCCTGGGAGATAATTGAATTACTTATCTCCAGGATAGAAGACTCTGAAACTGGTTTGGGCCAGAAAGCCATGCTTCATTTAGTCACAAAGGACTTTTTACTAACTTTTGAACCCCTTGTCTGATTTGTGCCATTTTTTAATATGTTGTTCCCCTGAATGGATTGATTGTGAATATGTAATTTTATGTGAATGTGATGTATGGTTTTAGAGTTATGAAAGTTGGGTAGAAAGTATGTTTTAACTGTATGTATAATTGAGTTTCCTCTCAGGATAAGGGGAGGGAATATGTGGGATGTAACTGTGATGTGATTGGTTGTTTTATACCTCCCTGTGGGCGTCCTGTTTTGGACTGTAATAAAAACCAGGCTGGGTGTGCCAGCACCTGAGTTCCTGTTAACCCTCAAAGTGAAGTGTCGTCTCATTATTGGGGGAAGGATTTATTGTATGCTGTTCCAGTTTGACTGCTAGGAGAGTAAACCTATTCGTATGGTTCCTATTCAACTGTCTACAGCATTCATATGCTTGAGAGCATTCATATGCTCTCCGGTTCGGTGGTTGTGGTGTCTGCTGCAGTGCTTGGAGTCCTCAGGAAGCGCTAGGAGCATCCTTTAACGGAGGTACCCAGTCGGGGTGCCAGGCGATCCGTTACATTGGTGGCAAGCGGTGGGATGGCGTCCTAGTGCGAGGTAAAGCAGCTCAGAGACACAGTTCATTTGGATTTACAAATTGAAGGCGACGCTAGTGTTTATACAGCGTCCCTGTCTACATAAAGATTTGGGAAAATGGGGTTCGTGGATCCTTGGGCAACACGCACACCTGAGGAAGAGAGTGAATTGGAATGGAGAGATATTGCCCGGCAAGAACTATGGTACGATGCCCTGGAGGAAGTCCAGTATCAACGGCAGCAGCGCCTTCCTGGTGTCGCATACCGGTTGGAGGAACAAATGGCCTGGCGGATGCCGCTTCTGGGAGACCAACCCGGAGGGCAGCAGGTCAGACAACTTGAGTACCTCGTGGAAAGGGAACTGAGCCTTGACGCCTCATACCGGGCACTGTGGTGGTGCACTGTCCAGCCAGAGACGTGGAGGGCAGAGGGCATCCAGCCGGAGGGGGAGAACTACACTAGCCCTGGCCTGTTGTGGAAGGCCTTAGCAGAAGACGTCGACTTTGGCAGTCCAGCAGAGTCACGGTACTGGGCTATCTTTTATTACCGGGGTGAGATGGTACAGGGCCCGAGATCTATGGGACTGGGACAAGACCTCCACCGTTTGGCTGCCATGGAACGACAGCTAGAGATGGACTATGTGGAACTACTAAACTCATGTCAGCCACAGGGCATGGACACAGAACAGGAAAACTGGCTGGGGGACCCAGATCTGCCAACCTACAGCTGGGAAAACGCAGCCGAGGTACCCCCTGCTTCACTACCAGCTGCAGAAGTAGGGGACCTCATAGACTGGTCCTGGGAAGACCCACAAATGGCAGGTGGAGATGGGATGGCGGTCTCTCTACCGGCCCTACAGGGATGCTGGGCGGTCGGCCCAGATCTCCAGCGGCAGTATGTATCACAGGGAGCTGAAGGTGCTGTCCTTCCTCCCCAGCGGCAGTGTGAGTTCCAGGGAGCCGAAGGTGCTATCCTTCCTCCCCAGCAACAGTGTGAGTTCCAGGGAGCCAAAGGTGCTGTCCTTCCTCCCCAGCGGCAGTCTTTTTCCCAGGGAACGGAAGGTGCAGTCCTTCCTCCCCAGCGGCAGTGTGTCCTGCAGGAAGCGGAGACAGTCTGTCTTTCACCCCAGCCGCAGGACAAAATATTGAAAGGGGAGACAGTTGGTCCCCCTCTCCACCAGCAAAGAGAGTGTCAGGGAGAGGAGCAGGTTACCCCCTCTCCCCAGCGGCAGTCTACAGTTCAGAGAGAGGAGCTTGTTACACCCTCTCTCCAGCGGCAGCCTAACCCACCAAGGGGAGATGTTAAGCCCCACAACTATGCAGATGGGACCGTAGTCTCTGCACTTGCAGCACCAGGGGTAGGGACGGTCGGTCCTGTCCCCCAGCCACAGAGCAGTGTATCCAGAGGGGAGACAGTCGGTCTCCCCCTCCCACAACCAGGCTCCAACCAGGCTACTTCAGTGGTAGCGCTGGCACCCGGGCAGAGTACCGCTGGTCTCTGCCCACTCAGCAACCCACCAAGGCATTCTACCAGCCCCCCGTACAGCCGTGGTGAGGCACCTGGACACGGACAACTTGCTATTTTATCCAGGTGTAGTAACCAGTTATTGTGGGTGGGCTGTATTGCTGTTTGTGCTTCGTGGGTGGGTTGCTGGACTAACCAGGGCACTGACCGGCAGGAGGTCAGATACCCTGTTAGTCTGGATGGTAAAGGGGAGAAATGTGGCGAAACCGGCCTCGCCACGTGTCCTTGGAGGGGGCTGCTTGCCCGCCTCTTGCCTTTGGACTATGGACCAGACTTTATGTGAATGTGTTAACCCAGATAGCTATGCCATGGAGCCCATTCGTGTAGTTAAAGACTTTGGCTCCATGGCAATTGAACTGTGTGAATAGGATCTGAGCGCTATTCGGTAGTTTTGTGCGCTCAGATCCCAGCTATCTGGGGATATGTGAAATGTCTGTGTGTTATGTGTAAAAGGTGACTTTATGTATTTTAAAGTGTTTTGTGTCTTTTTGCAACCATGTGCTTAATGGAGTCTTGTGTCTGTCCTGGGAGATAATTGAATTACTTATCTCCAGGATAGAAGACTCTGAAACTGGTTTGGGCCAGAAAGCCATGCTTCATTTAGTCACAAAGGACTTTTTACTAACTTTTGAACCCCTTGTCTGATTTGTGCCATTTTTGAATATGTTGTTCCCCTGAATGGATTGATTGTGAATATGTAATTTTATGTGAATGTGATGTATGGTTTTAGAGTTATGAAAGTTGGGTAGAAAGTATGTTTTAACTGTATGTATAATTGAGTTTCCTCTCAGGATAAGGGGAGGGAATATGTGGGATGTAACTGTGATGTGATTGGTTGTTTTATACCTCCCTGTGGGCGGTCCTGTATTTGCAAGACTGTAATAAAAACCAGGCTGGGTGTGCCAGCACCTGAGTTCCTGCTTAACCCTCAAAGTGAAGTGTCGTCTCATTATTGGGGGAAGGATTTATTGTATGCTGTTCCAGTTTGACTGCTAGGAGAGTAAACCTATTCGTATGGTTCCTATTCAACTGTCTACAGCATTCATATGCTTGAGAGCACTCATATACTCCTACAATTCGGTGGTTGTGGTGTCTGCTGCAGTGCTTGGAGTCCTCTGGATGCGCTAGGAGCATCCTTCAACGGAGGTACCCAGTCGGGGTGCCAGGCGATCCGTTACAACGAACATTCCGAGTCATTGTTTCTAACATAAACCCATACAGTATACATGCTGATCAGAAGAAGGAATAAGCACTGTGCTGCATTTTCCAGATATTACTGAGCCTAAGGATGCAGATCTACATTGTGAATATAATATGACAATATAGTGTCTACAATGCCCCTGAAATGAATTTGCCTTCATTTTTAAACCTAGTTAGGGATGCCTTATCTGGCCTCTGTCATTATAAATAAAGCCATTTCAACTGCTGGATGTAGCTTGTGGCACTGAGGAAAGATGTCATAGATAAGGAACCGGTGACAAAATCACTAAAACTCCTTATCTTGTGAGCCAGGAAGTATAAGTCTGTGACAGTGACCTTTTGAGCAAACTATAAGCATCAGATTTGGCTAAAGGGCTGTACACTTCAACATTCCTCTACAAGACAAATGCAACAGACAGTGGTTGTCCAGTTGAAGTGTACGTTGAAACCGTAGCTCTGTGTTGTAGTTTAAATGTGAAACCTATAAATAAACTAAAGAAAATCTTCACTAAATAATCAACTTTTTAAAAAGAGACAAGATAGTTAGCACATACTTAAATTTCAAAAAGTGGTTCAGTAATATTTGATGAGATATGAGGATAGGTATATGTGTGTTCATTTCAATTTAGTACACAACAGGTTAAATACCGTATGTTTCCATGTATAAGACTATGTTTTTTTCTAAAAAAAAAAAAATTGTCTTAAATTGGGGGTCATCTTATACACGGAATGTCAATGCAGGGATATAATAAAAAACACTTGTGTGCGGGGCCTAAGCCAAGATGGCGCCTGCCGCATTTCAGTGTGCCAAGGCCCACACACATATCTGGCCTCCCTCCCACCGATCCACTTCTGAATGCTGTGGAAAGTAGGAAGAGGTCCCTATATGCGTGGGAGCTGCAACAGACATCAGCACTTACCACCAACAGAGCTCCAGAGACATGCCACACCATAAAAGGAGCAGCCATAAACCCCTTAAGGACACATGACGGAAATATTTCGTCATGATTCCCTTTTATTCCAGAAGTTGTGTCCTTAAGGGGTTAGGGTTTGCTCCACCTCAGAAAGGTCTTGCTTTCTGATTTATATTCATGGGGGAGGAATTGGGGATCAGGGAGCAGAGAGAATACTACTGTGATGTCCCAGCATGCCCTCACACCACCTGCTGTATTGTGGGGGCTGTAGTCTCCCAGCATGCACTATGGAGCAATTAACACTTCACAGAGTACCATAGCACAGGGGAGGCATGAGAATCAGAAGAGTGTTGTTCTCCTCAAAAGTCACCTCTAAAAGTTGTCATATTTGATGTTTAAAATATTTATTTCTAAATTTTTACAAAATAAATAGGGGGCATCTTATACATGGAAAAATACGGTACTCACACTACCTATTATCATTGCTGCTAGCGATTTAAACTGTGATGTAATTACAAAGCAGCAAAAATCACCGTTTTATTTGTCATAAACCTTGCAATGCCGGCTTGTCAAGCTTAAAATTGTTTGATTGACGATAGGAATTATGCCCGGTTTTAAATCAATGTTTGCTAGGGTGGTATTACCGACAGCAAAATGGTCCATGAATTTTGCATTGTGTATGTAGCGGAGATACAATATTCCACAGATTATCTCCGCTTAAGATCCCAGAGAGGCTCAGGAGCAAGTAATTATAAATCCACAAGGCAAGGTTTCCAGCAGGTAAAATAATCCAACAGTATCCCAACAGCAATCCCAATAACTGGACGACACACAACACCAGGAGCAGAACTGAAAACCTTTATTCCACAGTGGCCTTATATAGCATGCTCCCAAGCAAGGGACGGACTTTCATCAATTATTATAGTACCCAATCCGACAATAGTAACCTCCCACCCATCTCCTCCCCTCAGCCTGACTCATAATCCCCTTATACTGTACACAAATTCCCCCAGTTTCTGGATGTACCCCTAAAGCTAGGGGTAACCCTTTAAATGGCACATCCCCTGGTAGCCCTGATCTGGGTGAGCAACATATCCAAAAATCACCCAGATCGGACCAGGGGTTCGGGAAATTTATGGAAGTACTAAAAAGACCGACCGCGCTGGAAAGAACAGCCGAATTGGGTTCCATGCGATGGGGCCCTGCGGTCGGTCCCAGTATAAGGGAATAAATTACATGAAAGGCTAAGGCTACAGAGATCAGGTAGGGTTTGCATGAATCCATTCGGTTGTTTCTGTCTACCGATCGAGGGGCCGTTCGGTAGTTTGGAACCGAACGGACCGGGCTTGTGGAGGTCTCAGCGGTGTTTGCCTAGTCGAGTGTCCGATTTGAGTTCCAGACACTCGACGGCAAAACATCGCTATTCTTTAAAATGGCCGCCACCACGTGTTTGTTTCCCGAATGGTGGCCACCCCGCGAACAAAGGACCTACTGCATAGCTTGTTAATTACCCGTTCGCAACATTGTTGCAACGGGTAATTAAAGGCACACTTCACACAGGGGAGGTCTGATTGTTCGGTAGTTTCATTCCCTTAGTTTATTCGAATGATTCTACCGAACAATCAAACGAATACACTTTATTTCAACACATACAAAACCAGCAGTTATACACATGTAATTTTCAGGACAGCCCAGTGCCATCCGCTACAGTGTACGTGTTCATTTAACTCTTACACACTAAAGGTGGAGCTTGTAGAGCTGAAACTGTGTTTGCGGACTAGTTTAAAGTTAAAATTGCCAAGATTTAAATAGTTTATTTAGAATTTCGTCTTAAGTTCAGCTTATTTTGGCTTAAAATTTGCATTTCATGCGACCAGTGCCGCCATCAGGGGGTGACAACCATAAAGGTTGTAACGGGCCTGGCGGTCCTGGGGGGCCCTGACTGCTTTGGCAGTCCAGGGCCCCACAATTACTCTCTGCACATATATATAGCGGGCCCATGATAACCGTTATGGCTGTCACCCCCTAATGGCGGCCCTGTCCACACATCTACACCAGTGAGCTCACTTCTTTGTTTAAGTTTTCAGCACCCTATGCTAAGTGAACAGCTCACATACCTGGCTCTGTAATGTGTTTGTTTAAGCATAAAACATTTTATTAGTTTACCAAATGTGTCATATTTTATAGCTTTTGCTATGTTGTAACTTTATTATGTGGCTTATTTTCCATTGCTTTGGCCCTTCTCCTTTTTAAATATTGATGCTTATTGACTTAGAAAATATTACAACATAAACTAGACATTTAATATGACGATAAAATGGTGAAGTGAAATCAGTTTATTTCTACCAAGGGACTCACCAAAGTGAATTCCCTGGGTTGTTAGTCTTTCATAACTATACATTTAATACAGTAAATCGACAATATTTCAACATTATGTTAAAAATTAGCAGTATTTGACCCATTATATTTGCCTATTTTGTCACACCTTCCATATGTGATAAAATGGCATGTATGAAATGGTACACGAAAAAGCCAAAACTAATATCTGATGTGTATGAAAACTAAAATATAGCAAAATAATGTTTATGATGTAACTTTTAATTCCTCCAATATGTCATTAAATGATGAATCAATTTTTAAAAAAAGTGCAAATTTAAATTAATTTGTCTGTTGTCTGTTGACAGAAATTCACACACAAAAAATGCAGTTTTTATTTATTTATTTTTAACGGCTCAGTAGTGAAGGAGTTAAGGACATTACGGATCCCATCTTCTCATTTATGCACACATATTTTTTAGGATACATACTATTCTTGTTACATTTTTTCTTTAACCTTAAATGTATTGGAAAACCCCAAACTTAGGTGAAACTACTGACCTACACAGGCAAATTTGTGAGATAATTCCTTGATCTTATTTAATGCAGAATGGCTTTGCCTGCCACATGAGTGGACATCATCTCTCCTATCACTGCCAGTGCCTAAGGGTTAAGTCACATATTCCATTACCATCTGCTGAATCCCTCTTGCACTCAAGGATCAAACAGTGACTTCTTTCCTGAAATATAAAAGTTCTGCTCTGTGAACAAGCTATAACTCCCCTGTTCAGCCAGATGAAACTTGCCAAAGTGATCACAATCAACATCAATCAGTATAACCTCAAATCATGGTGTTCCGAGATATAGTATGAAGAAGGGCACAGAATCTAAAAGTAAGATGATGATTCCCAATCAGGCCATGTTTCACAGCAAGTAGAGATACCTGCAGTATAAATAACCATTATCAATGTCAAAGGAAAATGTGATCATATTTGAAAATAATTCCGTTCAGCAATGTCCCTGTGGGCCAGGGAAGGAGATCACTTATCTCCCCTCGGGTCCGTGAAGGCACATTGCAGGGCTGGCGCTTGGATAGCGTCAACCCTGCGTGGGCCGGCAGGGGAGAGCCTCGGCCTCACTATTTTCTCGGGGGGCAATTGACCTGTTGCTCCCCCCCCCCGGATCTGCCACTGCCTGGACCCACAAACATTAATGTAAAAATTCAAGGAGTATTGAGCAAAAAAAAACATAATTAGAATTAAATCTAGATATTCCCTGTATAATAAGAGTACACATTGTAAATGGATTCACTGTTAGAGAGTAGCCAGCACATAATACAAGACTATACTGGGTATCTGCATGTTAAAAGGACGGAAAGTACCAGTGTAATAGTTCTCTAGGTCTGTATGCTGCCTGATGGACAGCACCCAATGTGAATACATGGGAGTAGCCAATTACTGTCAAACCACCTGTTCTTGGACAAACTAAATGTTTGCCAAGTTCACGCCAGCTGTTCGTTGAGTATCCAGTTCAGCGGATTGTGCCTCATTACTTCTCTAGATTCTAACTCTATTGCCTTCTGAATACTCAACTCTGGTTCTGCAGCGGACAATGTCTATTTCAATGGCATCTATTATTCCATCCTACAATCTTGAGTACAGCAGCTCTTTTAACCCTGTGAGGGACATTTACATGTTTTGCTGTCATTACAATCCAGTCTCTGAATAGTTCATGAGAGCATGGTAATTCCTGCTTATTGAGCATCAGCATCTGTTTACAGCCCTGCCATTAGTGAAGTAGGACATTCCATATTGAAATAGGATCTTTAAAGACCAGCTTGTTACTATCAGGGTACATTCTGAATTGATCGTGCTGTAATAGAGCTTCTTGTTAATTGTACTCCGATGTATCAATTCCAATATGCATGTGTCCTTCAATAATATCATAATATAATTATATACATTTGAGTGTTTGTATATGTATTGATATGTTGTTTAGAATACATTACTTTTTATAACAGGGTTTGGGTTTGGCTTAGTTTCGGAAGTAGGGTTTGGTACACATATATACTTAGAAACACTCATAATGACAATATATATACTGCATATTCATAGACCCACAGTTGCACGTGTGTGTCAGCACTGGAATAAACATGTTTAAGCCCATCAGGGATTCATCAGACTCCAATATCAGAGGGTCTTACACCAATTTCAATTTAAGAGGAACGTGAAAACTTATTTAATTACTGCTTAAACTGCTTCAAAAGACTCTCCTCAAATTTATGCTTTCCTGTGGTCACTTCCAGAGGGCCACCTGTAGTGGGGGACAGGGTACACAACGCATATGAAATCTAGACTGGACCCAAAATATCCAGGCCTTATTGAAGATCTTGCAAAAAGTTCAGGTGGGGTCAAAACATTGATCATGATTCATGAACCAGGGTGAAAATTGTCAGGAATTCAAAGTGAATTTCAAATTTAAGGCAAAAATACCCAAACTGGAGGGATAAGTGTAGCAGAGCTCCAATACCACAAGTAGGTGTTCTTTCCTCAAAGCTCTGAGAAACACTGTAATTATCAAAGCCAACCAATTCTTGGAGCACATGTATTTGGTAATATGAACGGTGGCCACACAGGGAAAGCACTTGAGCCAATGGCTCATTTGAGGTTAACAGCCAGGGATGGTCAGTGATTATGAGCTGTTAACAAGGGCACCACACAGAATGGGTTCGGTAACCAAACGGAGGGTGCACGGACAGCAGAACAAAAGGAATTAAAGTCTATTCCGCTACAATAGGTGACTTGGAGATTTTTCCCAATTCATCTAATTTGGCCTTAAATATAAAATATACACTTTATATTCCTGCCAATTTTCACTTTAGTAAATAGCCCTGTATGTAATTGTCACTTATGTGAATAAAATTTAGTGCACCGACCTTTTGGTTTTATACATACAGTTATAAAAATGTTATACTACAAAGTAGTTAAGTTGCCTGTAGAAGCAATTATTTGTGGCAACCATTCCAAACAACCACAAAAAAAATGCATTCCAGCTCATGACAACAAAGGTCTTCTTGACATTATGAGTCAGATGCAGAGTCATTTCCATATGATCTGCGTTCCTAGTTTTCATCAACTGCAGAATTACGACATGTGACTATAAATGCAATAAAAAGTCCTTTGAAATTATATTAAAAGTCAGACCACAGGACACAAATAAATAAAATACCTTAGATGCTCCCCATGAGTGAGTATTTGTACAGAACAAATGAACCAGCTAAAAGACCTGTAAACAGATTAAAAACAAAAATACACACTGTGAATTAAAACCGATTTAAAAAAAGAGTTCAAAATATGGCCACACTCTCCAAGTCAGCTTTAGCTTGGGATTTTAGTCTGAATTTTGCAATTCTGTTTTCAAATCACTACAATTCAATATATGGTGAGTAAACAAGTATGCTTATCAAAATTAATCTGAAAAGAATAAAACTAACATATTCAACCAAATGTGAACCAAAGCATGCAATCCCCCAGTGCAGTAAGGACTGCAAAGGTGTGGCATAGTTTCAGACACAACATAAATACTGCAGTGGTTATTATTATTATTATTATATTATTATTTCTATAGTGCCATCAAATTCCACAGCACTTTACAATGGGTGGACAAACAGACATGTAGTTGTAACCGGACAAGTTGGACACACAGGAACAGAGGGGTTGAGGGCCCTGCTCAATGTGCTTACATACTAGAGGGAGTGGGGTAAAGTAACAAAAAAGGTAAGGATAGTATTAGACTAGTGACAGTTGCAGAAGAGGAATCAGTCAGGAGCTATTAACAATTTAATTGATACGCTTTTATAAAGAAGTGGGTTTTTAATGATTTTTTTAAGGAGTGGAGACTGGGTGAGCATCTAATGGAGGAGGGAAGCGAGTTCCACAGGAACGGTGCAGCCCTCGAGAAATCTTGAAGGCGAGCATCAGAGGTGGGAGTACGGACAGAAGATAGACGTAATGGGTTTGCAAAGGGTGGGAATCAGGCTTTGCAGATGATCAGGCTTGGTCACTGAAGGAATGGGCTTGCAAAGTTGGGGAATCAGGCTGTTGAATAAAGAGATGTGAGGGTCAGAGAGCTTGCAATAAAGGTAAGGGAGGGGGATATGTATCTAGGTACAGAGATGAAGAGATCGATATTCAAATAAACACAAACATATCAATAAGAGAAGGGAGGGGTCAGAGGTCAGTCACAAATCAGAGGGGAAATAGAGGAATGCATATAGTTGAATAAAACAATTACATACAGGGCTAGCAAAACTACACTTTAGCATAACAGACAAGATATAAATAAAAGAAAATATACAATGTACACAGGATATATAAAATGAAACTAAAATAAATGTACAGGGTGGTTAAGTTAAAAATAAATGAAGGTGTGCAGGATAGAGTCTTAGTTTGGTCTTCAAGAAGGCTACCTTTGCAGACGATCAGGCTTGCTCACCGAAGGAATGGGCTTGCAAAGTTGGGGAATCAGGCTTTTGCAGACCGATCAGGTTATAAAAGTACTGGACAAAAGGGACTTCTTCAGCACAGAGAGGGCAAAAAGGACAGCAAAATGTAAGCAACAAGCTTGGCAGAAGGTCGAGAATGCAGTCTACAGTGTGGTAATTGCCATTGGCCAAGACCTGTCAAGTCCCTAAAGAAACAATGAAATGACTGCAAGAGAACAGTAAAAAAAGAGATAGGATAAATCAGCCTTAATATGAAAGCCACGGGAGGAGGAATGCCAGCAGAGATTTGGGATACGTGGAAAGAAGAGTGGTGGTTAAGGTGGCCTGGCCCCATTCTCTGCTAAAGCTTAGTGAGAGCCGAAAGTCCCATTAGTCCTTCTGAGCTAAGCCCTGCAGTGCAGAGCTAGCACACTGGCTAAGAATGTCAGCTGTTTGCTCAGACGGAGAATGTTTGGCTCTCAAAAAGCAGAAGTGGAACAGCACCATGTCAGTAAGACATCAAACTATTCTAAAATGTTTTGATTCTTTACAATGGGGCGGGAGGGTAGGGAAGGTGCCTAATAAATGTTCTTCTTAAAAAACTGTTCTTCTCTTTCATTCATATCTCTGTCTATTTCTATACCTCCACGACCACTTCTGCTTTTATAAATGATCATTAGGAAGGACTCTGCTTGAAACCATGCACATGCAGAGATATTTGCACTTTCGCATCTTCCCTGGCACACGTGACTTAGGCAGCCTAATGTCTATTCTCTGGAATAAAAATACATCTGTTGTCAACAGACACTTCATGCTGGCAACAGATGTAATCAGCTTCTAACCCTCCAGGCGGCACTGGGAGTGCGCCTACAAGGGGAAGCTTGTGTTTCCAATCTCCTCCCTCAGCACCTCCTTGCATTGAGAGTGTTTTTTTAAATAATCCCCTCTCACATACCCTTGTCCACTCCCCACTCTGGCTCATAGCGCACGTGTGGTCTATGTCGGTAAAACTGTCCGATCAAATCCTTCTCTATGACCACGTAGTAATGTGGTGTGAGTCCAGAATAGGGCATGGAAACAAGATATCCTGATGCTGGATTCAAGGAAGTTTTAGATTAGTTGAAAAGCTTAAATAATAAAATTGGGGTGTACATAGTTTATAATGCCAAACAGGACATTATTAACTATAAAACCTATAATGTGAAAGAGAGTTATAGTAATCCTTTAAATGTACTGGGTAGCTCAGAGCAAATTCGGAATGCAATTTTGGTCATGTGGGGGCTACTACGCGAATGCATCTCTGTGGGTATCATTCTGCCCCTTCATGTAAAGCATGAAGATGCCAAAGTTTGGTCCTGCAAAGATTGAGGTACCGCAGTGGTTGTTTTAGTGATAGCCACTAGGGATATGTCTAGGAAGCTTTCCTGAGAAAATACACTGTTTGCATTACTGAGACTGCACCAGAAACACTGCATTAAGTTGTAGTGGTCCTGGTGCATAGAGTGCCCCCTCACTGTGCTACTCTCACACAAGTGTTTGTTGGGGAGTAAATGGTGCTTTGATGCTGATATGCTGGCAGTAAAGCAAGCATATCAGCACCATCAAGGAAGATTGCTTTACATTAGCAAGTGTCCAAATAGGTTATGGTGGGAAAAAATTGTGATTACGATAAATGCTAGATTTACTGCCTTGGAAGCTGTTATAGGTAAGTTTGAAAGTGTTCGAAGACAGGTTCACTTTAAAGACATACATAGATAGTTCAAGTAGTAGCAGTTATAGTTACTCAGCGGCAGTCACTTCTCAATTTGATGTATCATACATAATCGCCCCTGCATGTCCTCGTCCACTGACCTCAATAAATGTAACTCTGCATTCTGCATCACAAATTAAAACGCTGTCTTCACAATAAGAGACGCGTTCACAGAACCTGCATGTCCAATGACAGGTGCTCATGGAATCACAGAAACAGAACAAGATGATCATCAGCAAAAAACAGATTGGTCAAAGAATAAGAATAGACACAAGGAACATTATTTCATAACCAGCTGGCCCGTTTGTCTATAAAGATTAGACATGTTCTTAAAGTCCCACAGAATATCAGCTACAAACACAGAAAGGCATGTATGAAATAAACAGATTGGTTAATTAGTTATATTGATAATCTTAATATCTAATCTATCCTGCTAATTATCTAAGAAAATCTTGCTAAAAAATAAAAGAATATTTCACAGTGAGATCATTCATCTTTCTTGTGAGATACTTTCTTTTCTACTTTTGACTTTCTTGTTCTTTGAACATTTGTTACATAGTTACATAGTTACATAGCTGAAAAGAGACTTGCGTCCATCAAGTTTAGCCTACCTCACATTTGTTTTTTGCTTTTGATCCAAAAAAAGGCAAAAAAACCCAGTTTGAAACACTTCCAATTTTGCAACAAGCTAGGAAAAAAAATCCTTCTTGACCCCAGAATGGCAGTCAGATTTATCCTTGGATCAAGCAGTTATTACCCAACATTGAAAGATTATATCCTTGAATATTCTGTTTTTGCAAGTATGCATCTAGTAGCTGTTTGAACATCTGTATGGACTCTGATAAAACCACCTCTTCAGGAAGAGAATTCCACATCCTGATTGTTCTTACAGTAAAAAAAACCTTTCCTTTGCCTTAGACGAAATCTTCTTTCTTCCAGTCTAGACGCATGGCCTCGTGTCCTATGTAAAGTCCGGTTTGTGAATAGATTTCCACACAATGGTTTGTATTGGCCCCCGTATATGACGGGTGTACTTTCATTTCATTTCCATGGAATGTATTCTGTGACATATTTCTTGCACTGCAAAAAATATTATGCTGTCAGATAATCAAGTCATATCTTGAGTTTTACATTTTATCCTGTGGCTAAACTTGTGTTAGTCTATTGCTTTCCACAGCCTGTCACTGAAAGAAGATTTGTATTAAAAGTTCTAGTCAGTCAACTGAAAACACTTTATTGTCATAAATCAATATTATAGTGCATGTGTAATAAGAGAAAGTTTACAGAAAGAAGAGAAAGAAGAGAAGGGATGTGAGAAGGGAAAGAGCGGCGGCCCTTTAATAGCTCAACTGGCCCCTTTAATGATGTCAGCGCTGGAAGGAAGTGAGAGGCAGACACTTCCTCCCAGCTATCACAGAGAGCCGATTGGGAGGAAAGCAGAGAGGAGGGAACGGCAGACTGGGAGAACCTCTGACTCCCAACAGCCTCAACCAGCTGACTGGACCCCAAGTAAGCTATCCTTCTGCACCCAAAAGGTAGGAAACAGGGTGGCTAAAAGCATTACACTTTGCATGTATGTCTGTTTGTGTGTATTTGTGTTTGTATATATCTGTATCTCTGTATGTGTATCTGGGTATCCTTATGTGTATGTATGTGGTTCTGTGTATCTATCAGTGTTTCTGTATGTAGTTGTGTTGATGTATCTATGTGTCTGTGTATATATATATATATATATATATATATATATGTGTGTCTGTGTATTTATTTGTTTGTGTGTATATGTATCTTTATGTGTATCCATCTGTGTTTGTGTCTATATGTGTATCTATCTGTGTGTCTGTGCATCTGTTTGTCTGTATGTATATATATGTCTGTGTATCTATCTGAAAGTCTATCTGTCTGTCTGTATGTGTATCTGTGTGTCTGTGTACCTGCATGTGTGTCTGTGTAAAAAACACACAACGCTACTCAAAAGGTCCTACATTCACAGACATATACTCGATACAAAAGCATGCATACATTCAAACAACAAACACTGCTCACTGCTAAACACAACCGTGCAAGGATGGGAAAATGGTAGATCACGCTTAAAAAAATATCTCAGGTAAGATCGAAACGTTAAGTATTTTTCCTGGTTTTCCAATACAACTACTGCATATGTGATCCAGAGTGCCTGGACTACATTTATTGCTTTACCACTGGAGTGGGGTAGCCAGCCCCAGGTCTGAATGCACCAGGACCAGATAAGAGTCCAGATTCCTCCTTTGGTTTGTTCAGAGCAACTTGTTACTCAACTCCTAACAATTCGCTGCTTAGAGAATACAACAATGAATGTAGATCTTAGATATCTGTTTCCCCCTCATTTGATCATTGTTACTTAGTTGATAAATAGTTAATTCATTAGTAAACACATGGCTGGTATGCTGAATATTGCTGCCTTTCTCCCACCCACAATGCAAGCCAAACAACAATGTGGGTTGTTGAAATTTAGATTTATTTTATCAATACATATGTTAAATCTGGTTGGAACGTCAATGTTAAATCTTCTTAATTTTTTCTTCTTTTCTTCAGTTGATTGATATATATACGTCTTTTGTATATATAGTCTTGGGCCAAATGCTCGCCACATTAATATATATCTATATTAATGAAAAGTACTAATACGCAATCTGACTTTCGGTTTCTTCAGGTTTATTCTTAGTTACTGATACATAATAAAACAACAAATGATGTTACAGGATAATGAATGTTCAACAGCAGATGGTAATTGCTGGACTCCTGACGGGAGAGTTACATCCTTACATCTTTACATCAAGAGAGCGAGAGACCTCGTGTTCAGTTACTATATAGATATGACCATAATGATGTCAGACTATAACTCTAGCCATATAAGGACAAAACCCCCAACTTACATTCCAGACCTCTCAGACAAAGAAAGACTTGTGACTTATACCATCTGTTACTTATGTCAATCCACACATCCATATATAATCAATAGCAGGGCCGTCTTTAACGCGGGGCAAACGGGGCAGCTGCCCCGGGCCCAATTACTCCTGGGGGCCGAAGGCAGCTGTCCCGTGAGCCCCGCTGCCCTAAAAAAATAAATAAAATGTTTCCTGGCCGCTTTAGGGCCCCCCCGCACTGTAAGGAGTCCCACCGGGTGGCCCATGCACTTAGGGCCATCCGGTGGGCTTGTACCAGCAGGGGCCCGGTCGGGCGCTGTGGTCCTTTAACAGCGCGACCGGGCCTCTTGCTTTTCGGCACCGCTGGGAGGAAGTGAGTGCCAAGTGTCACTTCCTCCCATAAAGAGCTGCTGCGCGGGAGAAGAAGGACCTGTACGGGAGGGAGGAGGAGGCAGTGAGGATGGGGGCTCCTCACTCACATCATCCTCAGGCAGCACACTGGATCCCAGGGATGCCACCCTCCAGCAAAAGGTAGGAAACTGGAGGGTGGGCTTAAAATGTAAATTTTACATGTATATCAGTTTGTCTGTCCATGTATCTGTGTGTGTCAGTATGTCTGTGTGTATGTGTGTCAGTATGTCTGATAGTGTATGTGTCTGTGTGTGTCAGTATGTCTGATAGTGTATGTGTCTGTGTGTGTCAGTATGTCTGATAGTGTATGTGTCTGTGTGTACCAGTATGTCTGATAGTGTATGTGTCTGTGTATGTCAGTATGTATGTGTGTGTGTGTGTGTCAGTATGTCTGACAGTGTATGTGTCTGTGTATGTCAGTATGTCTGATAGTGTATGTGTCTGTGTATGTCAGTATGTCTGTGTGTGTGTGTGTGTCAGTATGTCTGACAGTGTATGTGTCTGTGTATGTCAGTATGTCTGTGTGTCAGTATGTCTGTGTGTGTCAGTGTATGTCAGTATGTCTGATAGTGTATGTGTGTATGTCAGTATGTTTGACAGTGTCTGTATCTGTGTGTGTGTCAGAAGGTCTGTGTGTGTCAGTATGTCTGTCAGTGTATGTGCCTGTTTGTGTGTCAGTATGCCTATTAGTGTGTATGTGTGTGTGTCAGCATGTCTATCAGTGTATGTATCTGTGTGTCAGTATGTCTCTGTGTGTGTCAGTATGTCTGCCAGTGTATGTGCCTGTGTGTCAGTATGTCTTCCAGTGTGTGTGTGTGTGTGTGTGTGTGTGTCAGGCACATACATTGATATACATACTGATACAGGCACACTAATAGACATACTGACACACACAGGCACATACAATGACAAACATACTGACACACACACATAGGCACATACACTGATAGACATACTGACACACACACACGCACATATACAGACATACTGACACACACACACAAACACACATACACAGGCACTTATACTGATAGATATCCTGACACACACACACAGGCACATATACAGACATACTGACACACACACAGCCACTTACGCTGATAGAGATACTGTGTGTGTGTGTTAGTATGTCTGTATATGTACCTGTTTGTGTGTGTGTGTGTCAGTATGTCTATCAGTGTTTGTGCCTGTGTGTGTGTCAGTATGTTTGTCATCGTATGTGCCTGTGAGACCGTTTGTGTCAGTGTGTGTGTCAGTATGTCTATCATTGTATGTATTTATGTGTGTCAGTATTTCTCAGTTTATCTGTCTGTGTATCTGTATGTGTCTGTGTGTTTATCTGTGTGCGTATCTGTATGTAGTCAGTGTGTGTATCTGCTTGTGTGTCAGCATGTCTACCTGTGTCTGAGCACAAACAATAAATACAAATACACCCTTCCATTCAAACTTCAACATTACATACAAACACACTCCTGCATTGAAAGTCAACACTTCATACAAACACACCTCTGTGTTAAACACCAAAATTATATATAAACAAACCCCTACATTCAAAAACCAGCACTACACTTAAATGTACACTTGCATTCAAACTCTAACACCACATACAAACACATTCACCCAAACATACTCCATACAAAAACATGCTTACATTCAAACACACAAACACAGTGCTAAATACAACCCTGCAAGCATGAGAAATTGGTAGAGCCCCAGCTGTCAATGCATTGTTGGAGTTGCATGACAGATAGGGTTCTACCTTCTTTCCAACCTTGCAATTGGGGGTCCAAATGAAATTCTTGCACCAGGGCTCTTTCTAATTTAGTTCGCCCACTGCGTTGGGGTGGAGGCGTGATTGCATGCTAGGGAGTGGATCCAGGGGGCCCAAGCAAATGCTTGCCCAGGGCCCAATCAATATTAAAGACGGCCCTGATCAATAGAAACATAGAATATGCAATATTCTACAACATAACAGAAAGGTGCAACTATCCACTAAATACCATGGACATACCAATGGCAGAGATGTAATCATTGGTAAAAGCAAATAGTAAAGAGTAGAGGAATTAGATAAGACTTTCACAGTGAAGACAGATTGATGTAACATGGTTGGAAAACTGATGTATTGTAGCGTGGGAAATGCCAGAAAGTCCAGGAAGTTTAAGAAAAGGCAGTAGAAAACCTAGGGATTGGTAAGAAGATACAAAAAATTCTTAATTTAAATAAAATCACACTTTCCAGATTTAGCTCAAATTGGAAAGGGTTTACACCAGATTTCCCTAAGTGTGTGTTACATCAGATCAAGAACATCTACTCCTACTACAAAAACTATACGAGGAGGAGGTCCATTACAGCTTGGGAATGGTCTTTGAACTATGGACCCCAAACATTCCAGAAGTGGTCTGTGATTTCCTGTAAGGTCGCCAATAATTTCTCCATGTGTTCAACATGCTATATTTTTACATCAATGTGCTACTGAAGTGTATGGTGTGTACGATTTCTAAAGTTGTACAATGCTCAGCTGTACAACTGTGCAAATCCAGAAAAAAAATACTTTGCTCGCCTCTCCAAATCAATTTGAATGCCAGATTGTCTCTGTTGAATAATGCTGCCCAGGCAGTCGAGCACTAAGGTCAGGTGTAGGTATCTGCTGAGTCTTTAAAAAATGAGATGCCAAATGGGTTGGAACTTGGATCTGTGGGAAACGCTACTAAAGTGAAGTTAAAGGGACAAGCATAACTGGACAATTTATTTTAACTTACAATACTTTTTTAGTACTTACTTATTTTTACTTAAAACTTGATCAGATTGCATTGTAGGACATGCCACTCAGCTAGGGGATTGTCCTTAGCCTTCCTCCCCTCCCCTTACCCATCCATCTTAGTTTCAGACCAGTCCACTAAAAACAGAAACAGGGCATCATGGTGGAAAAGCAACACACTCCTCTCCTGTAGGTTAGATCAATGCCCCTTTCCCCCCCTTTTCCCCTGGAGTCCGTGTGGAAAGCATAAGAAAGAAGACACAAGTAAGTGTAGAAAAAAAAATATCTTATTTTTCAGTTTTTTGGTTCAGCCTCCAGACTGATAAGAAAACAGACTGAAGCAACTGTCAAATTCAAAGTAAAAGCTTTTGAATGAGGCAGTTGTCTCAAAGTGCTGCATGTCCCTTTAAGTACCTTGCTCCATGCATCCTTGGAAACAAATATAAGGGAGTGAAGAAGAATGTTCAGGTTACGTCACAACAGGACATTGCAGGTCTGCTTTCTCACCAAGGTACACAGATATTTCTCTGGCACACTTGTCAAAACTGTCTGCCCATTCTTTTGTGTCTATTTCCTCTTCCTCCTTGTAATAAGTGGGGGGATGTGATTAACAGCCAAACTGTATGCCAATGAAGTGTTATTGTGTTCTAATACAGGGATTCAAGCCCCCATTCTACCCTTAGGCAATAATGGAGTCCTCTGTGTAGCACATGGCCTTTCACCAGGCAAAATCAGTTGGTTTGTTGATAAACTCCTCCTCCATTCCCTTCCAATGCAATACCCCTTCCCCCAGGAGGCACTCTGGTTCTGTTACATCCTAAGGGATTGACTAAGGGAGGTGTGTCCAGCAGAAGGAGGGGCTAACCTGTTTAAAGCCCTGTGAATAGCACATTCTCTCTCTCTTTGAATTACATCTCTTCACCTTCTCTCTCCTCTCTCCCCTCTCCCCACTGTACACACCCTCTCTCTCTTACTCTCAGCTGCTGATCCATGGAGTGGTAACTGTATCACGTGTCTATGCCTGTTTTATTATGTTAATTTAGCCTACTTTCCATTCAGTCAATGTTAGTTTTAGTAGCAACATATACTAGCCTATTTTAAATGTATATGTATTGTTTATTTGTTTGATTAAGCCTTTATTAATAAATATTATTGAATTGCCGAAAGCAAGGAGTGTGGACTCTGACTTTACACTCGGTTTTTAAGTTATTATTTTAAGTTATTATTTTTAGTTATTAATGTTATTATTAATTCCAAGTTTATTCCAACTTGCGAGTTAAACGTTTATTACATTTGGCGAGCCATGTTATTATTTTCTACCACCTTTTAAGCTCACTTGCAAGGGGGGAACAATCCAGTCTTCTCCAGATACATGTGAGCTATAAAAGGGGACAAAATAACCGAACCAATTTTTGTTTTATTTTTTGTGAGCGTTTTCGGCAATACGTCCAGGGCCAGGACGTGCGGGATCCTACAGAGGCAACCAGAGTGAGACGCAGTTTGTAAGCCGGCCATCACTTCTGGAGGATCGGAGATAGCCAGACCAAGGATTCAAAGTGGGGTGCACACCATTTGATTTGCCAGCAGTCGGAAAACACAAATCGTGTAAGTACTTTTAGCTTTATTTTAAGAATGGAAATTGTAGCAGAATATGCAGCGTCTAGCAGTTTTGATCCACTAATGTTTGAAAATGAAAATGAATTTAAGAAAATGCATAGCATGTGGTTACAATGCGAAAAAGAGAACATGAGAGTAGATAATAAAAAATGGTGTTTGAATAAGGATAAACAGAAAATCCAAAATTGCATGAAATTGTTGCTGTTATTAAGAAATCAATTAAATCGGATACTTTTGGGGCACACTACTGTGGCTTGTATACAAAGTAGTACTCAGAAATATAGTGATTGTCCAACTTGTGGCTTAAATGCAGAATATGTAAATACATTAGAGGATAATTATGAAGCGAGAGGAGAGCTAATTTCATCGCTTAGAACAGGTTTAGCTGCACAAACCCCAGTTGCTGTATGTGGCCATGGGGATATGTGTGCAGAGGAAGAAGAGGCATCTGGTATTGCAAAAAATGAGGACCAAGGGGTAAACAGGGGAAACCTTGTACTGGATGGGTTTGATATTAGTGGTATTCCGGTATTAACCCCCCATATAACTAAACCAACAGCATCACCTTTTAGGGACAATTTGTCCATTACACCGACTGTTAAAAGCAGGGCATCTGCCACCCTGCAGACTGCTAAAATTCTACAGCAGCAAGATAGGGATAAAGTAATGAAACAGCTTGTTAAGTTAAGATCCCTTTTCGCCCCATATGACTGCAAAATAGATGTAATTTCAAAGATGTCCAACTTTGAATCTGCAGTCAAACAATATATGCTCTCTCCTAAAGAGGCATGTATTATGCTTAAAATGTGGGCACCAAGCAGCATTGCATGCAGATTAAATTCACCCATAAATGGGCCCATTAATCGGGATCAAGATTGGTTCAAAGAGGACAAATGGGGGACAGAAGGAGACAGACTTAGAGCAATCTCCAAATTGATTACCGGAGAAAGAGATTTAGACAGTCATTTACTCGCTGAAATGAAGGTACACTTACAGGATGATCCTTGGCTTTTTGCATCTAAATTTGAACAAGTGTACAGATTAACCCACCGTATACCACAAGACCAAACCCCTCCTGATTTACTGCAATACCTGATAAAAAAAATTCACTTATTTAGATCCCGGAGTGCAAATGATAGCAGAGGAAAAAGACACTCTGGAAGGAGTTCTAACTATTATAGGAAAAGCTAGACAAAATTTAATTAGGAAAGGTGTTACATTACACCACAAGGTGGCAATTATGGCTACTAATGAAGGGAGGCAAGCTCTCCCAGAGATTCCATTCAGAGGGACTTGTTATTATTGCAACAGAAGTGGTCATAGACAGAGTGAGTGTAGAAAGGCAAAGATAGATCAAAGGATGACTGAGGGATGGCATGCTTATCCCTTTGGGCCTTTCAAAGAAAGAATAGGTCAAAATGTATATGAAAAGATTGACCGAAATAAACCCCCGGATAAAACAGTTCAGGGACGCCATTCTTACCCCCTGCCTAAGACCAATCTATATGGTCCTGCCGGGAGGCTCAGAGAATGATGACTGTACAGGGAACAGTGACTAGCAATTCTAAAATGAATGAAGAGGGTGAAGCTCCTCTGATTTCATTTTTGGAATAACTATAACTGGATGGCATGGTTCCTATTTGTAACACATTTATGGACCATGCAGGACGCCCTTACGTGAATGAAATTATGGCAAGGCAACAGACAAAGAATTGTACTAACATAGGAGCTTCAGTGAGACTTACTGAACTATCACTAAGTCCACCTTCTGGGGCAAAACAACAACATATGAATTTTTTTAAACTGAATTTTTTGGCTTAATTGCAAAATCCTGGAGTTAAGCTAAACACTTCAAAGGTTGCTCACACAAAAGGTAACATTTTTGGGAGTAGCTATCACAGCTGCCCAATTAAAGAGTGATAGCAATCTTACAAGTCCCCAGACCTTTTAACAAGCAATCCTTGAAGAAGTTTTTTTTGGGATTTGTAAATTTTTCGAAGAAATTTGACACACGCCCTATTTGTATCCATAGTGACATTGCTTGTGCCACCAGATCAAACTGTCTGTCCCTATGGAATCTTGGGAAACTAAAGCACCCCCTCCAGTCAGCAGTAAACACTCATTCAAATGCACAACTGAATTTGTTAGCAAGGGAGGCTGTCTTAGATGGAGATCAACGGCATTTACATGTAAAAGACCCTGAGGTACAACAAGCATGGGAGGAGCACTTCACATGCAAAGAACTAATTACTGATAGCCAAGATTGTTGATAAAGGTTCAGAAATGCCAGATTTAAAAGCAGAACTGAATAGGAATCCTAATCTTTCTCTTTTATTACAGAACCATCAAACACTTCAAGTGGTTATTCTATAAAAGAAGGGTT
The DNA here is from genome assembly GCA_933207985.1 of Pelobates cultripes. Taxonomy (NCBI): domain Eukaryota; kingdom Metazoa; phylum Chordata; class Amphibia; order Anura; family Pelobatidae; genus Pelobates; species Pelobates cultripes. Next base: position 37,876,558 of record OW240912.1, on the reverse strand, counting down.
GTTATGTTAAATTATATCCATGCCCTAAGCAACAAAGGCCTATGCATCAGAGAGTGCCAGTTGCAGACAGCCCCTGGAAGTCAATACAGAATGATTTCATAGGTGCACTTACACTGTCCAAGGGGGGTCTCATATATGGCCCCAACAAATTGTAAAATTGTATCTACTCCTCAAACTCTGTTTGAGAAAGGGGGGGTAGGCGTAATAAAGATTAAAATTTTATCAAAATTATCCCTGGGATACAAATTGGGAAGAGCCCTATGTAATCCTAGAAACATTGGGCAAAACATTTGTAAAAATTCAGAGGTCTACACAAGTCAGTCCATGTAGACCAACGTAAATTATACAAAGGGGCTTGTTCCCCAGGTACAGAGTTATCTGCTAAGAACTGATACGCCTTCTTGATCTCTTACAGATTTTTTCCAAAAGTACCGAGACATGGATGTCACTCAACATGTTAAAACTCACCTGGAAAGTGATGGAACAGCTTGTCACAGGCCAAAGCAACAACAGCTGTATCTATGCAAAGGCAGCTCGATCTACCAAAGACTTAACAGAGGACAGCAGTGACAATCTACAAGTTCCATATGTAGATGTGACATTTATTTTTGGGTGGGCGGTCAAGATTGTTTGGCTAAAGCAACGTGATTCTTTCAAGGGATTTTGGAAAAGACAATAAGGGAAATTAAGAACATTGGGAATGTTTATGGACTGGTTGAGGAAAATGGGAATGTATATGGACTGGTTGGGGAAAATGGGTTGTAGATATGGAGGGAGGAAATATTAATATGAAATGAAATGTTATGAAATGTTACTAACCCTAGTTATAATGTTAACAGCAATCTTAGAGAGTATCATATAACACAAATTATAGTGGATACATTAATCATAAAGGGGATAAATTGGGGAACAGTAGGACACAATAAGGGTGGGGAAGTGAAGGTCTTGTTGAATGTAGAGGAAGAGATAGAGCCTATATTCCTGACTCCTCCTTTCACCTATATTCACACAACTCCTTCACTAATGGATAATGGGAGCAGACCTGAGTGTTAGGAGATTAGAGTGGTCTCTAGTGGTAATTTCCAAATATGTTCACTGAGACCTACCCCTATAGTTAGGAATGTTACTTTCCAGTTGATTCGACTAACAGATTGGCTAGTTTCATCACACTTTCAGAACTGTTCTAGGGTCACATCCACTATTAATAAGGTTTTAGTCAGATGGGTGACAAGAAGTAGAACTAGGAATAGGAGGGTTGTCTTGGGTACGGTTCTGGGAGGTGTGGGCACTGGGTTGGGTTTTGTAAATATAATTGATATATATAGTATGACTGCAACACTCCAGTCTGAGGGTGTTAAATTCAGAGAACTATCAATACTTTAATGGAGGATTGGACACAGAAGGATCAACAAACCTGTGCTGAGTTCTTTCATCAACAACAAGAACTTTAACTAACTGAACATTTATTTACTGACATGGCTAGTACTACCTGGTGGAAGAAATAAAAAAAAAACTCACTTCCGAAACCAATCATCATGGGGTACTGCCATGGAAAATGTATTAATTCACCCATTTATTATTGTATTGTGTGTTTTCTATAGTATGCATTTTTAATCAGGTTGGTATGTGTTGTTACTTGAAGTCATTGATTGTTAGAGTATATCATCTCCAATATGATATGTAAATGGAAAGAGCTCTATTGTGACAATGGGTTGTGCATTCACATAAGTAGATACACAGGATGCATTCTCTCTCTCTCTTATCTCTGGTGGGTTTTATAGAGTCTAAGTGTCTCATCCACTTCATTGCCAATAGGAGGGATGTAATAAGTGGGGGGATGTGATTAACAGCCAAACTGTATGCCAATGAAGTGTTATTGTGTTCTAATACAGGGATTCAAGCCCCCATTCTACCCTTAGGCAATAATGGAGTCCTCTGTGTAGCACATGGCCTTTCACCAGGCAAAATCAGTTGGTTTGTTGATAAACTCCTCCTCCATTCCCTTCCAATGCAATACCCCTTCCCCCAGGAGGCACTCTGGTTCTGTTACATCCTAAGGGATTGACTAAGGGAGGTGTGTCCAGCAGAAGGAGGGGCTAACCTGTTTAAAGCCCTGTGAATAGCACATTCTCTCTCTCTTTGAATTACCTCTCTTCACCTTCTCTCTCTCCCCTCTCCCCACTGTACACACCCTCTCTCTCTTACTCTCAGCTGCAGATCAATGGAGTGGTAACTGTATCACGTGTCTATGCCTGTTTTATTATGTTAATTTAGCCTACTTTCCATTCAGTCAATGTTAGTTTTAGTAGCAACATATACTAGCCTATTTTAAATGTATATGTATTGTTTATTTGTTTGATTAAGCCTTTATTAATAAATATTATTGAATTGCCGAAAGCAAGGAGTGTGGACTCTGACTTTACACTCGGTTTTTAAGTTATTATTTTAAGTTATTATTTTTAGTTATTAATGTTATTATTAATTCCAAGTTTATTCCAACTTGCGAGTTAAACGTTTATTACACTCCTCTTGCACAACAGATGACATGTTACCTCTTGTATTCCATCTGTATGCAAGATCTGCAGGTGAAGAAGGGCAGGCAACTGTATAGATTTGTTATTCTTTTAATACATATATATTTAGTATGAATAAAATATAAGAAAATTAGGTAACTGTTTCCAGATATTTGTTTTCACTAATAGGACAACGATCCAATCTCCTAAATTCTTTCATAAAACCTGGGACCCCTGGATCGATACCCAGTTACACACACTGGCAGGTTTAGCATATTTTAACCTCCCTCCTTTTTCACCTATGTTTTCTTTTACCTTCCCTTTCCATCTTGATACGCTTTTAAAATAACACAAACATGTATTTCTAATAGGTAATAGGAGTAGGTGATGTCTAGACTCCCACAAGGGGAAACCAACATCAGGAGAGCTCCACTGTATAAGAAATGAGGAAGGGAGGCCCTACCTTTAATCAATCTAAGGATAAAAAGGGATATGCAAGCAAAAAGTATAACTTGAAAAAAAAGGGGGAAGCTCCTGACGACGGCGTTTTGAACACGCCGAAATGCGCGTCGAGCTTTTTCTTTTTCTTTAATCTCTGCACTTGGTAGCACTTTTTTATTTTTGTTACCACTATGGTTATTGATTTTTAGGTGTTTATTTATTTATAACTTTAGTAAGGAGAGTTGGTTCAGGTAGACACTAGTGGTTAGACCACCGTGTCAAGGTAACTTTTAGGGTGTATTGAGAGATTTATTTATTTATTTTTTGTGTGAGGCTTTTCATCTGCGTTTAGACCTGATTACCCGGTCCCTTGTTCTCTGGGGACCCTGTGCCTCTTCTCTCTCCCCAACCTCGTTTACACTACCTTCCTGTCAGTCGGACAGCTAGTACTCCAGACAATTGATCCCCTGGGCACCGTTTAGTAGATCTCCCTTTTTTTTCAAGTTATACTTTTTGCTTGCATATCCCTTTTTATCCTTAGATTGATTAAAGGTAGGGCCTCCCTTCCTCATTTCTTATACAGTTGAGCTCTCCTGATGTTGGTTTCCCCTTGTGGGACTCTACATATCACCTACTCCTATTACCTACATATTTTGGAGGGTTACCCCCTCATTGGAACTCCCTATTAGGTGGTTACAGTGGTGCAGCTCATGAGCCCTTGACTTGTATCCGGACTCCTGACCTGCCCTCTGTTTACTTTATTTCTCCATTATGTATTTATAATACTATAGTGTTTAAATGTTTAGCCTCCCGGCCCACCTGGAAAAGGTATTAAACTCACCTTTCATAACACAGCTGGCCCCGCCATAGAAAACCATTGGGGGACTATTGTGCATGTGTGGCAAAAAGCTGTGCTGTGCCAGTCAGAATCTCCTCATAGAGATGTATTGATCAACAATCAGCCATACACCAGGCCTTGCAAGCTGGAACGCAGTGGGTTGTAAACATATGATCCCTCAGAACAATTTGAGTTTTTAGCAGCATACTAGGTCCTGCATTCTGAAGGTAGACAGAAAGCAAAAGGGCAGAAAGGAATAGAGAAAAGAAGAGTAGGAGAGAGGGACAATGACACAAGAAAAACACAGAGGAGAAGGAAGGGAAAGACAAAAGAAAAACAAGAGAAAGGAGTTAAAACCCTTCTGTAAAGGTGTTCATGTTTTGAAAAGACATACCATTCTGTGTAGATGTATAAATTAAAGTCTAAACTAAATCAAAGCTTAAAAGGAAGATTAAGAGGGCTAAGCTCTTGTATAAAGAGGCAAAAGGAAAAGGGAAAAAAAAGGGAATAGGAAGAAGAAAAAGGAAAAGACAAGGAAGGGGGGGGAAATAAATAGAAAAAGAAAAGGAAAAGGAGAAACAAGGAAAACTTTCAAGAACTCCTAATTTTTAAAAGAAAGAAAGAGAAAGGAGAAAAAAGAAGGGAGGGAAAAAGAGGGAAAAAGAAAAGGGTTTGCTGCTTGACAGAAGAAATTGGAAAGCTCACTAAACAGTGCATTCTATACAAGCTAAAAATCTGATACATTTGTGGCAGAGCTCACTAAGGAGCAAAAAGAAAAAAAAATTAAGAAAAAAAACCAAAAAAAATTAGTTTCAGCTAATGACTTATTTTCCCTTCAATCTACTAAAGTCCTAAAAGATAAAGACTTCAAAGAAATGGATGACTTTGAATATCGAAGTCAACCAGGAAATGCAAAATACATTACAAGAATTTATGAAAAAATTTTATGAAAAATCTTCACAAGAATTAAAATCGGAAATTAACAACAGCACTTTAGAAATCAAAAAAAGAAATTGGTGTTCTCTCAGAGAAAATGAAACATTTTGAAGAAAATGTACAAAAAATTGATAGACAACAACTGATGTCACAAGAAAAACACGACTCCCTCCTCCTCAGAATAAAAAAGATCTAAAAAAAGAGGCGCTGGAAGACCGTGCAAGGAGAAATAACCTGCGCTTTAGAAACATCCCAGTAGAAATTAACCCAGAACAACTAAGGGAATTCCTTACCCAATATTTGAAAGAAGCAGGAGTTGAAAAGAAAGACCTTAATCCAACAATTAAACGAATACACCATTTACCAAAACCAGGTTCGCTGAAAAACAACTCGCCCAGAGATGTCATCACCAACTTTCAGTCCTACTTATTTAAGGAGAACATTCTAAAGTCGATAAGAGGAAAAACTTTCAAGAATGAAAATTTTAAAGATCTGCTGATCTTCCCACACCTCTCTTGTCAGACAAGAATACGCCGAAAATCATTTGCGGACGCTCTGCAAAAATTAAGACAAAATAATATCAGATATAACTGGGGCTTCCCAACTTCTATAAAATTATTTTGGGAAGGCAGAAAATTATCATTTCAAATTCCAGAAGCTTTAGAATCTTGGTCTAAAGAAACCATATCTTCTTGAGTATTATATATACATGTACAATTTTTTTTTCTCTCCTCGCTCTGGGGTACTACTAAATAGATATTAATTAAAACACAGGAATTGTAATTGAATATATAGTATTAACGGTAACAAAGGAAGTTTAACCTCTTCCTCACATCAGACTGCAAAATATGCAAACGACAAATATGAGTCACTTACTAAAGCACTTAAGACAATTGTAGCGCAGGAATATCAGGAGGAGTAAGTGTAAAATAACAAATGGGTGAGAAGATATAGTAGAAAAGGAAGGAGGAGGAAGAGGATAATAAAGTAAAGAAGAATAGTCAAACACAAAGCACTTTATTAGGTTTTTTCACCTATAGTAATGTTTATAATGAAAGCAGCTCTTTTTAATACCATTTTAATAGAATACACAAATTTGGAGACACGTGTATAGATATTAGAAACAGACACTACTCACCAGTATGAGAGGTCGGTCTGGGAGAATAAAGGATAATCACCAGGATTGAGAGCTATGTTTAGGTGATAATCTGGTTACTTTGAATATAATAGGGAAAAGGTTTGTTAAAGTCCAATCCGGTTTGGCAACAGTAAATCAGTCCATAGGAATATCCAGGAAAAGGGTCAAATCTAGTCCGGTTTGGCAACAGTAAATCAGTCCATGTGTGGCAGGGTGCATGTGTGTATATGTCGGTGTGTATCTATGTGTGTGTATGTGTCTGTGTGTATCTATATGTGTGTATATGTCGGTGTGTATCTATGTGTGTGTATGTGTCTGTGTGTATCTATATGTGTGTATATGTCGGTGTGTATCTATGTGTGTGTATGTGTCTGTGTGTATCTATATGTGTGTATATGTCGGTGTGTATCTATATGTGTGTATGTGTCTGTGTGTATCTATATGTGTGTATGTGTCGGTGACTATATGAATTAGTGTGTATGTGCTGGTGTATTTATATGCATACAAACACATCCCTTTAATCAAACACAAATACTTTGCACAAATGTACATCTGCATTTAAAAGTGAACATTACATTCAGACACACCCATGCAATCAAACACCAACATTACATACAAACACACTCCTGTATTAAAACACAATAATTATATACAAGCACCCCTTCAAACACCTACACTGTATTTTACACTATAGAACCAGTAAATGCCACAGTGCTATACAGATAATATATACAACCTAGAAATTTTGACTTGGGGTGCCTCAGAAAAATACTGAAATATTAAGGGCGCCTTGAACTTGAAAAGTTTGGGAACCACTGATTTAAAGGCAATAAATGCAGAGTACAAGGATCTATCCACACTAATATGGAACTTAGAAAACAAGAAAAATACACAGACAAGTAAATATAGTTGTATGATTAATTTTTTTTTTTGTAATTCTTTATTTGCATTTTCAAGTCAATAAAAGGAGCAAAAGTAACAATGGAAATACATAAGTAAAGACAAAGGTATATTACAATACTGAGGTATAGGGCAATACAGAACAGTTTAGGCCGCTGGTGTATATCTGGCCCGTCTAATGTGTGGGAGGGGTATGGCTCTTCTGTTGTGGGAATGGAGGTGGCAATGTGGGTTCCGTGCTTGCGATTGGTCAGTCCCGTGGGATAGAGCGGGTGGCCTTAGGCCTGTCTTACGTGATTAGCGCTTCGAGTAGCCCTCCACCACCCTCCATGGGGGTCAGGCATCCTCTCCACCCATGATATTGGGTTTCGGTCTTCGTATGTCCGTGTCATGGGGTCAGGGGCCAGCGTGGTATGACTTCTAATGGTGCCCCAGGGGGTCCCACCCCGGTTCAATGGAGTTAATCCCTTTCCCCGAGTGAGGGCTGCTCTCTGTTTCCAGTCTTGTGTCTGTAGTTCAAGTAATTGCCCCCCTCACCATCGTGAAGAAGTCGGATCTGTGATGGCTCTTATGGTCTGAAGATTGTGGCCTACTAGTTGAGTCGAGGGGGTAGGTAGGTGTAGGTCACAATAGGGGTAGGGCAGTTTTTAAGCAAGGCAGGAGGAGTAGAAGGTGGTTCTGGTGGGGGGGCGCAGGGGTGGGGGGAAGGAAGGAGGCAATATGAGGGCTTGCCAGGCTTGGTGATCTATGAATGGTGAGTCCCGAGTGTATCTGGCTCTGGTGTAGAGTGCTCATTGGTCGGTTACCACGGTAGGGACGTGTCTCCCTCAAGCCACGGTTCACAGATTTTGTGGAACGATTTGGGTGTTTCATGTATTTGTGCAGTTAGGTTATCCATGTCTATGCTGTCTTCTTGGCTATTGTATTCTGGCTATCCTTGTGGTTGACCACACAGTTGTATGATTCATAACCATATATTACCATTGTGGCATCACTTAAGAAAATAGCTAAATTATCTAACAAAGTCCATAAATTTCTTAATTTTGAGTTCATCAAGAAAGTATTAATAATAAGTATTAAAATTTCCCTGAAAATTGCCTAATTAAATATGAACCTGTCTGAATGCCAAAAAGAGCAAGCCTATCTAATAGCACATACTTGTGCAGCAGTTAAATTCTTAATTGCAAGAGGCTGGAAGCAGAGCCATGGTTTTTCAAAATCATCCTTTTCGAATCAATTGTTATGGCAGCTAAAGATGGAAAACGGTATAAAATGGTTTGTGGGGGCGGCAGAAAAAAACAATATTATATTGAATTATGTTCCTGAATTAGCACAAAAAAGATTGTAGTCCCTTTTTAATAGGAAAACAATGAAGCTGCGATAACCCGGCTGGCAGCCAATAACATTAATGTTATATGTTGTAAGTGCAAGAGATCTGACTTATTTCCTTTTTGTCTTTGTGGAACTGACATGCATTCTCTTGTAATTATTATTGTATGTTTTATTTGTTGTAAAGAATTTATGAAAAGGAAAAATTCCTGAAAAGAAAGCTAATAAAGAGTATATTTAAAAAAAAAAAAGGAAAAAAAGAAAGAAAAATTTAAAATTTTGGTCTTTTGCCTTCTCATTATGAGCAGCAGCAACAGAGATGTTAAAAGTTGAACACGATAGATGTGTCTTTTGTCAACTTAAATTATGTTACTGTTACATTGATATAATATGCCCGGTATGAAAGATCATCAAATTGGCCATTTAGTTTGCAAACTTTTAATTAAATTGACATTAAAATAATAAAACATAAAGTGACAAATAAAAACATTTTATAAAAAGTTACTTGTCTAAATCATCTCAATACATCATCAATAAAGTTTGTCTGAGTGTCAACGATAGAGTATTTTCTACGAGTAATAAAACCTCGAAAATAAATTGCATTATTGAATAGCTTGCAGGCTATTGATGTACCTGGTGTTTACACCATTAAACCCTCTCTGGCTGTGTTTTCTTTATGACTTTGTATGACTTGGTAAGTAAAAAAGAAAAACAACACAAAATATTGTATTTGTTTGTTGTGATTTGAGGACTAACATAGACAGAGCCTACCTCTCACTGAGGATACGGAGTCTGTATATTGTGCCATGTTTCTAAAGTGCAGGTTTGTGTGATTAAAAATGTGCTGCCATCTATTGGTTGAAACTGTCTTGTGGTTTATGTGAAGAACCACCAATAGGTTTTGTTGTTTCACAATGTGTGTGTGTGTGTGTGCGCACTCTTGCACAGTAAACACATTTGCATTGCTGCTTCTGCATTGTTAAAGGGACACCGTAGGCACTCAGACCACTAATTGAAGTGGTCCTATTGCACTTAGTGCTGCAATGTAAAACATTGCAGTTCCAAAGAGACTGCAATGTTCACATTGCATCTCTAAGTCTGCCCTCAATGGCTGTCTATCAAACAGCCACTAGAGGGCTTCCTGGTTTGAAATGGACTATTGGTCCGGTATCTGACGGTCGACGTCCGCACGCACTGCATGAGAACCTCCAGCATCAGATTTTTCCCCATAGGAAAGCATTGATTCGATGCTTTCCTATGGGGAGGTCTAATGCACGAGGCATGTGCCGTGCATGCGCACTAGACCCCGCTCACGGGATGGAGAAGGGTACGAGGCTACTACCCAGCGCTGAGGGACATTGCGCTGGGAAAACGTGACACGGCCCCTGGCTCATGGCTGCACGTGTTCGCACCTGATCGGTGCGACCATGCTGACAGGTTAGTGAACTTACCTGTTCAGCAGCGAGCCGGGAGCCTACCCGCTGGGGCGTCTGTGCCCTCCACAATCGGCAAACAAAATGTCGCCAACCACGAGGTCGCGGCCATTTGTAGCTTCGCCTCCAAGGGTCACCCGAACGTGCGTGTGACGTCACAACGTGGACGCACATGCACATTCTGGGGTCAGAGGCCAAGCTCTGACTAATCACAGCACAAGGAGGGGTATTTAAACCCCTGAAGTTCCCTAGTTCCTTGCCCTGTCGTGGTTTCAGTTCCTGGTTCCCGAGAGTGTGTTTTCCTTGTTCTTGTTATTTAATCTTCCCGGTATCTTGACTTTGGCTATTTCTGACTACTCTTATCTCTGGTTTCCCTGACTTGGTTTTCTTTATCGATCTTGAGTATTTCGGCTTCCTTGATCTCGGGTTTCCCTTGACCATTCTCTGTCTTTCAACGTATTAACCCGGCCATTCTAAGGACCGGTTTACGTTCTGTCTATCTTCAATAGTCTATGTAGATGTTACATAGTTTTGCGTGTTGGACCACACTAGTAGTAGTGACAAAAGGTAAGTAAATAAAAAGTTTTTAACCCTTCATTTAACAGTAGGGGGGAGTGGGAGGGTGCGAGTGAGGAGGGGGCAGATGTAGTGCCAGGAATACAGATTTATATTCCTGGTACTATAGTATCCATTTAATATGCCTATGTATTCTGCTTTTGACTGGCAAAGTTTAAAATTGTTGACAAAAAAAATATGAGGAATTAATGTGGGAAATGAGCTAACTAATTATGGAGATTTATTTGGGATTCAATAGATTTTGCACTTGGCAGCACTTTTAAGCTCCCGTTTTAGTGAATGTAGAATTTATAAAGGTTCTTATTCAGGAGCTACATGCATAGTGCTGAAGTATGATTAATTTACATAGTTAGATCAATAAGTAATGGGATTCTATAGGAACCAGTAGTTCTTCGCTACTTTCATCTGCTAGCAGGTAAATTATGTATATTGTATGTGAGCTGCATAGCTTTTTAATGGAAATGATGAATCTAGTATTAGATTTTAGCCTTGCCAGTTTTTAATTTGCAAGCAAATCAGATTACCATATATATATATATATATATATACAAAAAGTAAAATGTTTTTTTTTTTTTAAATATAGGTTAAGTTGGTGAAAAAAATTGTGATAGTTAATACAATGTAAAACAAAAATCTGCACACCAATCAAGCCATAAAACTTGCTTATGAGACATGAATGGTTAACTGGCTTTGCATCTTTTCCTAAGTTCCTAAGTTGTGTTTCAAAGCTGTTGTACACAGCAAACACAGACTCAAAGGAATCCATGTTTAAAATGGAATGAGGCCAAAATGTGATTCTTTGTTGAACTAATTTGAATATACCCACCCAGAATCCTTTGCGGTAGTAACATCACTGCAAATTTGTGTTTTTTGTAAATACTTTTCCGGTTCTCAATCCTTTCTACTCTATTATTTCCCCTATATACGTTAGTTTGTCAACTTGGCTCTCGCTATATTAATCACTTATCTACGTTCATCACTACGTACCATCAGGTTACACCTGACTGACATCCAACATCACATGTTTCTCTACTTTCCAACAAAACTACTTTCCTTTCATCCTATCCAATCAGACTATACTTATTGTATCCAAAATATGTCTGATTTGCTAGATTCAGCCCCTTTCAAACCCCTCACTTACTCTGAAACCGCTATTTACCTGGTCTTTTACGGCTTCCTGAGGCCACAAGAATTCACCATCAGTGGCCAACACAATGCACAAGGTTGACTTCAAAGCTCCTACCTAATTAAACATCAAAATCATTACATACTGACTCTACCCATGACCAAAATGAGTCAACTGGGTCAACCCATCCACATTCCATATTATTCCATGAATAATATATGGTGCCGGTGAAGGTTTTGGATTCATACCTCCTCACCGTACCAAATATTGCATCTCTTCCGCTACTGTCACTTCACGGGGCTATCCTCACTACCTCTAAGTTCATGTTATACGTGCTGTTATTGTTAACAAGGCTTGGTATGAACCCTAGCCTTTATTCAGGACACTCGTTTAGGATAGGGACCGCATTTATGGCATTGAGCCAGGATGTTCCAGTTCATGTCATTAAAACTCTAGGTCGCTGGAAGTCATCAGCATATACACATACATACCCCAACTGGTACAGGAAATATAAAGGGCATTTGTTAAAATGTCATCTTAATGTATTTACGTTGTATTATGTTTTTTACCCAATAAATGTATTTTGAGCATTATATGTATTCCTTTTTGCCCACTTTATTTACTGGCCTACAGCATACATCGGTTTCGGCAAACCTCAACCGACTTTTTCCTATAACAGGTTTGCTAACAACAATCTTACTCCAGATGATAATTGGAATTGGAAGGCTTGGCCTGAAGTTGTGGGAGGGCTTATGGAGAGACTTCCCCCTTCCCTACCCTACTGTGAATGGTCTGACGAGCTGCTGCCCAACCCTCCACTTCCTTTATTCACCATACTCTTCTAGTGTAGGCCCAGTTTATTTACTGGCCTACAGCATACATCGGTTTCGGCACACCTCAACCGACTTTTTCCTATCACAGGTTTGCTAACAACAATTTTACTTCATATCATAATCAATGTTGCCCCAAACACAAATATATATATATATACACACACACACATTTTTATTTCCTATATATGTATAATATATTATAAGTAAAGCATTTTATAATATATTATACATATATATGATTTCATTCTAAGTGTATTTTGAGACATATGTGTATATATCTCAAAGCACACTTATAATGAAATAATATATATGCATTATATATGTATAATATATTATAAAATGTTTTAATTATGTTATAATATATATATTTTAAAACGTATTAGCAGCCCCCTGTTCCCCTGCTGGCAGCTTCATAGACTTCTATTTTGGCTATGTGGTCATAGTGATCACATGGCCCTGGCGGGCTGGGGTGGCCGGAGCTTCCCCTCACCCCCGCCAGTCCAGGTAAGGCCAGGGCTCCTATTTGCCACGGACGACTGTTTTTTTTGTTGGACGTACCTAGTATATCCATGGTCGTTATTGATTTAAATATATATATATATTAATATTAAACTACAGTTAGAACAAATATAAACTGGTATATCATTTTTTTAAAATTTAATTTTATTTTTTTTTATTAAATTTTTTTCAATGTATTTATTATTTTATATATATATATATATATATATATATATATATATAAAATTATACTTATATATATATAATTAACATCATTCTAAGTGTATTTTAGTATTAATATATATAATTAATATTAAAATACACTTTTAATAATGGTGTATGTGTGTTTATGTGCATGTAAAAGTACTTAGATCATATATATATATATATATATGATCTAGGTACTTTTTATATACTTTATAAACTTTTATTTAACTTTCACTAACTTTCAAAACTTTTTTTAAGGCACTAGGGGGACTGCCTGAGAGCTCAGACAGGCCCCCTGCAGGCACTGCACAAGCCGGCTATTCCGACCATGTGATTGCGAGGACCCCGTGATCACATGGCCCGGAAGCTCCCAGGGACACCCCAGGATCGCCGGCCGGGGATTGCCAGGGATCAGGTAAGTGCCGATCTACTAAATGACGTACCAGGTACATCCGCGGTCTTTAACAACCGTTTTTTGTCGGACGTACCTGGTACATCACCGGTCACTAAGGGGTTAAAGCAGCTGTCAACAAAAATAAACTTTGTCTCATCTGCTTCTATATTGCGCGCCAATTTCTGAATCTCTTTTATTTATTTTTCTTGGGCACTCTAGTTTTCATGAAATGCATTACATATCGCAGCCAAGTTGGCAAAACCTGACAACAGGCAGAGCTTATGCTAGGTTCCATTTCAGTTAGCAATCACATTGACTCACAAGCCATCAGTAAAAGCAATCACGCAGAATGGCATACAGCAGGCATTGCGGACAGAGGAGAACAAAATGGCTGCACCCAGCTATTGAGATCCAACACAAGAAAGAAAAGAGAAGAAATATAAATAAAGGAATGACAAGGAATGACAAGGAATTGGGGTGTAGAATCATTAATGCTTCAAACACTAAAGCACTTTACCTTGTTGAAATGATTTAAGTGTGAAGATTGTGTCCTCTGGGGTAACAAAGCAGCCCTGGGGTAACAAAGCAGCCCTGTAAAAAAAAAAACCTATGCCAGCCCCATAGGTCATTGCATCATGCATTGTCACATGTAATATGTAAGGCTATGTTTTGCCACCACAGATGATTGAGTAATATGTAAACACACATATATAACATGAATATATATTTATTTTTCTAATATAAAATATTTATACCGTAAGCACACTCACATGCAGACACAGACAATCTCACTGACACACACAAGCTCATTGAGACACGGTCTCATAGACAAACAAGCTCACTGATGTACATAAGGTCATTGACATAAAAACACAAGCTCACAGATGCACACAAATAGGCTCTCTGACAGACAATCTCACTGACAGACACAGACAAGCTTCTTGGTATACACACAAACGTAGTACAGACAAACTCTAACATGCACAAGGTTACTACAGACAAACTGACTGTCACACACACACACATGCTCACTACAGACAAGTTCACTGACACACACAAGCTCACTACAGACAAGCTTACTGTCACATATAGTCAAAAAACCAAGTGGAAAACACCTCCCAAATACGTGATAATATAAGAACAAGTACAGATAACCTGAAATATAGGTCGTGGGTCATATACGAAATCTGTATAGAAAATAAAAGACTGACATAGTATAGTACAGTACTGAACAAGTGAGTGATATATTAGTGGAAATAAGTGCACTCACAAACAAAATTGAAATCAGGCTTCTCACCCTCCCAGGGGTGGCAATCTTATGGAAAGACGATCCTCCGTGGGATATATGAAAGAGTAAAAGAACAAATATGGTGAAGTATGTAATAAAATTACAAAATGAAATTTATTGGTCTCACTTACAAGTGAAGAGAAATAACAGGCATATTTCCATATGACATGGAGCTCCCATGAACAATATGTAAGGTAATCCAATGGAAAATCCAATGGCAGGCAAAATTGAGATAAAATAAAAAACAAACTACATACAAAATATAAAATAATATAGCAGCATATGTAAAACTAAAAGTTCTTATCCAACGCGTTTCGTCCAAGAAAAGGGGACTTCCTCAGGGATATAAAAGTGCTGATACTTCCGGGTATGTATAAGCTTACTGTCACACACATGCTCCCTATAGAAAAGCTTGTTGACACACGCATGCTGCCTACAGAAAACTCACTGAAACAAATATGCTCACTAAAGAAAAGCTCATTGATACACACATGCTCACCACAAACAAGCTCACTGACACACACATGCTCATCATAGAAAAGCTCAGACACACACATGCTCCCTACAGAAAAGCTCACTGACACACACACATGCTCACTACAGACAAGCTCATTGACACACACACAAGCTCACCCACTAGCAGCCACACACACACAAGCTCACTCACTAGTAGGCACACACACACACAAGCTCACTCACTAGCAGGCACGCATACACACACACACACACACACACACACAAGCTCACTCACTAGCATACACACAAGCTCACTCACTAGCAGACAAACACACACACACACACACACACACACAAGCTCACTCACTAGCAGACACACATACATACACATGGTTACTCACAAGCAGACACACAAGTTCACTTACTAGCAGGCACACACACAAGCTCACTCACTATCAGACAAACACGCACACAAGCTCACTCACTAGCACCTTGTGATTCTGAGCAATTTGTAATAAACAAGGTCTAGATATTCTGTGGCCAGCCTTTACTTTCCCCTGCAAACGAGTCATTGGCACAATGCCACACCTACAATGGAACATATATGATGATATGCTTCTAAAACCTTGTTTTAGAGGGATCTGATTATATATGCAGTGGAGAACCCCAGGCTTTATCAAACTGTTCCAAAACAATCTGACAGAATTCATGAGCAGTATGCACCAATTAGTAGAGCTATAACCAATGACACATGTACACACACAAGCTCACTCACTAGCAGGCACACACACACATGCTCACTCACTAGCAGACACACACACACACATACACATACAAACACAAGCTCACTCATTAGCAGACGCACACACACAAACACAAGCTCACTCACTAGCAGGCACACACACTCTCTCATTAGCAGGCACACACACAAACAAGCTCCCTCACTAGCAGGCAAGCACACACACACACAAACACAAGCTCACTCACTAGCAGGCACACACACACACAAGCTCTCTCAGTAGCAGGCAAACACACAAGCTCTCTCACTAGCAGGCACACAATCACTGTCATGGCTGAAGCTTACCTGGCACTGGTAGGTGAAGTTGCCATTTTGTGGCCTCTTCCTTCCATCGAGGTGAACAATGTGCGTTGTGTTGGAGCTTGTATGTGGGAGGCGGAGCTTCCATTCAGGAGGTGGGGCTTGCATGTGGATAAAACTGATGTACATTTTGAAAGGAGACTGACAATTGCCTAATTGCAGCCACACCAGCCCCCAGCTACTCCCTCTTTACTCCCCTCAGACTGACATAGGCTGGCACAGTCCGAGAGGAAAATACTTAAATTACAGGAGCCTGATGATGAGGGCTGTCTGCCCGGCCCACAGAGAAATTTCCCAGTATCTCGGTGGCCCAGTCCGGCCCTGTTAAAGGGACACTGTAGGCACCCACACCACTTCAGCTCATCAAAGTTGTCTGGGTGCAAACTCCCATCACCATTAACTCTGAGCGTGTAATTATTGCAGTTTTTATAAACTGCAATAATTACCTGCTAGTGTTAACTCCTCCTCTAGTGGTTGTCTACGAGACAGCCACTAGAGGGCCTTTTGGTGGAAAGGCGACTTATGGTCGCCTAAATTACATGTTCGTCCTCACGCTATGCATGAGGACTTCCAGCGTCACCGGCTGACATCGGCAGGGGAGGAGTGTGGGCAGGGCTGAGTTAGCGCCGAGGGACATCGGCGCTGGACCCAGGGAAGTGACGGAAGGGGAAGCTATAGTACCAGGAAAACGAGTTTGCCCACCTGCCTTGCAAAGTATTCTGATTAAACTGCATCAGGAAGCCTGTGATTGCGCCCTAATGAAAAAAAAAAACATTAAATGCATGCATAAAATAAATAGTACTTTTTGGTATAAAGATGAGGGTTAAATAAGGAAAGGAAGCCTAAAATAAAATAAAAGTGACAGGATCATTGTAATTGTTGTTTTTCGGTTTCAAGGCCAAGCTATACGTTATCCAAGCTATTCCTAAGAGTAGTAGCTTGGTTCAGATCTTGATGGTCCCTTAGCCACAAAATACATAGAATAAAAACATCACTAAGGACAGGAGGATAGGATACTCCTGTGGATACTTTAATCGGGATTATTTACAAGTTTTTATTTACATGTTTATTTGTGTCACAGCTTCTGTCCTGTCTGGGTACTGCCATAGGACACGCACCGACATTGTGACACACTCATTCTGGCGTCCTTTCTGATGCAAAATTTTTGGGAGCTGCAGCACGTTGTGTAATTTTTGAGACAACATCATAATGACTCCGTCCAGTAGGACTTGCTTCTAAGTTGATACCTGAGAGTGCATTTACTTTGATTATTTGGTTATTCTGGTCTCTGACTCAAATCTGTTTATAGATTATACTAACTTCTGTAAATTTTTGACCTTGGACTATTGATTCTTTGTGTCCACTGACTCTGCTAGTTTCTGCTAGTTTATTCTCTTTCTACTTGCTGACCATCTCTCCAGCCTCTATACACTAGGCCCAGCCATCCTAGCAATCCTAAATTAGTTGCTATATTATTATTATTATTATTATCGCCATTTATATAGTGCCAACAGATTTCGTAGCGCTTTACAATATTATGAGAGGGGGGATTTAACTATAAATAGGACAATTACAAGAAAACTAACAGGAACGATAGGTTGAAGAGGACCCTGCCCAACCGGGCTTACAGTCTATAGGATATTATAATTTCTTTCTTTCTACTACTGTTTGCCCTTGGTTTATGTGCTTTGGTGTACTCACCTTGACAAGGTATAGGATGAGAAATGCACTTGACACTTTAACTTTGAAAATCTCTGGTCCACTGGAATCCTATTACCATATAATCCATCAAATGGAGATAAGGCATATCAGCATTACACAGCTTTCACACAGGTATTAACCCCTTACCACACCACACAACTGGTGATTGAGGTCCATTTGTAAGACCTTCTCTTATTACAAGGGCATCTTTAGATGTGCCTAGCTAGGAATTATGACAAACGCTAGACTTGTATATTCTCCTGAACATATAACCAAGCAAATGACTCAATGAATGAGTGTGTTTGATTAAGTCGTGCTTCAGAGTTCCATTCCTGGTGCAAAAAAAAGTGGACAGAATGGAAATAAAGCTGATTTTTTTGGGGGGTGGAAGGGAATGCAAATAAGCAGCTTAGATTGTGGACTGTATATACTGCACAATCAAAAGGTGTAATAGCCAATTATATTTTTTCAGGAAGGATTCTCCTAGACACTTTAAATTCAGCTATGGAGGAACACAGACCAGCAGACAGGGATTGCCTTGATTTATTCTTCCTGTGCCTGTGTGAGCGTGGGAGATGTGACATTGATCCTAGTGTAAGACTGGTTAGGTTTAGGTTACTGCTGTGCTTGCCTGTGCACTGCCAATGCCACTTATACCAACTTTGAGCAGAAGATAGGTGACATTTTAATTGTTTCATTGATCCTAGTGTAAGACTGGTTAGGTGACTGCTGTTCTTAGCTAGTGCCACTTTATTATTATTATTATTATTATTATTATTCTTTATATAGTGCCAACATATTCTTATTACTTATATAGTCCCAACATATTCCGCAGTGCTTTACAATTATAAAAAGGGAATATTTCGAAGTGAAGAAGGCCCTGCTCAAACAAACGTACAATCTATGAGGATTTAAAGTAGGTATATTTATTATTAGGTGTCTACGCCCTGGGGAGATAGCACAGCTAAGCGGACAAGGGCACATGTATGAGTGTGGGGATAGATGCTTGTGATTGGATGTATGTGTATATGGGAGTGGTTATGTGTTTGGGAGTGGTGTAGGCATCATCTTACCTCAGTGCCTCTTGGGAGACAGGCCAGCAAACAACTTACCCTGACTCTGTTGCTCCTGTTTGTCATGGGCCTGTTGATTTTACCTGCTTGAGGATGGATGTGGATTCAATCCTGCTGCCCTCAGAGATGTTGCTGCCTTGGATGATGGCAGGCAGCTTCAGGAGCAACTGGCTTCTCTCCAGCCTGGTTTGGCCGCACGGGCCAGTGCTCTCGCCCGCCTGCTCCCTGGATCCGGATTCAGCGCCTCGGGCCCAGTATGGGAGACTGAGCCCGGGCCCTAGGCGCCGCCAGGCCCGCGTGTCTGCCCCTTATGACACGCGGCCTGCTCCCTCTGGTGTTTCCCGCACGCCCCTGGTTAAGGATGGCGGGCCGGGGGTGCCAGAAGAAGACCTGCACAGCCCTGGACAGCCTGGGGCGTCTGGAAAGCCTTCCCAGGAGCCTCGCGTTCGGCGGACCTACGACCGGGCCAGAGGTGGTGAGTGGGCCCCATCGGGCCATGCGGGGCACAACTGTGTTGCCGTTGGAGGGTTGGAGGGGGGTACTCCCCGAGTTATGTGTGTCCTCTGGGTCCAAGGGATGGCTGGGTGGTCCCCATCTCCTCTTCCTGCATCTGTGCACCTTTCCCCCCTCTCGTTCCCCCCTCTTGTGGTGTCTCCCGGTCCTCTCTTGGAGGGGGCCCCTTCCTCTGGGTCCCCCCCCCACCTCTCTGGTTCGTTTTCTCTGCTCCCCCCCCACCCTTAGCCCTCTCTCTCTCCATTCTGCCCCCTCCCTCCTGTTCCCTCTGTGTGCATTCTATGCCCTCTCTTCCTGTCTCTTCCTGTCTCTCTGTCTGTCCCTCGGCATTTCAAAGGTGTTTTTACTCACCTTTTATCCCACACCGTGCCGGCCTCACCACAGCTGGCCCCGCCTCCATAGCCTAGATAATCAATCTTGATGATCTCACCCAATCCAATGATGCAATGAAATTCGCCACAATCCCTACTTTTGATCAATGATTGATCTTACATCACATGTTCATTCACAATCCACCCATATAACAGTGGGCCTTAAAAGGTTTCTGATTAACCTTTACATTTCCCAAATCCCTGTGATTCAAGAATAGCACTCCAGACCTGCAGAGTCATTTAAATATTCAGCCTGCCTACAAAACAGATTGCACAAACCAGGGATACACTGTATGGAATAGCATGTTGCAATTTCTATAATAACGAGTACCATAATACTCCCTGTAAGTGCTCTTAAAAATTGTATATCGGGTAACCATGAAAAGAGCCAGTCCCATATTCCCTTTGACACATCCTGCTCAGTATTATAAGTAAGCTCTTGAGGTTCTTTAATTCTCCTTTCAACCACATGAGAATTGTTAGTCAAAATGAAACAGCACATTCCTTCAAAGTTTTCACACCCATAATTGTATTGTAATAGTCTATAGTGGCACAGCTCTGCAAGGTTACTTTACCAGAGAAACATTACACTAGAATCACAATGGAAATATTTCTCTAAATTGTAATCCCAAATAGTATATGTAAATAAGCCTCACACTCTCCAAAATGTCCCTATTAGTGAGGCCAGTCTCTATTTCGGTCCCTCTTTTCTAGGAGCCATGGTAGATCTCCAGACTTCAGACATCCTAATTTGCCCAAATAAATTTCAGGGAGGTGGCTTCACCAGCTTCGGCGTCATCAACCCCCACACAGACACACATAGCCCACAAACATGTATGAAGACCATGACACAGAGATACACACACTGGCACATACACACTGATACACAGATACACACATTGAAACACACACTCAGATACACACTGACACATACATTCAGATACAAACACACTGACACACTGGCACACAGATACACACACATACACACACTGGCACATACATTGAGATACACACACACTCAGATACACATACTGACATAGAGATACACACACACACTGAAGCAAATATTCAGATACACACACACTGACACAAATTCAGATACATACACTGACATACAGATACACACACACTGACACAAACATTCAGATACACACACTGACATACAGATACACACACACTGACACAAACACTTTACAACTTTGCAGAAATCATAGATCAACATAAAATACAAAAAAGAAACATATATAGGAGCCAATCCAGCAGTCCCAGAACAGGTGTTTGGGAGCTAACCCACCAGCCCCCTAAGTGCCCACTATCAATCTCACAGTAAATGGGGAATAACCCACAGTAAAATATACAGTGCAAGGAGACTGACAAGGAATGAAAGGGGATGCCCTACCTTTAATTATTCTAAGGATAACAGAACAACTGGGTAATGAAAGACACTTAAAAAGGGAGAATACTAAGTATACCACTAGAGGGTGAATGAGCGTACCTAGGTCTGCCAAGGAGGACACAAAAAAAATGTCTAAACCACAGCCAAAGGTCGGTATCAACGCTCAACACAGCCTCAGTTAGTACAGCAATAGAAAGTATAAATGTAGAGAGGAGGGAAGGAGGGAGCGAGTGGGAAGTGGACCAATTCCTCAATAGTCACAAATCAGCAAGCTTGAATGCTGCTAGTCATCGGATTACGCTAATTTCATACAAATATGACTGACAACTCCTCACACACCTGCTGTCCTTGAAAACCTTAGTTACAAACAGTAGGGATGTGCATGGGCAAAAAAATTTGGTTTGGCACTCCCGAAACTTGAGACTTCAGCAATTCCCTAACCCTAACCCTATCCCTAGGGTGCGTAGCATTTAAGCGTTACATAACTACCGTATATACTCGAGTAAAGGCCGAGTTTTTCAGCATATTTTTTATGCTGAAAAAGCCCCCCTCTGCTTATACTCGAGTCGGGGTCTGTATTATAGCAACTTACATTGCCATAATACAGACCAGGACCGCCGGGCTCATTACAAGCTGTTACTTACCTTGCAGCTCCCTTCATCTCCCTTGTTTCAATTTCTTTTTTAATGACTAAAGACTGGAAAGAATGTAGCAGGAGGCACCCAGAAACCCAAAATTCATTTAATCAGAGCCCACATAAGAGCCTGAAACAGACAGCAGAGTGCCACTACATTCTGTCACCATACAGGGGTCTATTCATAAACACTGCACTTGTTTGGTTCAATTCTCTGTGGTACACTGTATTCACTAATAACCAAATACTAACTAAACTAAGCCAATTGGGTCCCTAGAATTGTCAAATGCATCTCAGTGCTGAGCTTTAAAAAGTAGTCGCACAAGCTAATGCCAGCTGACTGGAAATTTAGAGTTATTGTACTGTCCTTTAAGCTAAAGTAATTTGTACTCTTTCTGCGTGCCAAGTGCCTAAATATTGCATTAGAAGGGAGATCACCCACTGCAGCTTGTTTTCAGTCTGTGCCAAGTGATCGCAGAAGCATGTCAGTAAGATTGCAAAACTGACACTCTGTGCTTGCTGCTCCCAAGCCCTTGAGTGGGGGATCCTCCCCCTCTTGACAGTGGGACCAAGGGTTGAGAGCACTGAAGAGAAGTGCTTTGTAGTGTGTACAATGAAGATCAAGTTACAGATAGAGATCTAGGGATAATTGTTGTTATATTGTATCATCCTCCTCTGAAACTGCTTTGAGTAGGACCCTCTGCCAGCTTCCCAAATCCTGCTCAGCATGGGGGTCCACTTTTGCATCAGGCCAGGGATTTGTAAATCCACCCTGTGATTTCTAACTCTGGCAGTTGCTGTGATCTGTTTTTATCAAGTTAGTGCTCACTAACATCTCTTGCCTGTATCAGGAGAATTGGAACAGCTGGACAACAGTGGAATCGGTCATTTTATACGGAGATTTGATTGATTTCACCAGTGGGATGGAAGTGACAATGTGGTTGTAATAACTGATTTTGTGAATGAGCAAATTGGTTAAAAAAAAGCTGAATTGTGACAACCAAATGTCATTCAGCTGCTGTTCGTTTGCAGTTTGGAGTCTTAGTGAATAGACCCCCACATTTCAACCTGCTCAAAACACAGCTAGCTCCTGCCCAGGACATCCTTCTGCAGCAGTAACCAGCTTGGTTGGATCTCCAGGTCACTGTCACAGTTATTTTCAAACTAATCTCATTTTAAAGGGACACTATAGTCACCCAGACCACTTCAGCTCAATGAAGTGGTCTGGGTGGCAGGTCCCTCAGGTTTTAACCCTTCACATGTAAACATAACAGTTACAGAGAAACTACTATGTTTACATTGGGGGTTAATCCAGCCTCTAGTGGGTGTCTTCTGGAAAGCAACTAGAGGCGCATCTGCGACGCTGGAAGCGAATTTCGTCTCCATCGCGCAGAGCGTCCATAGGAAAGCATTGAGAAATGCTTTCCTATAGACACTTTGAAAGCGCGCGCGGCACTTGCCCCGCATGCGCATTTGGCTCTAGTGACGTCGGAAGTCGGAAACTGACGTCGGACGGGGAGGAGAGGTTACCAGCGCCGAGGGAGCCCAGCGCTAGATTAAGGTAAGTGGCTGAAGGGGTTTTAACCCTCTTCAGCGCCACAGGAGGGGGACCTTTAAATAGTGATCCTTTAAATTAGATTGCAAGCTCACAGGCTATCTAGCTAAGTACTTTGTAAAAAATGTTTCATAACTAGAACTGTTCAGGGACCGACCGGGCCCTATAATACATTTTGTATTGGTCTTTCTATATTGTACTGTCTTTTCTAATTTTTACAGCACTGCAGAATATGTTTATTTATATCTTTATAAATAGTAATCATAATTTAGATCCTTTCAGCTTAATTCTCTTAATAATTTGTTGTTAGTGAACACAGGAATGTTTGTAACAAATTGCAGAAATGAGCCAAATGAAATCAGCTAAATTTAAAACAGCAAATCCTGTTTAGTGTACAGACTCCAGTGTGTGCACATGTGAGGGGTGGAAATAATACCAGAGGCACCCTCCCAATGGCATCAAACTCTTCCTCCTACTGCTGTGAGAGTGCATGTGAAGGGAAGTAGCATGAGAAGGGAAGTAGCATCATCAGAGACTGCCCACAATGGCTGTGAGAGTGCTTGTGATAGTGGGGGGTGGTCTGAAAAACTGCCCCCAGTGATTGTGGGAGTGCATGTGATGGTGGAAGTTGTCTCTCAGGCTGCCCCCCATAACTGTGAGAGTGCATGTGAGGGTGGGAGCAGTCTCAGTGCCTGTAAAAATGTATGTGATGTGAAGTGGTCTGAGAACCTGCCCCCAGTGACTGTGAGAGTGCATGTGAAGCTAGGAGCTGTCTCAGAGCCTTACCCCAGTGACTGTGAGAGTGCATGTGTTGGTGGCAGCTATCTCTCAGCCTGCCCCCAGTGACTGTGAGAGTGCATGTGATGGTGGCAGCTATCTCTCAGCCTGCCCCCAGTGACTGTGAGAGTGCATGTGATTGGTGGCAGCTGTGATCTCTCAGCCTGCCCCCAGTGACTGTGAGAGTGCATGTGATGGTGGCAGCTATCTCTCAGCCTGCCCCCAGTGACTGTGAGAGTGCATGTGATGCTAGGAGCTGTCTCAGAGCCTGACCCCAGTGACTGTGAGAGTGCATGTGTTGGTGGCAGCTATCTCTCAGCCTGCCCCCAGTGACTGTGAGAGTGCATGTGATGGTGGCAGCTATCTCTCAGCCTGCCCCCAGTGACTGTGAGAGTGCATGTGATGGTGGCAGCTATCTCTCAGCCTGCCCCAAGTGATTGTGAGAGTGGGAGCAGTCTCAGTGCCTGCGAGAGTGTATGTGATGTGAAGTGGTCTGAGAACCTGCCCCCTAGTGACTGTGAGACTAGGAGCTGTCTCTGAGCCTGCTGACTGTGGCTGTCAAAGTGCATGCCAGGGTGGGAGCAATCACTAAGACACTGCGAGAGTGCGTGTGATGGGAGAGTGGTCTTAAAACCTGCCCCCAGTGGCTGTGAGAGTGCATGTGAGGCTGTTCTGTTCCTCCTGTGAGAGTGCATGTGAGGCTGTGAGAGTGCATGTGAGGCTGTTCCCCTGTGAGAGTGCATGTGAGGCTGTTCCTCCTGTGGCTGTGAGAGTGCATGTGAGGCTGTTCCTCCCGTGAGAGTGCATGTGAGGCTGTTCCCCCAGTGAGAGTGCATGTGAGGCTGTTCCCCCAGTGAGAGTGCATGTGAGGCTGTTCCTCCCGTGAGAGTGCATGTGAGGCTGTTCCTCCCGTGAGAGTGCATGTGAGGCTGTTCCCCTGTGAGAGTGCGTGTGAGGCTGTTCCCCTGTGAGAGTGCATGTGAGGCTGTTCCTCCTGTGGCTGTGAGAGTGCATGTGAGGCTGTTCCCCCAGTGAGAGTGCATGTGAGGCTGTTCCCCCAGTGAGAGTGCATGTGAGGCTGTTCCTCCCGTGAGAGTGCATGTGAGGCTGTTCCTCCCGTGAGAGTGCATGTGAGGCTGTTCCTCCTGTGGCTGTGAGAGTGCGTGTGAGGCTGTAAGAGTGCATATGAGGCTGTTCTGTTCCCTCTGTGAGAGTGCACGTGAGGCTGTTCCTCTTGTGAGAGTGCATGTGAGGCTGTTCTGTTCCCCCAGTGAGAGTGCATGTGAGGCTGTTCCTCCTGTGAGAGTGCATGTGAGGCTGTTCCCCCAGTGAGAGTGCATGTGAGGCTGTTCTGTTCCTCCTGTGAGAGTGCATGTGAGGGTGTTCCTCCTGTGAGAGTGCATGTGAGGCTGTTCCCCCAGTGAGAGTGCATGTGAGGCTGTTCCTCCTGTGAGAGTGCATGTGAGGCTGTTCTGTTCCTCCTGTGAGAGTGCATGTGAGGCTGTTCCTCCTGTGAGAGTGCATGTGAGGCTGTTCTGTTCCTCCTGTGAGAGTGCATGTGAGGCTGTTCCCCCAGTGAGAGTGCATGTGAGGCTGTTCCCCCAGTGAGAGTGCATGTGAGGCTGTTCTGTTCCTCCTGTGAGAGTGCATGTGAGGCTGTTCCCCCAGTGAGAGTGCATGTGAGGCTGTGAGAGTGCATGTGAGGCTGTTCCCCCAGTGAGAGTGCATGTGAGGCTGTGAGAGTGCATGTGAGGGTGGGAGTGGTGAAGTGCGGTCTCTGTGCTGGGGTGAGAGAGAGAGAGACGGTCGGTGTGTGTTAGGTAGCAGTGCCAGCACAGGGAGAGGCTCTGGATATCCTGTAGTTGATGGCTAATGACCCCCCCGAGCTGCCCTGATACCAGCTCTCCTTGCCGCCCCTGCCCCGAACTCGGGATCTTAGCCGCAGAAGCAGGAGGAGGAGGGGAGGTGCTGGGCCATGACTGTGGAGCAAAATGTCCTGCAGCAAAACTCGCAGAAGGTAAGAGGTGCCCAGCACCA
The DNA here is from genome assembly GCA_933207985.1 of Pelobates cultripes. NCBI lineage: Eukaryota > Metazoa > Chordata > Amphibia > Anura > Pelobatidae > Pelobates > Pelobates cultripes. Next base: position 37,850,496 of record OW240912.1, on the reverse strand, counting down.
CCCTATGGGCACAGTGCCATGTGCTTCTCTCCTGGGACCACAACCACTACACCCAGGCCCTGTATGGGCAGCCATAACACCCAGGGCCTGGCAGGCATATCACAGGGCTCCTCAAATTATTCTCTAATAGACCCACTCCTCAGCCATCTCACAGCATCAAACACATTCATAATGCATCCACCAGCAGCTCACTGTGTGTACCCTATAACGTGTGCACGGTGTATCCACTGACATCTCATTGTGTGTACCCTATAATGTGTGCATGGTGTACCCCCCTGACATCTCACTGTGTGTACCCTATAATGTGTGCATGGTGTACCCCCCTGACATCTCACTGTGTGTACCCTATAATGTGTGCATGGTGTACCCCCCTGACATCTCACTGTGTGTACCCTGTACCCTATAACCCTATAACGTGTGCATGGTGTACCCCTTGACATCTCACTGTGTGTACCCTATAACGTGTGCACGGTGTACCCCCTGACATCTCACTGTGTGTACCCTATAACGTGTGCACGGTGTACCCACTGACATCTCACTGTGTGTACCCTATAATGTGTGCACGGTGTACCCCCTGACATCTCACTGTGTGTACCCTATAATGTGTGCATGGTGTACCCCCTGACATCTCACTGTGTGTACCCTATAATGTGTGCATGGTGTATACCCTGACATCTCACTGTGTGTACCCTATAATGTGTGCATGGTGTACCCACTGACATCTCACTGTGTGTACCCTATAATGTGTGCATGGTGTACCCACCGACATCTTACTGTGTGTACCCTCCCCCTGACATCTCACTGTGTGTACCCTATAACGTGTGCATGGTGTACCCCCTGACATCTCACTGTGTGTACCCTATAATGTGTGCATGGTGTACCCCCCTGACATCTCACTGTGTGTACCCTATAACGTGTGCATGGTGTACCCCCCTGACATCTCATTGTGTGTACCCTATAATGTGTGCATGGTGTACCCACTGACATCTCACTGTGTGTACCCTATAACGTGTGCATGGTGTACCTCCTGACATCTCACTGTGTGTACCCTATAATGTGTGCATGGTGTACCCCCTGACATCTCACTGTGTGTACCCTATAATGTGTGCATGGTGTCCCCCCTGACATCTCACTGTGTGTACCCTATAACGTGTGCACGGTGTACCCCCTGACATCTCACTGTGTGTACCCTATAACGTGTGCACGGTGTACCCCCTGACATCTCACTGTGTGTACCCTATAATGTGTGCATGGTGTACCCCCAGACATCTCACCGTGTGTACCCTATAATGTGTGCATGGTGTACCCCCAGACATCTCACTGTGTGTACCCTATAATGTGTGCATGGTGTACCCCCTGACATCTCACTGTGTGTACCCTATAATGTGTGCATGGTGTACCCACTGACATCTCACTGTGTGTACCCTATGACGTGTGCATGGTGTACCCCCCTGACATCTCACTGTTTTTACACTATAATGTGTGCACGGTGTACCCCTCTGACATCTCACTGTGTGTGCCCTATAATGTGTGCACGGTGTACCCACTGACATCTCACTGTGTGTGCCCTATAACGTGTGCACGGTGTACCCACTGACATCTCACGGTGTGTACCCTATAACGTGTGCATGGTGTACCCACAGACATCTTACTGTGTGTACCCTATAACGTGTGCATGGTGTACCCACAGACATCTTACTGTGTGTACCCTATAATGTGTGCATGGTGTACCCACCGACATCTTACTGTGTGTACCCTATAATGTGTGCATGGTGTACCCACCGACATCTTACTGTGTGTACCCTATAATGTGTGCATGATGTACCCCCTAACATCTCACTGTGTGTACCCTCCAATCTGTGCATGGTGCACCCACTGACATCTCACTGTGTGTACCCTCCAATCTGTGCATGGTGCACCCACTGACATGCCAGTGCATACCCAGTGCATGCTACACACAATCTTCCATTTTTTTGTTTCTAAATAATCTGTTTTTAGCACAAATAACCACTAAACTCGCAAATATTACACTTGTAGCTAATGTATTTTGTTATTATGCAAACCTCCCTGCATGTTATTTAGTTCAGCCCTTTGTCCTCCACCCCTTTTAACATCTTATTTACTATGTGCAACTCCCTGGCTGGAGCACCCACAATGCTAGTTTTGCATGTAGCTGCTTGTTCCACCCATAGGTAATGACAACCAGCTGCTGTAATGCTTCCTCTTATTGTACAGGCATTCCTCATGCATACATCACTCAGGCAAGACAGGCTAGAACCTCCCCCAGCTGTTTTAAAACTGCAACTCACAGGATGCTCAGTCAGTTTTTAGGCTGTGAGTTGCAATTCTGCAGCAGCTGGGAATCTTGCAGTTTTAATATTGCCCAAATTCCAGGTAAGTCCATTAGCTTTCTGTGATTTATTGCAAAGTTTTCATCTGTACATGTGACTTAGTTAATCCCATCCAACTGCAATGACTTTTCCTCTTCCGTCACTTTGTGGCTGAGAATCCTGGGAGTTTTAGCAAATGTTAGTGCTGTATTTTCTCTGCTTGACTAACCTTCCATTACTCACAGTGATCATTTTATAGAACACCTTATGCATAGAATCTTGTGAGGTTTTGTATGGGTTTATCCTTGTCTGAGAGAAAAAAAAGCTCAGCCCCCAGCTGTGACACTTCTGCTGGCTGCTCTTTGTACTGGAGCTCCAGGCCTTGAGGCCTTATCCTTGAACTGAGGGAGAGGGGGTGGGGCAGCTGTCACATGTGCTGATCCCAAATTTATATGTGCGGGAGAAAAAGGCACGATAAATGTACTGTACTGAAAGTAGTGGCATTGACGCCCAGAGATGATGCACTCTATACTGCTTTATAAGGATGTTTATGGCTGCAGACCCTTTGTTTATTATTTCGCCCAGGATAGCACAAGGCTTTCTTGGTGACCTATCGGTCATAGTAGCTGTTCAGTAAAAGATGTAGCAGGGCATATTTTATATCGGCGTGGAAAATCACAGTACTAACCAAAAATGCCAAAACTACTTGAGCTACTAAATGATATATAGTAAAATTTGGTAGACTGATCATATTTAAAAATGTAGTGTGTAATTCTTACTGTCTCTCTAATATTTCTGTGTTTATTTGTGATGTACGCTCCCTTATAAAAAGGAACACTATAGACACCCAGACTTCGAGATGAAGTGGTCTGGGTGAAGTGTCCCTGTCTCCTTAAAGGACCACTATAGTGCCAGGAAAACATACTCGTTTTCCTGGCACTATAGTGGCCTGAGGGTGCCCCCACCCTCAGGGCCCCCTCCCGCCGGGCTCTGGGTAGAGGAAGGGGTTAAACTTTCCTCTTTCTCCAGCGCCGGGCGGGGAGCTCTCCGCCTCCTCTCCTCCTCTTCGGCTGAATGCGCGCGCATTCAGCCAGTCTCATAGGAAAGCATTCATAATGCTTTCCTATGGACGCTTGCGTCTTCTCACTGTGATTTTCACAGTGAGAAGCAAATCTAGCGGCTGTCAATGAGACAGCCACTAGAGGCTGGATTAACCTATTTATAAACATAGCAGTTTCTCTGAAACTGCTATGTTTATTAAAAAAAATAAAAAGGGTTAACCCTAGCTGGACCAGGCACCCAGACCACTTAATAAAGCTGAAGTGGTCTGGGTGCCTATAGTGGTTCTTTAAAGGACCACTATAGGCACCCAGACCACTTCAGCTTAATGAAGTGGTCTGGGTACCAGGGCCATCTAGGATTAACCCTTTCTGCTGTAAACACAGCAGTCAGAGAAACTGCTATGGTTACATTAGGGTTAATCCAGCCTCTAATGGCTGTCTCATTGACAGCCGCTAGAGGCGCTTCCGCACTTTTCACTGTGATTTTCACAGTGAGAAGACGCCAGCGTCCATAGGAAAGCATTGAGAATGCTTTCCTTTGAGACTGGCTGAATGCTCGTGCGGCTCATGCCGCGCATGCGCATTCAGCCGATGATGGAAAAGGAGGAGGAGAGTCCACGGTGCTGGAAAAAAAGGTAAGGGATTAACCCCTTCCTCACCCTAGAGCCTGGCGGGAGGGGGACCCAAGGACCATATAGAGCCAGGAAAACTAGAATGTTTTCCTGGCACTATAGTGGTCCTTTAACCCTGCAATGTGCAATATTCGAAGTTTTTGAGAGAGTGCAAAGTTTACATGGCAGGGTTAACTCCTCTATTGGCTGACATACTGACAGTTCCCATGGCACAGACTGAGTAACACTCCCTCAAAAGTCACTGAACCCCCATAGGAAAGCATTGAGGTCAAATCCTATTTACAGCTAGGAAAAGACACATTATATAGTTGGGTATACAAGTTTGTTGTATTGAAGTGATCAAGAACACTACCAGAACTAAAACTGTGACAGCTTCCTGTAGTGGTTATGGTGTCCTGAGTGCCTTGGCTCCCCCCAACCTCACACTGACCTCGGCTGGTGTTAGATGCGACAAGAAAGGCTCAGCTTTCCTCCTGCCGACAATATTTGCCTATACAGGCACAAATTGAATTTAGGATGTCTAAAATATAGTAAGTAATAACCAAACTAAATCATTTAGGCAATTGACAAACACAGGAATGGGTATTTGTCAGCCCCCAAAGGTTAGTTTCCCTTTGCAGGTCTTGTTTGTTAGAAAAATGCACTAAAAATCACCAAGATTTGACACCCGTGGTCTTCTGTCATGTGTTCTCCAGGGTTACTAGTGTAAGGCTTGCAGGAAGTGAGGTTACTTTCCATATGCTTATTTGCCAGTGGAATGCGATTTGTGATATTCTAATATGTACAACAGGAAATCTAGGCCACGTTCTTGCCAAATTTCCTATAATATAAAAAAATGGTGCCTCGGGAGAAATGCGTTATGTTTTCTATCTCTCTTTGCTTTTTTTTGTTCAATTTGTAGAGTGTATATAATCGATAAATTTTACGTGGCATGTATTTTTTTTTTTTTTTGCAGCCATGTAAATGGCATAGAGAGAGAGGGTGTGGTGGGGTGTGTCAAGAATTTCCATAAAAAGCAAGTAAGTAGCATCATGTTAATGTTTAGCAATCGATTATTCTATCCCAAACAATACATGATTGATACTTATGAAGACATTGTCGGAGTACGTGGTACATTTGGCTTCAGGTGTTGGTGTGCGTGTTTGAGACCGGACAGGTTTTTATCAGTAAGTAGGACCTCAAACAATGTATCGCATAACTAGTTGCTAAAATGTTTCTTGCATAAAGACAAACTATATTGTAGCTCTTGACTAGGCAATTTTGGACTTGATACCATCACCAGTATAGTTTTTGTTGATTTGAAAGAATCTGTTCTCAGGTTGTGTTTAAGCCTTGTTCCCATCTCTGCACGAATAGAGTTTTTCCCATGTTATCCATGCAAATATGACCTGCATTGGATCTTGGCTATAGTAAGCTGTAAATCCTAAGCCAACCTCAGCCTGTGGTTGCAGCGGAAATCTGGGGGACAACCCCTAAAGAGTCATTGTGCCCTTGTTCTATTGTGAACTGGAGTGGTTATTATAGATAATGTTCCTTTATTTAACCAAACGGTCTCGTGTGTGTATATGTATGTAATTCTTTTTTGGAGAGAGAGAAAATAAGTCAGTTATCTTTAGCCATTAGAATAATATAAAATATAGATTAGAAGTAAAACAAATGGCTACATCAAATAATGTTTGGCCACGCTCCCACGACAAAGTTTCTTTAATCAATGTTACTCGCAGCTGACCCAAGAGAGTCTGACCTGTGGAAATTTGCAGCAGATGATATTCAATCAAGATATGCTCTTGTATGCTTCCTGCAGGAAGTTAAAGTAAAATAAAATAATTCTGAGATGTATGTAGGAACACGAGAAGGGAAAACGTATTCCCAGGCTTTCTAAGTATCCAACAGTTGACAGATAAACATTAAAGCTGAGCGTGGAGAGTGCTTCCTTAACAAGACTGTTCTATTTCCTTTTCTATATGAGCATGTGGCATTCATAATGCATGGATACTTTAACACTTTCAAGGCTAACCTTGGCAACCCAGGCGTTTCTCAGCTCAGTGTTCGCGTAACGGATTCGATAGTGTTAAGAATACAAAGTTGTATTCCTAGCACTATAGTGCCCACTGCCACCCCAGCCGCCTCATTTTCAGCACATAAAGGGTAAAAAAAAATATATTTTATTTACTCACTTGATTCCAGAGCTGATGTCCATTGGTGCTCCACCTTCTTCGACCTCATTCGATGGGGGGGGGGGGGAGCTAATGCGTGGTGAGCGCTGCGAGCTCGTTAGGCCTTCCCCACAGGAAAGCATTGCATGAGGATGTCCAGCGTCAGGCGACCTGGAGTCCGGTAAACTGTGGGAAGTTTTAGATGTTGTCTTAGTACTGCAATGTAAACACTGCAGGATTAAGGATGATAGGGGAGCTGTACCTAGACCACTTCTATGAGCTGAAGCGGTCTGGGTGCCTATATTGTTCTTTTAATTAAAGGGACACTAATGGTGTTCATACCATTTCATCTCAATGAAGTGGTTTGGGTGCCATGTTTCCCTCTGTTTTAACCCTGCAAGTGAAAACGTTGCTGTTATGCAGTAAAGCTATGTTTACATTGTAGGATTTAAATGCCTCTAGTGATTGTCACTCAGACTCTAGAAGCACATTCTTTCGGCGTTTATGTTATGAAAGCAGCAAAGTACCAGTTATGTAATGCATCCTAAGTTTAGGTATTTCCAATTCTGTGCTTGTGGAGATTCTTAAAAAACCTTGACTGTTTGTATGCCGTAACAGGGTTGGCAACTGTTGGTATACACAGACATCTACTAAGTGTCTTACCAAGCATAGGGCTCATCAGTAGTGCCCCTAGATCATCATACTTTCATTGCCAGTATGCAGTCCTACTATATCTTACTACAACTTATATAATAATCGACTTAGCTTTGCTCTATCAATGCAGGGATAGGCCTTCTGTTAATTTTAAGTCATGTCTACTATTTGTCATTGGTACCCCCCTTATATATAGACCTATTTGGGAGGTGTATTTTTGCTCCCTTTTTCTGAGACACTTTGTTCTAAATTGTTACAGACCTCATTGCTCTATTACTTATAGATCCCTGTGTTCTGTCTGGGGATTATTACAGTTCTTTCTCAGAAGGCTATGGGCTAAATTCTATTCCTAGGAGATAATCATATCACAGTCCCAAAGGGAAATTGCTGTTTGGCTGCATTATGAGAGAGCTTGGTAGAAAGGTTCTGTGGTTCTAAGTTGTGCTCTGTGAGTACACATACCATACAAGCAATTGTACAGGCAGGGGAATAGCACTTTCATCTTGTGATCTCTTCAAGTAGTGGGTGTTGGCTTATAGCTGCAGGGATTTTTGTAATTTGCTGATGTTAACATAACAACCCTAAACTGTAAGAACAGATAAATTGTGGAGCTCTTTGCACCCCTAGTTATGCAAACAGCACAGGCGTTCTATTTTGTGGACTGTCCCTTTTACTGCAGATAGTTTTGAACTGAAATTAAATGGTACAACGACAAACTATGCAAATAAATTAGTTCTGTGTTGGCATGGTTCCGCCACATTAATTTATTCTAGCTTTTTGATGGAATATGATCTAGCACCTTTAGAATGAGGTGTGTGGAAAACAGAGGTGAACAGGGGACAGATCAGTGAATGAAATGTAGCGTTTGTAAAAGTACAGAAGGCAGCACAGGTAGTGTGTATGTGTTATGCACGGCAGCAAGTACCCGTTTCTTCAGTTCCATCACATTGCTTACGTTTTTGTTTACCTCCACAAATGTTTTATGCAAATGTCCCAACATTATGAATGATGGTTGGGCAAAGCCAGCTGAGGGCACGCTGGCTATCAACAATGACAGTCTGGGCTGACACACATCTCAAATAGTCTGCAAGGTCTACAAGACTTTTCCAGAGTGCTCCAAAATCTGGACACTGGTGATGATAAACCTAGGATGGCTGAACAGAGATCCCACGTCAGGATTTGTCTATTTGGAGGTGTACTGAAAAAAAATCTCAAATATGATTCCTTGTTAATTTTGTGTGCAGATGGAATTTAGGACATGTTCATATTTTTTTTTTTTTTTTTTTGATATTGAAAACCTAGATCCGTTGTGCTGATAATCAGACTCCATCAAAACAACTTGGGAAGGGTCCTTTTGAACTATATACGATAAGGAACTATGAGCCTTCCAAAGGTTAACCAACAACAGATTTATTTGCCATTTGGCATCAGCCATGGAAGACATTGCTGTGAATCCTTGTCATGTAAAGTATTGGCTAACAGGTGGTTGTTATGGGATCCCTAGACCGGTCAGACCATGCACATAGAACTTGGCAGAGCTCCTTAAACCCGGAAATATTTTGGATTCGAAATTGAATCTTTAACTTGAGAATTAAAAAATGCTTGAGGAGTCACAAGTAAACCTGATGGCAAAAGTTGCTAGCAGAACAGGAGGGAGTTACGATGTCATGTAATAGGAGCAGAATGCGGCTACTGCAGGGCACTCTTACATGCGGTGTCATTCTGTCATAATATAAATATATATAAATAAGATTTTAATATTGACAACTGTTACTGCGTTTTATTTCTTTTTATTTTTTTTAAATGATACCCTCTACTGTGGTCAGCGAGGATTCCAGCCGAGACAGCATCTTTAGTTGCTCTTTTTATGAGATATTTTTGTATTTTTAATTTTGACTTATTACAAAGTATAAAATATATATAAATATTCAAACACAAAAGAATGGGTAAGTGGCGCTAAAAACAAGCTAAAATGTATGATTGGTATATCCCAGTGTGTCTAAAACCAAACCAGTGTTAAGTCACCTAAAAAAACACTTGCATAAATAGGATTGGATACAAGAAAAGGAGGTTTGCGCACACGATGGATAAATAGTATTAGATCTGTAATGTATAAAAGACCATCATAGGGCAATATATATGCATAAAATATAAAATAAAAGTGTAACTTGGAGCACTCACAATCTAGAGAGCCAAATACAGGAACCAAAATAAAATGCAAAATAGCTCTTTATTTAGAGATTAAAACTAGCACAAAAATAGCACAACGTGTTTCGACTGTTCCCTTAATAATAAAGAACGATATGAGGAAGATTTCACCTTCCCTTTAGATGACGCGAACCGGAAGTGACAATCCGTTTCAATACCAGAAATCACGTGATCGCACATGACCGCCCGGATCACACGGCCATGATGAAAAGGTTGACTTATACACATCCATAGGATAAGGATTGCATGTCCACCATATTGAAAGAGGAAGAAGAGCCGGAATTTCCATATATGGACTTTTTGGGCGGGCATTGTATTAATTTTACACATGTGTATTTTGTATATAAACCTGTCACTGGTACCTATTTTTATTGCACCTGAGGAAGACCAAGAGAGTAGTCAAAACGCGTTGCTATTTTTGTGCTAGTTTTAATAAAGAGCAATTTAGCATTTTATTTTGGTTCCTATATTTTTATCCAGACGAAAATTGGATTTTTTTTTTCCTGGGGGACCTTCATCTCTACTACATCATCCACACTGGAGTTATCTACACGCTACTACAGTTTAGAGCCGACTTACATGGCTCTCTAGATTGTGAGTGCTCCAAGTTATGCTTTTAGTTTATATTTTATGCATATATATTGCCCTATGATGGTCTTTTATACATTACAGATCCAAATACTATTTATCCATCGTGTGCGCAAACCTCCTTTTCTTGTATCCAATCATATTTATATTATTGGATGTTTGATATGACAGACATCTGATGAGTTGAGAAACAAGTGTTAAATTGGCTTTCCATGCACCATTACAGCACACTGTAGTGGTTCTGTGCCAGAAGTCCCCTGGAGCTGTCCCTATGGTTTGACACTTACTGGGTGCCTATGGTTTGCCCCCTCTTACCAGATATCACTACAGCGTTAACATGGTTTCAATTTTAACTGTGGGATGGTGCCAGGGGACCCCTTGCACCATAGCAACTGCAGTTGGTTGTAGTGCTTAGAGTGCCAGTTTAATGATCACTAAATCACTTGGAAATGTTATCCCTTTGTGTTTCTTGAGCTATTGCTGTCACTTGTAAGGACATTCGAGCTCATTGGGATGAATCCCAAACTGAAAGTCATCTTGATCACTTTAGAGGTTGCTTGGTAAATGATGATCATAAATCTGTGTACTAGCTTGCAAAGTTATCATCTGAATCTTCCTGATCTCTACTGAATGTTGTATTTTTTTAAAGTATTTTTTTTTTGTTTTGTTTTTCATTTTTTCTTTCTGGATTAGAAACAAGCCACTTTGTGTTTTGAAGTTTTCTTGTACGGCAAAACATTCTAGACTAAATTTAGGCTACATGTAATTATATCTTTATAGCAGCGTTGCATGCATATAAAATTCCAGTCATGTCATGTGAGTGTGAGATATATACTATAGAGGTGCTGGATGAACACACATAAAGAATTGCTTATTGATTTTTGGCAAGCAGTTGGTCACTGCAGATGCTTTATTTTTATAAGTATTATTCATTTAGCACCAATATTTTCTGCACTACAATTATACAATAGTTATTTAACCACTAATAATGGCAGAATAATATTGATAACAGGAGGAGCTGTTTCTCAAATGAGCTTACAAGCTAGGGATGCCCAGAGACAGGTGTCTCTTTTAAACTTGTATTCTCGTCATCTGTAAAATGGGAATGATATTAAAATCTCCAGGCGTTTTGTGAACATAGGGGGGTGGTCATTCTGCAGAAGATATATCACCAAATACCCGGTTTGCCATGTCTTAAGTGTCTTGTTATTGTGAAAGAATACAATTTTTTTGCCCATCTAGCAACTTTTCTTGATGTATTGTTCTTTTTGCATCGTCTTCCCTTGTAACCCTATTTGCTCTTTTTGCATTCAGGTACCAATTTGTATGTTGGCACCACTCAGATTTCCTGCTTTTCGCCTGATCTCTCCACTTCACTCCACCCCCCTCCCAAACCCCCACAACCCCATCATTCATCACTTATTTCATCTCATGTTTTTTAAAACTGAGCTCATCTTCCACCTCCAACTCACTTTCTGTAGGTCATGGGCACAGGCATTACATTAAGGCATCTTGCCTTAATTACTCTTGATTAATCTCACCTCATCTCCCCACATCCGGTCTGCCTCCAAATCATGTAACTTACACCTTGAAAAATTGCTCATATTTGTCCATATCTGTTTGGCTGTTGTTATACACTCCTAAACAGCTTTCTAAACACCTGTATTGCCCTACTTCAATTTGTAATGAATGCAGACTTCTATTCCTGACTCTCTACTATGACCCCACTGCTATTCCTCAAAAACCCTTACATTGGCTTTCTGTATCCTACAGGATCCAATATTTAAAGCCAATACTACAGCCCTCCATTCCACTCCTCTTTACATATCATTTTTAAAGGATTGCTTAAACCACCACGATCACTTCTCCTTTTTTTTAAAGTTGGTCATGGTGGTAGGATTCTGAATGTGCAGTGTTTCAGGTAGTTATTGGCAATTCTGTGCCAGGGGCTAGTTACACACCTGGCACACGTGACGTAGGCAGCCCAGAATTCTGTTCCCAGCTGCCAAATGTCAATTACGTGCATATTCTACATCTGCTGTCAGTGCTCACTGCGCGCTGGCGACAGTTGTTCTCTGCTTCTCCCTTGCAGGGAACCCTTTGATTGGACCTCCATTCAGCTCCTGTGACAGCCAACATGGCATTATTCTAACAACAAAACAAGGGTTTCTTCATTCTGTGAGTGACATTCTCTTGCTAACTCCCTTGTACAGGATTTCTCAAGAGCTGTACCAATCCTACAGAAGCTCTTACCCCATTGTATTAAACTTCTCCTTGTTGTATTAGGGTACAGTCCAAGTGCCAAAATCACTTCATCTTAATGGAGTTATTTTGGAGCATGAATGCTGCCTTTTGTTTTGTCACAGTCTTAGACAGTGATTACATTTTTCAGTACCTACACCCCTAATGACTGTCATTCAGACAGCCGATAGGTAAAATAGATTTAATAATTGACCCTTTTTTACATCCATCAGCCGTACACAAAGTATGCAGATGCTGGTTGCCTGTTACGTGATTTTTGTGTGAGAAGCATTTGATTTAGTTCTTCTCATATAGAAACTTTGGATTGGCATAATGCAGCGATTGGAGGTCCCTAAGTTTACACCGATGAAGGATCACTTGGGTCTAATATTAAAATGTGTTAGACAGTCAGTTTATTTGACATTTGTAGGAATTGTGACTCTTTGGCCCCTGTGGTTAGTTGAGCACAATGCATGTTTCTTGGCAGTTTCCATTATATGGAATCTCAAAGATATTGGATTGTACTGTTAAAAGATTCCTCTGAGGAATATAACAAGTTCATCTCATTTAAGTTATCATGCCTGGAGTCGTCTGACGCAGTCTTGGCTTTCACAGGGTTATTCACTCAAGTGGATATTCAAAGTGAATTTAAAATTTCAAGGCAAAGTAGCCGTACAGAAAGCATAACTGACTTGGAGAATATTTTGAGTTGGGCTATTGTGGCCTTTAAATTTGTAATTCACTTTTAATTCTCGTTTTACTAAATTATCCTGCAAGTGTTACTTGAACAGTTTTACAGCTAAGTTGTTTCCTCCGGCACCGCTCTCTCCATCTCCTCCTCTGTCCCTGGCTAAGGCGGAAGCATTCGCACAAGCAGTTATTGGCTGAGGGCTTCAGATTCAGATTAATATCAAAGCATTCATAAATTAAGTGACTGTTTAGAGTGTCCCTTATCAAGCCCTGTATGATATTCCTGCTTGAAGTGAATTAAACAGGAAGTTTCTGCTTCATTAACTGTAAAAACTGTGTATTTCTTGCTAGGTGTGTTACCAGTTCATCTTGAAAAGGGACGATAAGTATTTAAGGTGTTCAACTAATTGTGTATTAGGACCAATTCTGCACCATTATTTTCTCCTCTGTTATTAGCTGTATCTTCTTTAGTCACTGGCGGGGAACATCATGTCCTGGGGGCACAGATCTTTCAGCCCCTATTGATGATGATTAGTTTGGAAAATCAAGGCTAGCTAAAGAAACACACAGGCTCCATTCTGCCTGCAGATAGTAACTGACAGTACAGTTGTCAGATTGCCATTACTGCCTTTGGCTGCTCTCTAAGACATATCGGAAGTGAGATAAGTATTCTTCCCCTCTTGATTGTGGTGTTTTGGATGTTGTATTGTTAAAACAATGTCTTTTTGTAAACAAAGTGTAGGAATGGTTCTGGATGTTCCAGATTGTTTAGTTTGCCAAGGTGCGGAAATAAATGTTGCATTACAGCCTCGCCTCTCTTACAATACTGTCATCAACTAAATCCGTGCAACATGAGTGATTGTTTTCCCTTCCCAGTTGCACACTGACTTAATACAATGTAAACAACATTGTTAATATTCTTTAAATTCTTCAATTTAGTTGCATTTTAATGTTCTGCTTGTCAATGAATATGTAGTGTGACGTGCTTATTTTGCTCTGCTAAAAAAAACTATGGATAGAAATAGACATTGAGAATTATCAAGTGTTGTGTTCTGAAAAATGTATTTCTCTAAACGTGGAACTAACAGGCACATTCTATTGGTGGCTTGCCCTTTTTACATTTCTGTACTTTTCAGAAAACCGCACTGATAAATCTTCTAAATTGTTTTTTCTATAACCCCATCTCACTCTAAAGAACACACTTTTTTTTTTCTTAAATCTCTAGAATAACATTCCCGGATAAAATAAAATGTTTTGTATCTGAGTAATAACGTTGGTTTTCATTTGTACGTGTGATATGCAACCCTTTTTAGCTATAAATGTTTTTTTTTTCTTAAGAGCATGATCTGAGACTTGGAAAAGGCAGACAATTCAATAGATAACAACATGTTTCACTGGAGTATCATTACTCCAAAAAAAAATAATTTACTTGAGACCTGTTATCCCAGATAATTGCTATAAACCTAGAAATCTTAATACATACTATATGCAGACATATAAACTCTGGAAACCAAAACAAGTCTCCTTCTTTAAAAATTCAATATAATAAGATGGAAAAAACATTCTTTCCTAAAATGAAACCTGTTAAACAAAAAGTTGAGCATTGCAGACTAATGGTAGGAGGTAACCTGTCCCTGGAAGATGTGGTTGTGCAAAAATCCTGCTCTTAATCCCTCTCTGGTAGCTACCAAAATAGTCCTAAAAAGAAACTGAGTGTTAAAGGTTTACTCCAAGCACCATGACCACTTCAGTGATTTGATGGGGTCATGGTTTCTTGAAACTTTATATGCAGTACAGGCTCTCCTCACTTACCGACCGGGTTCCCGTTCTTATGCCTTGGTCGTAAAACGAATTGGTCGGTAAGGATGCGCTACAGAGCATTCGCACCAGTGCAGGTCTATGTTCGGGGAAAATTTCCTGAACATAGATTTTAGGGATTTCCTCTTCTGGTGCGCTTGTCTATGTCCGGGAAAATTTCCCCAAATATAGACTAGAGGGATTTCCTGCACTGGTGCGTTTGTCTATGTTTGGGGGAAATTCCCCGAACATAGACCAGCTCTATAACGTGGGGAATTCCTTTAATACCTGCGCTAGAGAGCTGGTCGTAAGTCTGAGTTTTCGTTTAACGGGTTGTAAAATGAGGACTACTTGTACTTCTTTATGAAATGCTGCACATGTGGAGTTTGTGAAAAACGCTCCTTCCCACGTACGTTTGCCAGGGACTCCTGGAGGAGTGTGGAAGCCGGCCTCCTGCCCACTGACTATGGTCCAGGTCTGGGACACAGTTTGGGTGCTACCCTGTCCAGCCACCATTAGTAGCTTTCCTGGGTGCCCCTGGTACGGCACTTTCCCTTTATGCGAATGGAACTGAACGCTAGCTCTCTGGCTGCAAATTTTTTAGATGGGAGGTACTTGAGACTAAGGGGAACAAACTCTACCCAAGAGCCAGACAGAGCACCCCATATTGTGGCTGGAGGAGCTCCTGAAAGTTGACATGCAAAAGCACCAAACGCACTGGAACTATTTTGGGCATAGGGCCACATGTGCGGCCGGTCAGAACTTTAACACGGTGAAAATCATTATAAAATCTTATATCGCTGGCACCTGGCTCCGTCTAGATTATATAACATGAGAACAATATGTATTCTGACCGGTGTTGGAGAGACTGTGGGGGAGCGGGCAATATGGCCCATATCTGGTGGTTCTGCCCCAAGTTAATTAATTATTGGAAAATGATTCATGATCTAATTATTAAATGAACGGAACCATTAGCATCTTAACCTCGGAACTAGCCTTATTTAAAAAACTCCCGGAGTCCGTTAATAGATCAGATAAAATAATCATAGGCCACATTCTGATCGCTGCTACATCCTGTTTACCTAGATATTGAAAGTCCCAAAATGTGCCATCTCTCACATGAATTATCACACAGAGCCAATATGCATGGTTTCCCAATACTAAAATATAATTGGGACAAATGGGAAGAAAAAATCAAAAGTTTATGGTCTTTGATATATTTATTGTTAAAGTGCATTGATGTACAAATTTCTTTTGCCATATACTTTGTTTATTTCAATGATGGATGGATACCCCTTCCCATTTCCAAGTTACCCTTCCTTTCCTACCCCTAATACAATGTTTGTATTACTATCATTTGTTATACAAAAATTTTAAAAACTTTAATAAAAAATTATTTGAAAAGAACTTTAACACGGTGGCGTTTTCTCTTTACTGCACGGATCTGAGCGCTATTTGGAGAATTTGGGCGCTCAGATCAGGGCTATGTGTGGTTATTGTATGTTTTTATGATGCTTTTGGGGTGTTTTTATGTTTGCTTCTCTGTTCCTGGGAGATTAAACCAATTGTACTATGTGTTGTCTAGTTACTGGGAGGGAAAGGGCTATAATCACTGCTCAGTGCCTTGTTCCAGCTCATGGAGGATTCAGCGGTGAAAGTTCTAGTAACTAGAGACTAGAGCTCCCAGGACTGTGTGTCTTCCAGTCCCTGGGAGGGAATAGAGCTGTTCTGGGATGGAGAGGCTCCAGGATGAACCCAGTCATGCCATGGCGACTGGGGAAGCGGTCAAGTTTTCCCCTGTTCCAGCTAGGAAGCGGTCCTTGGCGAAGGTATCCAGCCAGGGTACATGGAGCACCGCTACAGAGTTTATCCCCTTTTGTGCCAGAGGTGTGGCAATGTCAGTGAGTCTCATAGCCAGACTGGAACAAGAGTTCTGGGCTGGCAAAAGTCAATTTTATGTACAGAGTTGCAGTGATCAGAGAGTGGTCAGCTGATATTCTCAGCCAATAAATGGTCGTCGTGATCAGCATCTAGTTTCAGCTCAGGACGGTCAGGGAGTGGGTGTTACACGAAGAGGAAAAGTGAGTCAATCTTTGTATTTTACTTTGAATACACAATGTATCTCTGTGATATGGTGTATTTAATGTGTGTGGGAGCAATTTCAGTTACAGGGACACTATAGTCACCAGAACAACTACAGCTTATTGAATTTATTCTGGTGAGTAGAATAATTACCTTCAGGCTTTTTGCTGTAAACACTGTCTTTTCAGAGAAAATACAGTGTTTTCATTACAGCCTACTGATAACTTCACTGGCCACTCCTCAGATGGCTGTTAGAGATTCTTCCTGGGTCATGGCTGCCTAAAATGCATCCAAACATTCAGTATCTCCTCCCTCTGCATGCAGACACTGAACTTTCCTCATAGAGATTCATTGATTCAATTCATCTCTATGAGGAGATGCTGATTGGCCAGGGCTGTGTTTGAATCATGCTGTCTCTGCTCCTGATCTGCCTCCTTGTCAGTCTCAGCCAATCCTATGGGGAAGCACTGTGATTGGATCAGGCCACCACTACGGATGATGTCAGCAGACTGCTTGTTTTTCTTAGGCAAACAGCATGCAGATCTACAACTTTAGACTTGAATACAGTAAGATTTTGCTATATTTATGGAGGCATGAGGGCCCCAGGGGGGACTAGATGATGGTTTTAACACTATAGGGTCAGGAATACATGTTTGTTCCTGACCCTATTGTGATCCTTGAAGTTCATTTTATCATAACAGGTTAGCTAAAGAACACTCCAAACACCATAACCACTACAACACTCTGGCATCACACTATTATAAGTCATCAAACTGTTTTAAACAGTTTTCGATCTGCGTGGTGCTATTCCCACCTCTACTACTTCTGGCTCTCTGTCAGAGCTAAGCCGTCAGGGCAGAGCTTGGCTCATTGGCTGAGAGTAATTAGCCAATGAACTAACACTGCACCACAGGGCTTTTATCATTGAAATGTAGTGGAGGCAGGGAGTGGTGCCCAGCAAGCCCCTCCCCCCCCCCCTTTTTTTTTTTTTACTTGACTGCTGACTTATTGGAGCAGGAATGTCTGGACGCTATCTTATCTTCAGAGGTGAAAGCATTTTCCAACACTCTATCACCTGCGTGGTAAAAAAACTTCCTCATACTGCAACACCAGAGAGGAAAGAGGTCAGGCAGGGGCAGTGTTGTCTGGCACCGGAGGAACCAACATTGGGGCTTAACAGTTGGAAAACGCGTTAACCTCTGAAGGGAAGATAGCTCCTGGACACTTCTGAACCATAAACACTTCAGTGATCTGAAATTGTTACGGGAGTGTTACCGTAACGTGTTTATTAGTCCATGGTAAATATTTTTTTTTTCACCTGGGTCAAAAATTGTTACATAGTCTTACATAATCTTAACATGTATTTCGACTTTCGAGATGTACTTGTGACACAAAAATAGAAGCTTGTTTTGTTCACTTTCAGAATTAAGTGTGAGGTTTATTAACAACAAAAAAGAGGAACAGACTTGCCAGGCCCTGGGCAAAGAATCATTGAAACACTGCTCTGTTATGCCATTATTAAATGCTTAACACTGGCATAGTTATAGCATTTAATAAGTGTGTTTTAATAAAGAACAACCTGGATTTAAATACAGGTAATAAAGAAAAGTCAGAGTTATTTAAAGGGCACCTGCAGTACAAAAATAACCTGGCGACTGTTTGTGGGTGGCAAAATGTCATTGATAAATTTAGTAGCCAAACTAGAAAGAAAATGCATGTATTAACCAATGTAGAATATGGTTCAAGTATTTTTCCTACTAGCTAAACCTAGAAGTTACATTGCAAATTATCCCTGATAAATGATGTCTGATAATGTACAGTGTAGAGCAGGGGTAGTCAACCTTTTTCTACCTACCGCTCACTAATGCATCTTTCCTGATGGAAAATTTTCCATACCGCCCACCAGTTTTCACGCAAGTGCAGAATATTTTTTTTTGGGGAGGGGGGCTGTGAGGTGGCTAGGGGGGCTGTATAGAGGGTGGGGGGGGCAGTGAGGTGGGTAGGTGGGCTGTATAGGGGCTAGGGGGGCAGAAAAGTGGGTAGAGGGGCTCTATAGTGGGTAGAGGGCCTGTGAGGTGGGGGGGGTCTGAATGGTGGGTAGGGGGCTGTAAAAAAAGTAAATACCTTTCAGTGTCCCCTTGGTCCGGTGGGCAGCTTCCCAGTAACGTGTGTGTGTGGGCGGAGCTTGTGGGTGGGAGGCGTAGCTTCAGTTTGGGGGCGGGGCATGCATTTGAAATTATTTCAGACTGTGCAGGGAGACTGACAGGTGGCTGCTGGCAGCCACACCAGCCCCCAGCTCCTTCCTCCCCTCGGACTGACAGGCTGGCAAAGTCAGAGGGGAGGATTAATCATAATGATCATTAGGGCTGTCAGCCCAGCCCCAGCTTGCTGTGTACGGCCCTGCCACCCACTCTCTCAATCTGAGGATTTAGCCGCCGAAATCCCTACCGCCCACCTGGAATCCTGAAATGCCCACTAGTGGGCGGTAGGGACCAGGTTGACGACCCATGGTGTTGAGGAATGTTAAGTTGCCCAGGTACCAAAAGACCTGTGGGTACAGACCCAATGAGATGTCTCAATGGAGATTTCTGGCTGATATTCACAAATCTAATGGCTATTGTAGGACTCCCCATTTGGGGTTTGCTTTGACGTTGCAGGTGAGCTTATATTCAAATGGCCATTGGAATAGGGATTTAGGCCAAAGTGCAGGTAACGTTCTCTTTGTCTTTACTATGTATTTTGAGCTGTTGGATACTAAGCTATTGCTGATGTGAGCACGGTGCTTTATCTTTGTGTTTCCTTTTCAAATTAAGCTGGGAACTCTTGAGATAGTTGTGGAAACAAGATTTGTCCAGTTTATTTTCCCAAGAAGGGATTCTTCAATGCACAACTTGATATACAGGTGATGCACAAGAGCAATTGTTTGTATTTACACTGAGCACAGTTGTGTTGTGTTTGGACTCACCACAGTCTTTTCGGCACCTAACTATATGTTCTCTTAGACATGAACTGGTGCCATGCTCATAAGACCCACAAGGATGAAACTGCAGTACATGGATGGTTTCTGGTCATTGATCCATTTGGATCATAACCCATGCTTTGGTATCTGCAAAAATGCCGTGTGAAGTCTGAAAAACAATGCCTGTCTGTGCTCATTTGCATGTCAAGCAGGGAACTCAGTGGTAGTTGTGGAAACATGATTTTGTGTGTGTGTATATTAGAGAGTGGAATAGATATAGAAATAAACACATATATTGTTTTCATTATGCTCTTCTTAAAATGGCACTTCAAAATTTGGTTACACAGAAGGATTCATACAAAACAGGGTGGATTTTCGGTGATGTCATTGGAATTTGGGCATAATTGAGCATGAATCTGTGACAGGAGATGACTTCCTCAATCATCATGTATTTATGTTCCCAGGCAACCATATAGAAACTGTTAGTAAAACTGGTGTGTGACAATGGCTATTGAAGCTGGGAAACGCAACTGAGAAGGCATGCTTTTCTAAAAATAAACTGTCTACATAAAAAAACAAAACTGAAAAATTTAATTTAAAGGGACACTATAGTCACTCAGACCACGTCAGCTCAATAAAGTGGTCTGGGTACCAGGTCCCTCAGGTTTTAACCCTTCAGATGCAAACATAGCAGTTTCAGAGAAACTGCTATGTTTACATTTGGGGATAAGCCAGCCTCTAGTGGCTGTCTTCTAGTGGCTGTCTTCCTCTAGTGGCTGTCTTGCGCAGAGCGTCCATAGGAAAGCATTGCGAAATGCTTTCCTATGGACACTTTGAATGCGCGTGTGGCACTTGCCGCGCATTCGGCTCCGCTGACGTCGGCCCTGGCGCTGGAATAAGGTAAGCTGCTGAAGGGGTTTTAACCTCAGGGCACTATAGTGATCCCTCAAGTTCTGACTAATCAATTGTAACATGTTGTTTTCAATGCAACAATATATATGTTGATTTCTTATCATCCAGTCTCTTTCACCTTTGAGCATTTCACAATTTTTAATATATATATATATATATATATATATATATATATATATATATATATATATATATATATATATATATGTATGTATGTTATTTTAATGGACTGTGTTTAAAAAGCAAAGACCACTTTCTCTCTCATTATGGTAGTCCAAAAACAACAAAAATAGGTATTTGTACCAGTTCATCTGAATCAATAATGCATATTTAGGGTACGTAATCTAATTAATTGCATTCATCATGTAAACCTTTAGAAAAGCTTTAAGATTTTCATTTACTATTGGAGAGGGCACAGGCAAAATGTAGATCATTATAGATCACCAAGAGGAACAGGGAAACTTAAAGGTTTGCAGGTATAGCCTTTAAACCCTCAGTTCTCTCGAGTGTAGCGCTACGTGTTGTTTTGAAGAATAGATTAGTGAATATATATATATATATATATATATATATAGCTTTATATGCACTTACCCTCTATGCCACACTTGGATTACATAGAGAAAAAGGGAAAAAGAAAGAAATACAAATAATTGTGCAGTATATCAAAGTAATTTTAGTGATTTTGTGAGTTTTGAGTCTAAATCCACTCACATTTTTTAGAGCCTTTTACAGTTTTAAGGCTCTAAACTTCCTGGCGTCTGTGTCTTTTCCAGGTAGAACACACGACCCTTCTCTCACGATATGCACATATATGTTTTCCTCCACATTGGACAAAGAAAAGATAGATGATCCAATCTAGGTGTAGTATTTTAAGTATTGATAAAATCAATATAAATAAAATACAATATTGCTCACCTTGTTTAGAGCCCTTGGTACCTGGCTCTAAGTGTGTAGGCCTAGTGTCAATTAGTGGGGTGACAATACCCCTTCTTGAAATCACTTGAATAGGATGCAGTAGATTATATTTCAATGAGTTATTTGTATTTCTTTCTTTTTCCCTTTTTCTCTATGTAATCCAAGTGTGACATAGAGGGTAAGTGCATATAAAGCTATATATATATATTCACTAATCTATTCTTCAAAACAACACGTAGCGCTACACTCGAGAGAACTGAGGATTTAAAGGCTATACCTGCAAACCTTTAAGTTTCTCTGTTCCTCTTGGTGATCTATTATGTGTGGTGGGTGTATAGGAATACCCACGGAGTGTTTTTAGCAGCTGAAATGTCACTTTTCACCGTATTTTAATAGCGCCACCTTTCCACACCTTGTTTGTAAATCTATTGAAAATGTAGATCATAATGCAGATTTAGCCAAAACTTCATGGTTAGGAATTGTTCCCTGGTCCCCAAAAGCGGGGCTGTCCCACCAAAACCGAGACGGTTGGGAGACACTTGGGAAGTATGGGGAAAAAATGTTTAAATTGCAGTTCAGATAATAGAAGTGCTTCCCAATGTTTATTGAACACTTGAGTTGATCATATTTGTATTAACATGGAATATACTTTTGATTTTGTTTTTTAGCACCAACAAACCTTTTTGAATCAACTAAGGGAGATCACTGGAATCAATGACCAACAAGTATTGCAACAAGCACTTAAGGTAAGATAATGGTTGATTCATTTAACATTATTGCATTTCTTTAATACTTTTAATGGGATCTCTTGAAAATACCATATACAGGTGAACAGAACACGTTTGAAATGTGGACCAGATTTGATTTGGTCATCTTTCTTTTCTTTTTTTTTCAAATTTTTATTGGGTAATAATGCAAGATTACAACATCTGTTTTGCAGTATACAATCTGCTATCAACGAACTTTTGTATGTTATACATTGTTACCATGCTTGAGAGTCCAGAACGGTTGTGGTAACTGTTCGAGCACGTTACGTTTTAACATTCGTTTGTGTGCGGTACCCCTGGACAGAGTACTCGAGTGCGGTTTGATTTTAGTCGTTGTTCACTTTACATGGGTGGTGTGTTATTAACATACAGGTAAAAATCAAAACATAATATAACATAACATAACAGTACATTGGGGTGGGTGATGAACTTTCCTGGTATAGCTAGTATGTACCATCGTGGCGTAGAACCTCGTCAGTGTGGATTGTTGCGTTGTGGTAGATTTGTCTGTTTGGGTATGTGGGTCTATAGCCCTTGTGGAGGAGTGTTACGTATGAAAGTTAACCATGGTTCCCAAGTGGCCGTGTAGTCGTGGTATTTGAGTGAAAAGGAGTACGCTAGCTCCTCCATTTCTCTGATAGCGTCTACCCTTTCTATCCAGGCTCTGATCGTAGGGGGTGCAGTTTGCTTCCATTTGGTTGGGATGATGGCGTTTGCTGCCGTTAACAGGTGGTTGATCAGTGTGCGTGAGTGTTTGGGTAGGGGGCTGGGGTACATTAAAAATAACAAGACTTTAGGGTCTTGGGGTAGTTTGTGTCCCGTGATGGTGCGAATAACGTTCGTTATCTGGGCCCATAATTTACTTATTATTGGGCATTGCCACCAGATGTGGCCTGTGGTTCCCTCCGCTTTCTTGCACCTCCAGCATGTGTTTGGTGCGTTTGGGAAGAATCTGTGGATGCGGGATGGTGTGTAGTGCCATCTGGCTATTCGTTTGTAATTGCTCTCATGTGTGCTGTTGCTTTTGGATGTGCGGAAGACATTGGCGAATATTTTATACCACTCTTTGGTTTGTATTTGTATCCCCAGCTCTGTTTCCCACTTGGATGTATAGGTAGGTAGGAGTTCGTCCTTTCGTCGGCATAATTGTTTATAGAAGGAGGATATGTGGCCCCTCCGGATGCTGTGTTGTGCGCATTGGATCTCGTATAGAGTGTGGGTTCTATGGCCTTGTGATAGTGGTGGATTTGTGCTTAGAAAGTGTTTGAGTTGCTCGTGTCTCAGTCGCGTCATTCCCGTTTGCCATTCAGTGGGTAGTAGTTGTTCAAAGGGAGTGACCCCCTGGTCCGTTAGGACATCTCCCAAAGTCAGTGTATGAGCTTGTTTGGGGAAGTTTCTAAACGCCCTGTGGTCCATGCCTGGGGGGAAGGAGGGGTTTCCCGTTAGTGGGTAGAGTGGTGATGGATGTGGTGCTAGGTGTTTGTCTCTCCTAATGGTCGACCAAAGTTTCACTGTGTGTGTGATTGTGGGGTGAGAGGTCCCTGAGCCCTTTTTCGCGTCGGTCTTGTTAGCGAGCCAGGGTATGGCATATATCGGTGTCGCGAGAAAGCTGGCCTCAATCTGTACCCATTGGGCTGTGTTTTTAGGGTATGACCATTCATAAATCCTCGTGAGGATAATGGCTTTGTGGTATGTTTCCAGATCTGGTAGGCCTAGTCCTCCTCGTTGTTTGCTTTTTGTGAGGCATTCGTATTGTAGCCTCGGGGGTCTACCTGACCATATAAAGTTGTTGAATAGTCGCCTGGAGAGGGAGAAGAAAGGCCTTGGTATTTTAATAGGCAAGGTTTGCATTATATATAGAAACTTGGGGAGAATCATCATCTTTAAGATGTGGATTCTGCATAGCCAACCGAATTGTGGTTTATTCCACGATTTGAGTTCGGTATCTACTTTGTTTAGAAGGGTTGTGTAGTTAAGGGCGTATAGGCGTGACAGTGTGGTTGTGAGTTGGACTCCCAGATATCTAATTGACTCTGTGGGCCAGTGGAATGGATAGGTGACGCGGAGCGCTGTTTGTGTGGCGTTCGGTATGTTGAGCGGGAGTATCTCGCTCTTGCCCATGTTTATTTTGTAATTGGAGACTGCACTATATGCCTCTATCTCTTGTATAAGGTGTTGTAGGGATGTTTTTGGATTAGATAGGGTGAACAGTAGGTTGTCCGCAAAAGCGGAGACCTTGTATTCCTGCTCTGCTATTTTAATGCCAGATATGTTTGGGTTGTCTCTTATTCCTTGTAGGAATGGCTCCATGGTGAGGATGAAAAGTAGTGGGGAGAGGGGACAGCCTTGCCTAGTACCATTGGTTATTTGTACGGTATCTGACAATTGGCCGTTCACACGCACTTTTGCTCCCGGTTTTGAATATATGGCTGCGAGCCATTGTATCCATTGTTGGCCGAAGCCCAGAGTTTTCATTGTGGCCATGAGGAAGGACCAGTCTACCCTATCAAATGCCTTCTCGGCATCTATAGTTAAAATGAGGCTCTGGGGTCCTTTTCCTTTGGCTGTGTGTATCAGGCTTAGGAGTTTCGTAGTGTTATGTTTGGCCTCCCTATTCGGTACAAACCCTGATTGATCCGGGTGTATCAGTCCGTTCAGGAGTGGTTTCAGCCGGTTGGCAAGAATCTTAGTGAAGATTTTCAAATCACAATTTATAAGAGAGATTGGGCGGTAGCTCCCACACTCCTCTAGGTCCTTTCCGGGTTTGGGGATCAATGTGATGTGGGCTTCTAAGGATTCTACTGGGAGTTTGTGTCCTAAAGCCAGTGAATTGAAGGCAGTGACAAAGGGTTTGCAGAGCTGATTTGTGAATGTTTTGAAGTATTTGGTAGTGAAGCCGTCGGTCCTGGGCTTTTGCCTATGGGGAGGTTTTTAACTACCAGTCTAAATTCTTCGTCTGTTAGGGGTCCTTCAATGGATTGTCTTACGTTTGTGGGGATCGTTTGCGTGATTCTGTTAGAGAGGAAATGGGTAATTTCCTCTGGTCGTGGTGGCGTCTGTCTGAGGTTGTACAGGTTTGTGTAGAAGGCGTGGAATTCTTTAAGTATGGCTGGGAGTAGGTGAGTCTTTGCTTTTGATCGTGGTTATGTATGTGCGTTGCGTGTTTTGCTGAAGGGCTTTGGCTAGCATTCGCCCGCATTTTCCTCCTTGAGTGTAAAATGAATATTTGGTGTGAGTGAGTGATCGTTTGATTTTGGAATTTAACAGGGTTTGTAGGGTTGTGCGTTTGTCAACTAGTTGTTTATAGAGGTCTAGGGAGAGGTTGTTGTGTTTGTGTGTCTGTTCAATTAGGCGGATATCTCGCAGGAGATCAGTGATTTGGGCATCTTTCTTTTTCTTGAGTTTGGAGGCTATAGCTATGATGTGTCCTCTCATTACTGATTTATGAGCTTCCCAGGTTATTGTCGGGGATATGGACGGGGATGTATTTTCCTCAAAGTAGTGTTGTAGTGTGGTTGTTAGTGTATCGACCGTGGCTGTGTCATTCAGCATGGTGTCATTTAGTTTCCATTGGAAGTTGTTGGGTGTCAGAGTTGGGATTTGAAAAACTAGAGACAAGGGGGCATGGTCCGACCATGTGATCAAGCCATACTCACATGATTGAATTAAGTGTATATGTCTGTGAGGAACAAATAGCATGTCCAGACGAGAGTATGTGTGTTTGACCGTTGAGTAAAAAGAGTAGTCTCGTCTTTGTGGGTGTATGGTTCTCCAGCAGTCGAATAAATAAGATTTGTCTAATAGTCTGGACATCGTGGTTCTGGTAGCGGTGTTGTATGTCGTGGAGCTGGAAGTAGTGTCTAATTCCGAGTCAAGGGACATGTTTAGGTCACCTCCGAGTATAAGAATGCCTTCGACCTGTTTTTCGATTATGTTGAGGTATTTGCGTAGGTGCTTGTGTTGTTTGGTATTTGGCAGGTAGATATTTGCGAAAGTTACAATTGTATTGTCAATTTTGCCTTTAATTATGAGCAGCCTACCGTTTGGATCTGTGTATTGGTACGTGTGGGTATATGGTGTTTGTGCCCCTATGAGGATGGCTACTCCTCTGGATTTTGCGTCCGTGTAGGAGCTGAAATATCCTGTGGGGTAGTGTCTGTTGCGAATAGTGATGGTGGAGTCTGCTTTTAGGTGGGTCTCCTGAAGAAATGCCACATCAGCTCTAAGTTTGTGGAGTTCGTGTAGCGTTAGTGCTCTTTTTGTCGGGGAGTTTAGACCCCTGACGTTGAGGGTAACTATGTTGAGGTTTGCCATGATGGAAATTGTGTGAACTGTGTGGTCTGTCGTTCACGTATTGTGTACCAGGGGAAGATAACCGATAACAAATGAACTATGTACAAAATTGTGTGTAGGCAGGTGGAGCAAGAAATTGAGATGTTTGGTGTTGACGGAAAGGGTTGGCAGCCTTGTCTGTCGGTGGCTTTCCCCTTGAGAGGCTTTAGGGCCTTTGGGGAGTTGCACGTGCACCGCTTTGGCCGCTCAAGTCTTTCCACCTGCTATCGAGGTTTTATTTTCGTGGGAGGTGGTAGGTTGGGGTGTTGTTATTAAATGTCTCGCCAGAGACGGGCAATCCTATGGATAGTTGTCAGTGAGTAGTGGATCAGGCAAGGGGATCAAATTAGTGGGACAGGTAAGATTGTGTGTTTGTGGAGCAGGTCGATTTTAGAGGATATGATCCAGAAAAAAGGGGGGGGGCTGGAGGCTGCTTGCCTCTAGTGGGTTGCCTAATAGTCTAGGGGTAGGCTTTATGCGTCCCCTTGGGCAGGGGCTCTGCCTCGTAGTTGGAGGAGGCTTGCATCTCAATTGCTTGCTCGGGTGTGCATAAGAAGTGTAGAGTGAGACAAATATTATTCCCATAACATTTGCAGCTCTCCCAAAGAACATAAAATAGAAAACCATCCATTAATTGACATATCATGGTATACATTTCCCGGTAAGACAATCAATCAGATCTCAATTGACCTCAGGGGCATTCCTTGAGGTTGTTGTCAAGGGGAAGAGGGGTTAGTAGTGAGGGAGTGGGGAAGGGGACAGGGGAGTGGGAGTGGTATACCGTTACCCGAGATGCCACTCAGTGTCTTTATGAGAGTGGTAGATTATTAGGCTAAAGGGGCAGGGGGGGCTGGGGTGATTTAGGGGGTGAGGGGAGGCTTTATGCTTGTCAGCAGAGCCTGTACGTATACATTCATTTACGGTAAAACATACATATTTATTTATTTATTTATTTTTTCCTCTCATACCCCTCCGGAGTGCCATTGCCTCATGTTTCTGTGTGTCCTCTTCCCTGCTGACAGTATGTGGTCTTTCAGTCCAGAACCAGTGTCATCTAGGAGTGTCGGTAGAGTGGAGAGTCTCCTTTTCATAGGGCTCGCGGACCGAAGCAAGTCTAGGTTGTCGTGGGAGATGTCCTGATTTGTATGTTTTCTTGTGATGCTCAGGTATTGTGTCCCTAGGGTGGGGCCTTGAGATGCAGTCTCTGTGGGTGGATTTCTGGATTATTAGTGGTCGTTATAGATCTCTGGACCTTAGTTGGGTGCTTGTCGATTGGAGCAGTGATTTCTTAGTTGGTGGTCGTCGTCATGTGCCTTGGGTCCCATCGAAGGGCCGGGGGGCCTGCTCTCGATCTGGGACCTCCTTGGTGGTGCGTTTGGTCGTTGCTTCTGCGTTTGGATGGCGTCTGCCCTCTTTGCTTGTGGGTCATCTGCGAGCGATTTGGGGGTTGTAGCGGCCCATACCAGTCTGGTATGTATATGTCCGGTAGGTCTAGGGCCGAGGTGAAGACCCGCACGTCCTCTGCTGAGGATAGAGTTGCTGTTGTACCATTGTGCGTGGCAGTAAGGGCCAGAGGGAATCCCCAGCGGTATCTTATGTTCCTAGAGCGCAGTAGGTCTGTGAGGGGTTTCATTGTCCTCCTCGCCTGCAGCGTCATCCAGGAGAGATCTGGGAAGATTTGCACAGGTATCTCATGGAATAGCAGCGGTTGTGTCTTCTGGCGGAGATTTCTGAGTATGTCTTCTTTAATAGAGTAGTAATGCAGTCTGCACACTATGTCTCTGGGTGCCTCTGCCATGGGGTTTCTGGGCCTGAGTGCCCTGTGGGCTCTGTCCAGTGCTATAGGGGTTGATACATCTCTTTGCAGTATAAGATTGAATAGCTCTTGGAGGGTTACCTTTAAATCTTCCCCCTCTTTTTCTGGGATGCCCTTTATTCTTAAATTGTTTCTGCGCCCTCTGTTATCTAAGTCATCTATCATTCTATTCATGGATGCTATTTGGGCATTTTGTGCTGTTAGTGTACTTTGGAGATTTTGCATTTGTGTGGCTGTGTAGTCTTGGTCACTTTCTAGTAAGCTGACCCTTTCACTGACCTGTGTTACTTCTGCTGTGATGTCGTCCATTTTTTTCTGGAAAGTCACCTCCAATTTTTGCAGCATGTTTGCAAGGTCTTGCTTAGATGGGAGGTTTCTCAGAATCTCCCTCAGGTCTTTGTCTTTTTCCCTGTCCAGATCCTGTGACAGTGTGTCAGATGCTGCAGGGCTGGATGGGGGTGATTGGGAGAATTCATCCGGCGCCATATTGGGGCCTGCATGGTCGGGCTGCTGGTCGCCGTGATCTTTGAAATATTTGGTGAGCGCTCCGGTTTTCGGCCTTTGCAGTTTGCCGGCTTGTTGGGAGGCTGTGGACATTCTTTTGGGGTGTCCCATTTTGTTAATTAAGCCTGATGGCTGCGGATTGCCCGTCGCCGCGCTCGGAGCTCCGTTTTCAAGCGGCCATTCGCGGTCGCGGCTAGCTCCGCCCTCCTGTCATCTTTCTTTTATATTACTTCAAGAGCTGCAGAAACATATTTAATAAAGATATGTTGCATGTTTTACAATTACCGTATATACTCGAGTATAAGCCGACCCGAATATAAGCCGAGGCCCCTAATTTTACCCCCAAAAACTGGGAAAATGTATTGACTCGAGTATAAGACTAGGGTGGGAAATGCAGCAGCTACTGGTAAATTTCTAAATAAAATTAGATCCTAAAAAAATTATATTAATTGAATATTTATTTACAGTGTGTGGATATGATGAATGCAGTGTGTGTGTATGAGTGCACAGTGTGTGTATGAGTGCGCAGTGTGTGTATGAGTGCGCAGTGTGTGTATGAGTGCGCAGTGTGAGAGTATGAGTGTGCAGTGTGTGAGTATGAGTGTGCAGTGTGTGTGTGTATGAATGCAGTGTGTGTATGAATGCAGTGTGTGTGTATGAATGCAGTGTGTGTGTATGAATGCAGTGTGTGTGTGTGAATGCAGTGTGTGTTTGTGTTGCAGAGCCTTGGTGGGGGGGTGGGCATTTTTATAAAAAAAAATTTTTTATATTTTAATTTGTTTTGTTATATTATTATTATTTTTTTTATTATTATTTATATTATTTTTTATATTATTTTTATTATTATTAATATATTATTATATTTATATATTTTGTTGTCCCCCCTCCCTGCTTGATACATGGCAGGGAGGGGGGCTCTCCTTCCCTGGTGGTCCAGTGGCATTGGCAGTTCAGTGGGGGGAGGAGGGGGCTGGCAGAGCTGTTACTTACCTCTCCTGCAGCTCCTGCCAGCTCTCTCCTCCTCCGCGCCGGTCCGTGCAGCTCTTCTCTCAGCTCACACTGTAAGTCTCGCGAGAGCCGCACTATGACCCCGCGGCTCTCGCGAGACTTACACTGGGAGCTGATCGAGGTGCTGCACGGACCGGCGCGGAGGAGGAGAGAGCTGGCAGGAGCTGCAGGAGAGGTAAGTAACAGCTCTGCCAGCCCCAAGTCTGTATTATGGCAATGTAAATTGCCATAATACAGACAGTGACTCGAATATAAGCCGAGTTGGGGGTTTTCAGCACAAAAAATGTGCTGAAAAACTCGGCTTATACTCGAGTATATACGGTAAACGTACTTGTATATGGTAACCAATAGCTGTATGTCTATATTCTAAATAGAAAATGTGGTTTTGCTGGGTGGACAGTCTATTTCCTTTTGACTTACTCTTGTAAACAAGCTCCCTAAAAGACATGTGCAACTATAGACAGTGTGTAGCAACCCAAAATATCTACAAATATAAAACTGAAATGGGACATAGGGTGGTATTATAAATGCACCAATGTGTATTCTGTGCATAATTAAAATCACAAAAATAATTTGCTACAAGGCATATCTCTCAAAGTTGAGTGAGTAAATAAGCCTTCTTCCAGAAAAATGCATATAACAACTAGAGACAAGAGGCAAACACAGTGCAGAATTGCCAGATTTTAGAAAAATGAACAAACACTTTTAATACAAATTCCACTTGGCATAGGATAGTGTAGGGATGAAAGCACATCTCAAATGCTCAGGAAACTTGGAAGCTTCACTTCATAGTTCAGAGGAAAACTGCACCAAAGAAAGTTCCTTTCTTACAAACAAATAAAAAAAATATCCACAAATGCATCAAATAAATTAAAAATAATGAAAGTCCATAAAAGTCTATCCAGCCCAACGTGAATCTTGTGATTTGGTTGGACCTCTTCAGGGGAAATATAAAGTAATAGCCATAAGTGAATCAGCTAATCGTGGTTGATAGCATGTGTATCAAACCTTGTTTTGAATTCATCTTCTGGATCTATTGTGCATTCCACAACATTTAGATTTTTCTTTTTTTTGCAGTTGCCAATATTATGAAATATTTTATTATGAGATTAGTATGATTTATTAAATATGAATACCCAAAGTGCTATGCATTAGTATGTCATCCTCAATTTCCCTTTGGTGCAGAATTTAAAGTTTGTATATTCTTGGATCCCTAAGGCACTTAAGGTGAACTGCTTTATTTAGTTCTTCTCCATTTTACAAAAAGTAAAAAGAAGATTTCAATAGAAATAGTCTTTACAACTCTATGAGGAGTATTGGCTTGGCCCATCATCCTGGAGGCATTGGGGCAGCGCTGAGGGAGACTCGGCGCTAGAGAAAAGGTGAGTAATTTAGTTTCTTTTATAGATTTGAAATTTGTACAGTGGGAGGGGTGATAAGGAACACCAGGACTACAACATTAGGAATACAGATATGTATTTCTAACTCTACGTTGTTCCTTTAAATGCACACTTTTCCATTGGTGGTAATAAATAGTGATTTTGATTTATTTTTGTAATCGGACAGTAGCTTTTAAAGAAATAAATTGTAGCACAACAAAGTCGCTAACAAGAAGTTAATGATGAATTGTGATATATATATATATATATATATATATATATTATTTATTTATTTTTTATATTTTTTGTTTATGGATTCCTTTTTATTTTATTTTCCTTTTAGAAAAAAATTACATTCTTATGGTTTTGATGCTTTGCTAGGTGCACAAATTAGTTAACCCCTGCTTTGCTGTACCCATGAGCATTTGCGCATATGGCACTGCAGGAGATAATTCCTAGCCGGCATGTGCCTGTACGGAATTTCTTTGTAGATGCCAGAACGAACATGAGCATGCCTGAGGCATCATGGGACAGCTCCATCTTCAAGAATATGAAAGTGCAGCAGAGGTAAGCAATTATTTTGATTTGGTTTTTACTTACCTCTGCTGCTTTACTCACTCCAGTAAACTCTGCAATACCGTTTATTGGGGCAAGCGAACAAGGAACTGCCATATCTCTGGGAGTGATGGTTTTGCTTCAAAAAGGACATTCTAAGCAACATAATCATTACAGCTCAATGCGCACTGCTAGTGGCAATTGGCTGCGAGTGCTGAAGATGGGTAAACTAAGCGCTCTTAACCTTTTGGTTCTATGGAATCTGCACCTCATTGTGTACAAGCTCATTCTCACCCCGACAGCAGAAAGTAAAAATGTCTCTATAATGATAGTAATGCTGAAAACCTAGCGATTGTTTAATCAATGTCAGAAGAACAAAAGCTGAGTAGATTTACCATAAGTATAACAGGTGTGGGTGGGACACAGACACACGATTCTACATTAGGCACAGTTTATTAATTATTTTTGCTTGCCTTGAGTATATGTTCTGTTACAGGAGAGCTTAATAGTACGTAGATTTTTAAGAACAAGGATTGGACAAAAACATTCATCCTCCGCTCAGGCAATGTGTGTAGCCCACCACATGACAGCCTGACCATTACAAGCTAGTGGGGGGCATCAAAATATTTAAAATCTATCTGCAGGCCTGTCGCAGATTGATTTTATAATCAAATTTTAAGTTGTTTTCAAAAACCTCCCCTCAAAGTGTAAAAATAGACTTGTGAAAAGGCGGAATTATTAAAGAGAACATTTAAAAAAAGAAAAGGATGTGGGTGCATTCTGCTGTCTTCATGTATATAATTTTATATGTATATTATTCTATTCAGTGAATTACGTTGTTTTTTTAAATTATTTTTCTTCTTCTTAAAGGACAGCAATGGAAATTTGGAGCTAGCAGTTGCGTTTCTTACTGCGAAGAATGCCAAGCTTCCTCAGCAGGAAGAAGCAACCTACTATCAAACCGCGCTCCCGAATAATGACAGATACATCAGCGTGGGCAGCCAGGCAGACACAAGTAGGTGTTTTTCGTCTTCCAAGGTTAATTTTATTTTTTGCTCAACTGTGAGTAACATGCTATTTTTCCAGATGGCACCAGTGTTCGAACAAATAAATAAAAAATGGTGTGTAATAAAGATTACATGTCATGTAAATGGGACATTGTATCACTTTATAGAACCAAAAATGCTTTCTATATGTGCATTGAGTTTTGTTTTGTGTTTTTTTTTTTTCAATTTTATATTCATTGTATTATATTTAGTTTTAAAATAAGACAACAGTAGCAATCTCAACTTAACCTTGATTGTCTTTCGAGAATGCTAAATCTTGTTCTACATTTTCATGTAGGTATTCCTTTAGTGATAAATGGATACCACGCCTCTGTTTACAAAATGTAATTACCATCATAACATTGAGTTTTTTTTACAACCTCCGCCCTTTCTTTACTAAACTCTTATCTGATTAAAATGTCAGCTGGAAACATAGCTTCCTGGGAAGATAGGAGAATCTAACATAAAGTTATTCTGAACAGCATTGTTTTTTATTGTTGCACGCTGGTAACCTTTCCTCACGTGTGTAACTTATGTCAGTACATTTTTGTTCTATGCTTTTTTTTTTTGTATTATTATTTTTATTTTTTTTTATTAACAAAGAGATTTATTGCTTCAAGCTTCAGGGCATGGGAGATCTCTTTACAGCAAAGACAAACACACACTTTGACAGTAAGAGTTTCACATTTGTGAGTTGATGCCAGAGCCCTGAAATCTGTCTTTTTAACTCTGATATTTTAAGATGATGTGATGGAGAAAGAATATAAAAGATGTTTTAATTATTTTATTTTTTTTGTCTTTTTGATTTTATAATTTAAACCGCCAACCTTCATCATTATTATTATCATCAACCTTTTATCGATTGGATAATATATCTAGTTGGCAGAACTGTTTTTATTAAAGCCAACTGGCATTTGTTTCTGCTAAAGGCATGTTTAGACAAGCATCCAAGGAAAATGGCAACACAAACCAACTTGTTCTGTATACGAATTCTGACCCATTTAAACAACATGGGTGCTATCTGATAATCAACCAATTTAAGTGCCTTCTCACAATTAAGGAGATACTCCAAGTACTATCAACCTGTGCTCCTATGTCTTATGAACTAATAGGTGAAAAGTGTGTTTTGTCTCATTTTCAGTCCATAATTTTTTTCCCCCCCTTTTTCTAGACGTGATTGATCTTACAGGAGATGATAAAGATGACCTTCAAAGGGCGATTGCACTCAGTTTGGAAGAGTCAAACCGGACGTTCAGAGAGACAGGAATTACTGATGAAGAACAAGCCATTAGCAGGTAAGGTATTGTTTTGTTATATTGTTTAGCTTGTCCGGTTAAGCAAGCGATTCCAGTGCAATATCTAGAAAACCAGCAATATTTACATGAATAACATGCAGCGCACACGGACTCATTAGGATTCACTATTTATTATTACATTTAAAAATCTATTTATATTTTTTTAAACCACCAAAAAGTACTGGAAGGGGGGCGGGGTGGGGCGAGACCTTGGAACGTAACCTTATTCCATTGAAGAAAAGTCACACATGCATTGATTTGTAGTGGTGACCTATCAAAATCACACAATATTATTTTTACACTGATTTAGTGAATTTCCAAAGTATAGTAATATCTTTGATCTTTCATATAAAGCCATCACTAGCCTGTGATGCATGTTTAATAGTTGAGACACTTGCTGTTTAGAAAACATCTTGTTCCTTTTATTGTGCTCTGTTAAAAAATTTTCGCTAATGTTCATTAATAAATGTAAGCTGGCTATCCAGAACCAGACTCACTAGTGCCCTTTATTGTTCTAGTATCTTGAGTTTTATTTGGGGGGGAAAAATCTTACATAGTTACATAGCTGAAAAGAGACTTGCGCCCATCAAGTTCAGCCTTCCTCACATTTGTTTTTTGCTGTTGGTCCAAAAAAAGGCAAAAAAAACCCAGTTTGAAACACTTCCAATTTTGCAACAAGCTAGGAAAAAAAATTCATTCTTGACCCCAGAATGTCAGTCAGATGTATCCTTGGATCAAGCAGTTATTACCCTACATTGCATATCTTACAAAGGTCTTGACTTAAGAAGATTTCCATGTTATTTACCTACAAAATTCCCACAGGCTTTAATAGTGACTTCTTTTCATAAATCTTTTTGAAAGTGTTTCTAATAATATTATATTTTGAAAGCTTATTAAGTTGGGCCCATAAATGCTAGCGATTTGGTTACAAATCCCAGAAAAAGCATTGTGACTGTAAATCTGTATGTTGGTCATATAAAAAAAAATGACCATTTTAGTGGAATTTAACCCCATAAAGGGAAACTATAGTGCCCCCCCTACGTAATGCAGAAGGGGTTAAAAACCCTCTCTACAACTTACTTGGGTCCAGTGCTGATGTCCAGCACTAGCTGGCGGAGGTGACCTAATGCACATGCGTGGCAATAGCTGTTCTCTTTCCCATGGGGATTCCGGTGATGCTGAGTGCCCTCATGCATATTGTTAGGACATCAGGCGACAAAAAGTCAGTTACCTTTCAGTGCTAAATATTGCAGTTTATAAAATAAATAAATAACTGCAATAATTAGCTTTGCAGGGATATGGGACACTGCACACAGACCACTTAAATGAGCTGAAGTGTTCTGGGTGCCTATAGAGTTCCTTTAAGGATAGAGACAATTGTACAAGTTTGGAACCAAAACAAAACCTGGAACTTGTGCTATATCTCTGTTCAACTGAATGTTATAATACTGCTTTTACTGCATAAAATACACATAACCACATTGCTCATGCGTACAACAGTACCCCCATGTACAGGTCTTATGGTTTTTCATATTTCAGTTAATACACATTGAAATTTGTCAGATTGGTTTGCTGGGCCTATGTTGCCTTAGACACTGTATGGCACCCCAGGAATCAAAATTCCCCGCCTTATGACCTACTATTTCCAAAAGTAGACAACATAGGGTGTTCAAAGTGGGGTATGTACAGCCTTTTTTAGTAGCCACTTGGTCACATTCCCTGGCCAAACTTAGTGTTCATATTTGTTTTTATTTTTTTTTTGCATTTTTCACGCAAAATCTGCCCTTTCACCAATGATTATATATTTTACTGTGCTAAAATAATAAATTGTGTTCAGAGATAAATATGTACATAGAAATAATTTATCAATCTACTATATTATAAAATATACTTGGATGCTACTACAACAGCGGACTCAATGAGA
Organism: Pelobates cultripes; assembly: GCA_933207985.1. Taxonomy (NCBI): domain Eukaryota; kingdom Metazoa; phylum Chordata; class Amphibia; order Anura; family Pelobatidae; genus Pelobates; species Pelobates cultripes. Next base: position 37,814,645 of record OW240912.1, on the reverse strand, counting down.
GGGGCTACATGAAATTTATGTGGGAACTATGGATGAATAAGAGACCGTCATCTACCATTATACCAAAACAGCTGGTTAAACAACGTTTGAATATCTTCAAGAGGAAGATGGGTTCACAGCTGGAATAAGACAGACTACAGAAAACATCAACCATGCGCCATGAGGAAGAAGAAATTTTTATACCCACATCCATACATGGAGAGATTGCCAACCTGAATCCCTGCCCTAAAATGTCATAACAGGTATAAGAAAAATTATCCTAGAAAACCTAGCAGTCCTTGAACAGCGGACAAGACTACCCAAGATCACTACATCTCCTTTATGGCCTTCTGGTACTTGAACTCCTTTTTGGCCTGATCATCTTACCTCTTTTTGCTATCATCTGCCCACACTTATCTAGTCCAAACGGCTTTCTGATGTCCTTTGGTGGATCAGTGAGTCAATGTCCCACTCGTTCTTGGCATACAGCTTGATGTCGTCCATGCAGAGTAGGTGGCTGATGGTAGCTCCACTCTTGAATCTGTATCCGTATCCACTCTTCTTGATGATCTTTACTATGGAGGTAGAGTCCTATGCAGAACAGCATTGTGGATAGGGCATCACCTTGGTATATGCCACATTTGATGTTTACTTGTGTTATTATCCTGGAATTGGCTTCTAGAGTTGTTTTCCACTAGTCCATCGAGTTCTTGATGAAGCCTCTTATTGTCTTGTTGTCCTTGTATAGAGCCAAGCATTCCAGTATCCATGAGTGTTCTAGACTTTCTTGTAGTCTACCAGTAGGTGTTGTGTTGTTTCCAATCCCCTACTGAGCATTACTCATGTACTGCGTATCGATCTTGGAGTCTATGATGCCTGACAGGACCTTCCATTTAGTGGGGAGGTAGGTAGTTGGATGGTGGTGTTCCCTTGTGAGGGTCCTTCATGACCAGTATTGTTCTGGCTTGTGTTAGCCAGTCAGGGTGCGAGCTTGACTAAAATATATAAATTTCATTCTAAGTGTATATTATATATAAAATCGAAATACACTTACATTGAAAACAATATAAAGATATTAATAATGAAACTTAATTTTATGTGTATATTTATGGATTATTTCTTTTACATATTATGTGATTTTACCAATAATATTTTGGGGACCTGCCAGACAACCCAGGCATTCCCCATGCAGGCAATACTGCAATCCAGCCGATCCGAGACATGAGATCACAGTGTCGTCGAGATCACATGACTCGAAGTACCGGGATTGACTGCCTTGGTTGTCAGACATACCCCTCCTGCACCCGGATCGGATCCAGTGAGGAAGGTATGTATAGAGGTCGCAGGGGGGGCCTGACTGTTATTGGATGCTATGACGCCATAACAGCATTAAAGGTCTCCTTTTTTAGGATGGCATGGCAGGCCCTAATGTTGGGAAGGATTAAGATCTGGGGTGGGGGGAGGGGGTGTGGAATATGCATAGGTTTAAGTGCTGTTGGTACCGAAGTATCCAAATGCTGTCTTTTTTGCTTTAATTTACTTTTTTTTTTCTTTTTTTTTTCTTTTTTTAAACACTTAGTATTATTTTTTGTGCTGAAAGGGTTTTAGAGGCAAGCATTGCGGAAAACAAAGCAAGTCTGAAACGGACGCATCCAGAGGTGTGGAGTGACTCGCCAAATCCCTATGACCGAAAACGACAAGACAGCTGTCCTGTTGGTCTAAAGAATGTTGGAAATACTTGTTGGTTCAGCGCTGTCATCCAGGTAAGATAAGTGGCAAATCGGGATAGATATATATACTTTTTGTAAGCTGACTTCACAACTATAAAATCTTTGCCTTACAAACAAGCAAATTATGCAGGGGAGCAATAATGCTCAGGTACCAACCCTAGGGGAGGTTGATTGCAAATTGTAGCTTTAAATGTAAATAACGTATACGAGCTCAGCCGTGGCTGCTCTTGGCAACACAAATCTTTGTGAATTGTATTCCCCATTAATCACTTTGGTACATTCATTCTAAGTAAAAGGCACATTTTATTGCACCAGTCCATTGTTGTTAAGGGGAAGATGGAATCATTGGTATCTGTTTGACTTGTGGAAGCATGGAACAAGCCTGACGATAATGTTGATCTTAGGCTATATTCTGTTGTATGAAGTGTACTGTCCTTCAAGTTAGGAATGTGACTGCAGCGATCTCATTAAATCACTGCAGCATTTCTGAATGCCATGGAGGGCCACAAACAAGAGGCTGCTTTTACTGTAAACTATGAAAGGAATATTACATGTTTGTGTTGTCAATTTACAACAGAAATAAATGTGAGAGCATCAGAATAAGTGGATCCTGTTACAGAATTATATGTTGATATTGCAGAGGTTTTAGAACTAGAACATGCCCTAGAAAATGAATCAACAAAACCATTAAGTCAGTGGACTCTTTAGATGAAGAAATAAAAGCAGAAGCATATGTAGTAATTCAATAAGCCAGTGATCTCATTGACTCGTGTGAAACCCAATGCTGTATTTTATGTTAACCAAATTTGTCTGCGTGTCTTTAAAATAGACAGAAGTAAGTCATTTGAATCTAATATCCTATTTAAAGCATTTATATGTTGTTTGTAGATTTTTAAAGAGCCTCTCTTTATAGTGGTTATGGTGCAGCCCCCCATTTTCTGTGAAACTGCTTTTGGAGCAGTATGTTAAAAATGTGGTTCTTCTTGGCACCCAAAGTCTGTCCTTTCTTCAGTCATTCTTGTAATGTCAAACAGTCACTTTGTGTTGTCTGTGCAAATCCATTCAGCCTTATAGCCTTGCCTGGCAGGCATAGGTTTAACCCATCACTTTTTGCCTAGCTGTCCAAGGTTGGACAGAGTGCAGAAGATTCACAGCTGCACTATCAGATAATCTGCAGAGCTCTGATTCAAAAAGTAAGACAATAATACAAGTTGTAGTAGTTATGGTGCATATATATGTTTGGAAATGTGTATGAAAATTTGTTTCCATGCATGTGAGAAATACCCATATTACACCAAATTCTGTTTTCAAACATGGCCGCTAGCCCATTCATATTTTGTGGCCACTGAACCTCACCCCCTCCGATATGTCAAGTTCTTCTGGCTGTGGAAAGATCCACCCATTTGTGGCCACTAGAACTTTTAAGGGGAAAAAAAGATCTGAGAAGCATGGAGAATCCTATTGCACAAGTGATACATGAATTAACGAAGCACATATTCCCTTACCGTTAGATCGATAGTGTTATGGTTTTCAAATTAAAGTAAAGCATTCAATTAGGTTGGTGGGTGAGACTACATCAAGCAGCTTACACCCAGGACTGGGGACAAAAATTAAACATAAAGGGGGAAAAAAAATAAATCTTTGATCTTATGAACAAATATTTGTGTGTGTTGATAAAATATAATTTTTGCTCCTTTTTCATATGACAAATGTGTCTACTTGCCCAAAAAATGGTGGTCTGAAGAGAAGGTAGCAAGTATGATTTATTCCCTCGGTGCTGGCTCGGGTCCGTCTTTGCTCCTGAGACCTAATGCGACAAAGGTCATGCTCGCATGACGATTTCCCCATTGGAAAATCTGTCCCCATGCATAGCATAAGGACATCCAGAGGTTGCCGACTAACCCGGAAGTCCCTCTTGTGGCTGTCGGGTAGACAGCCACTGCAGGGGGAGTTAAGTCTTAAAGGTAATTATTGCAGTTTGTTACCACCTGCTAGCTTGGATTTACTGGACTTACTGTTATTTTTTATGTTGCATGACTTAAATATTTTTAGCCAATTGCTGGCTAAGATTGATTGTCATTCAACTATAACAAAATTAGTTTGCAGGCTGGGTGCCTAATTACAAAAAGGAAACGTGGAGCTGTCTGGGGTTGGTGTTTTTATTTTGGGGGGGGGGGGCGCTGTCTGGGGCTGGCATGTGTCCATGTAGGCAGGTCTAAGTGAAGGATCTCGAGAGACGGCAGTGAGTAAAGACTACATTGATCAAGAGACCGTGGCACATGTTGAGAACATTTTTAAATATATGCCCATATACATTCAATTGCAAATATGCCAACATATTAGTACAAAGTTTGATGTTCAACTTGAAACCTGATAATTACACAATTTCTTGGTCTGTGTTATAAAAATGTGCAGTGTGTGAAAAAAGTTGATAAAATGGGCATGTTTGTCTGCCAGTCTTGTTTATTTGGAAATGGCATTTTAGTTTGTTTACAATATATGGGTCTAGTCCTCTGAATTCCAACTCATCACGAGTCTTTAACAGATTGTAGCAGATGGCAGACCATTGACACTGCTGTCAGCTGTTGGGTAGAGCTTGTTTACTCACGGACTTATTTATTTGCTTGTGTTGTTTAGTCTGAAACACGGCTTGATTACAACTTAATGCTGGTATATTCCACACTTTCTGGCATCGTTAAACAAAACTGAACTATGGAAACACAGAACATCAAATTAATACTAAAATAATAATTAAAAATAGTGGCTTATTCACCTTATAAATTGGCAAATATGGAAAATTGCCATGCAGAAATAAAATGTAAATTTCAATGTATCCATGGGATGTAAAGATCTTAGTTATAATTGCTGTACAGGTACTCCTTAAGTTATTTTGTTCTAACCTTTACGATTCTTCGACACTTTGATCTTTAGTTAATAACTCCATGTTGTAACTGTATATTTCATACAGCTGTAGTAGACTTGTTTTTCCCCAAGGGTGAATTCTATTTTTATCTATAAATGTATGGATATACGTGTTGGACTTTTACAATTCACTATTCACATTGATCTATAAAATGTGTTTTTGTTGATCCTGAATCTAGGCTTAAACCCAGAAGAAATCCCGTTTTCACAGAATACAAGCTTTCAAGACACTACACGTGTATTTCTGTCTCGCAGAGCAGAGTACTACTGCTGAGTTAATTAGTAGTGGCGACAGACAGAGATCCTTTGATTAGTTTACACAACAGCTTGCAGATCATTCTTCTAAGTCAGTCTGTCATACAGTGTCTGGGGAATGGTTTGAAGCGGAGCTAAAGTACCTGAACATTAGTAAGGAAGTGAACAGGCAGTTGCTTATTCACATGACATTTCAGAGAGTTTACTGCAATTTAAGGTAAATGGGCAGATTCTCAGAGTTATTGTACTCTGGTCTATAATATTAAATCTTTCCAGTTAGCATTTTTTAAACTCGAAACCACTTGATGTGTTGCAAGTTGAGTTTTAAAGTGTTTAGTTTGAACATTGCTGAACCTGGCTTGAGTGGACTGGCTATTAAATGAACATTCCAGTCTCCTAAATCACTTAATTGTGCTGAAGTGATGAGGGGTTAACCAATTTTCCCACTTTATTATTTTCTAAAAGTGCATATTTCAAGAGAAAATTTCCTTCCGGCTCTCATCGAGGAGGGTTTCCTGCCTCACTCGCTTTGTGAACGATTGTTCAAAGTGGTAGACAGGGCCTCTCAAAAAAAAAAAAAAAAAAAAAAAATTGGATTCAATGATGCTCTATGAGGAGCATACTGTTACCATGCATGCACCATTCTCTGTGAGAAGCGTTGGATTAGGTATTGATGATCTTCTGTAGGACAGCATGGAATAGCAGTAGTAAGATTGTTTTGCTGCTGGAAAACATGGGGCCTTAATTCTGCATGAAAAAAAGGAACACTCAAAGTACATTTATTTTTAATGTTGGAGTGTTCTTTTACCGCACATGAATGAGTTACTGAGCATGTCGACCATCCAGACAGGGGTCCCAAAATCTTAGGGAGCATTAATCTCCATTATGTTCTCTGGTTTAAAGCCTTATTGTTGATAACCTGTTTTAGCCCTTCTGACAGTCCTGGCTGCATGGCACGGTAGCGGTCATATTACGTGAGCATGTTCTTGTTGAGGGTATATTGTGCTGTGCAGTAAATCACTTTTTGAAGCCAACAGCCTCTCTGGGATCGAACGATCTACAGGTATTATTACTAAATGCCAAATATGCTATAGTTATGTTAAATTCTGCTCCTTTCATTTGGGTATTTTGAACTCTGCGAGTGAATTTCCTTGGCTGAGGACTTTATTCACTATCGGCCAAATTGAAACCTTAGTGAGACAAATGGGTACATGCTATTTTCAGTTTGAACTGAATTCTGCTTTGAGAACCGTTTGAAAATAGCTAAGCTGATTTGTAATTGAATGGCAGCAGAACATCTGTTATAGGAAGAAAAAAGGCAAAAGTAGATATTGAGGGGTTTTAGAGCTGCTGTATTTTTATATATTTAAGGGTCATTGGCGTTTTGGTGTTTCATTGTTGGTGGCCTGGCATTGTGAATAGCTGAATTAGCCATGGTATAAAGAAATGCTGCTGATCTTAAAAGGTAACCAATTGACAGACTGTTGGTAATGTACATTTTGTTAAAAAGTCAAAGGCATGTCAAAAATCATTCAACTGCTATTCAGTTCTAACTGAATGATCTTGCTCGGGCAGTATAATTTAGCCACTGATGGATAACTTGTGGAAAATCAGCAATTTTATTTAGAATACAGTTCCCATAATAATTGGTGTATCCCACAGGATGGCTGGACGTTTAAGTAAAGACATGTTCGGATTAAATTGATCATTAATAAACTGATTGGAGGGGTGAACTGTTGAGTTCTTGATTTGGAATATCTAAGTAAAATAATCTTGGGGAAGCCTGGTGTGTAGGTGCCCTGGTCCCCTCTTGTCGTGTTGGCTTCAGTCGAGAGGGGTGGTGTCCTCCCTCTGCCCCCTATCATGGCAGGATATGTGACGTGTCTCTCCAATATCTGGGTAATGTGTTATGGTATTGTTGAGTGTGGTGTATGGATCATTGGGAGTAGGTGGTGTGCGTCACATGACCCCCTTGCCCCATCGAAGCAACGTGTCAGGTGGCACGGCAGTTGTGTGTCCTCTACGGTGATCCCCTCATGGTTCCACAGGTTTCAGGGTATTGGTTGTTGAGGACCCTGTATGTGGAGTACGCACTGTTAGGCTACAAATTGTGATTTGTCTCCTCATCTGTGAGGGTGGTAAGACCACGGTAATTTACCAGATTTTCCGCAGTTGTCTCGTGTTATGGTGCCTCATATGTCTTGTGAACTGCTGCTCACTCCAGGAATACGCTTGCTGGCGGGTGGCAGTGGTGACCGTATTTTTAAACTCAATATTTAATTTCTTTGCACTCTTGGTCATGCAATTTTATCTTTAAGTTTTGATTAAACTGTTAGTGCGGTAACAAAGCTCTAGCACATGAGGGTAAAAAGAAAAATTGTAAGTGCGTTTCTCTCATTGAAGTGTTCCTTGGTCCAAAGGTAGGAAAATGATGCAAGTTAATTTGTAATCTACTGTAAAAGTAAGATAGCTTTGTTTGCATGATTTTATTATTTATAAATATTTTACACTTTCTAAAAATCCAGATTCCAGCTTTTATTAGCCTGTCAAAAACGGTGATAGACTAAATTTGCACTTGGCAATATCCTCATTTAGATAGGACACCTCAAAGTTCAGTTAATTCATTTTCAGCAGCTAAACTGGTTTGAAACAAGTAGTTTTAATAACGTGGAAAAGTGAATTCAGAATTGTCTTTCGAATTCATCATCTGTGTTTCAACAACAGAGCTCAGTCTGTATGTCACAGGTAACTTTAAGTACTTTTTAATGCAGTGAGCAATTATTTAAAAAATTTTTTTTTACTTTTTTACCTTGTCATAACTTGTAATTTTACATCATGTTGAAAGCCACTTTAAGTTAATTCATATGTATGTATATATGCTTTTTTTTAAGTCTTTGTTTAATCTATTGGAATTTCGAAGACTGGTCCTCAACTATGTTCCTCCTGCAAGTGCCCAGGAAATGCCACGTAACCAGAAGGTAATTTTTGTAAAATGCTGAATTGTTTGTTTCTGTTGTCTTCCGTCAGTGTCATTCTGGGGTTCAAGTGTAATTGTTTTTCTTCTAGACTCATCTGTGTGAACTTATAACACCTTTCAATAGATCACAAAATATACCTCCATTAAAATAATGGGGGGAAACAAATAATCTGCTTTTGTGTGCTACTGTCTTCCGCGATTTCTTCAGGTTTGGATGCCTACAAAGTATGCAAAGCACTACTTATTAATTTTACTAGAGGACAAACATTGTGTACTGTACAGGTGATACTTGAAAAATTAGAATATCGTGCAAAAGTTAATTTATTTCAGTAATGCAACATAAAAGGGGAAACTAATATATGAGATAGACGCATTATATGCAAAGCAAGATAGTTCAAGCCGTGATTATGGTTTACAGCTCATGAAAACCCCAAATCCACAATCTCAGTAAATTAGAATTGTGAAAAGGTGTAATATTCTAGGCTCACAGTGTCCCACTCTAATCAGCTAAGTAAGCCATAACACCTGCAAAGGGTTTCTGAGCCTTTAAATGGTCTCTCAGTTTGGTTCAGTAGGAATCACAATCATGTGGAAAACTGCTGACCTGACAGTTGTGCAGAAAACCATCATAGACACCCTCCATAAGGAGGGAAAGCCTCAAAAGGTAATTGCGAAGGAAGTTAGATGTTCCCAAAGTGCTGTATCAAAGCACATTAATAGAAAGTTATGTGGAAGGGAAAAGTGTGGAAGAAAAAGGTGCACAAGCAGCAGAGATGACCGTAGCCTGGATAGAATTGTCAGGAAAAAGCCATTCAAAAGTGTTGGGGACTTTCACAAGGAGTGGACTGAGGCTGAAGTCAGTGCATCAAGAGCCACCACACACAGACGGATCCTGGACATGGGCTTCAAATGTAGTATTCCTCTCGTCAAGCCGCTCCTGAACAACAAACAACGTCCGAAGCGTCTTACCTGGGCTAAAGAAAAACAGACCTGGTCTGTTGCTCAGTGGTCCAAAGTCCTCTTTTCTGATGAGCGCAACTTCTGCATCTCAATTGGAAACCAAGGACCCAGAGTCTGGAGGAAGAATGGAGAGGCACACACTGCAAGTTGCTTGAAGTCCAGTGTGAAGTTTCCACAGTCTGTGTTGATTTGGGGAGCCATATCATCTGCTGGTGTTGGTCTCCTCTTCTTCATTAAGTCCAGGCTCAACACAGCCATCTACCAGGAGATTTTGAAGCACTTCATGCTTCCTTCTGCAGATGAGCTTTATGGGGATTCTGACTTCATTTTCCAGCAGGACTTGGCACCTGCCCACACTGCCAAAAGCACCAAAGCCTGGTTCAGTGACCGTGGGATTACTGTGCTTGATGGGCCAGCAAACTCACCTGACCTCAACCCCATAGAGAATCTATGGGGCATTGCGAAGAGAAAGATGAAACATGAGACCGAACAACGCAGAAGAGCTGAAGGCCGCTATTGAAGCATCCTGGTCTTCCATAACACCTCAGCAGTGCCACAGGCTGATAGCTTCCATGCCACGCCGCATTGAGGCAGTAATTGCTGCAAAAGGGGCCCAAACCAAGTACTGAGTCCATATGCATGCTTATACTTTTTAGAGGTCCGATATTGTTCTATGTACACTCCTTGTTTTATTGATTGCATGTAATATTCTAATTTACTGAGATTGTGTATTTTGGGTTTTCATGAGCTGTAGGCCATAATCATCGCACTTATGACAAATCACGGCTTGAACTATTTTGCTTTGCATGTAATGCGTCTAGCTCATATATATTATTTTCCCCCTTTACGTTGCATTACTGAAATAAATGAACTTTTGAACAATATTTAAATTTTTCGAGTATCACCTGTATATAGACGTAGCAATTCCTTCCGTAGAGATGGACAAAAGCACTAACTGTGATACATACGTTGTCACACAATGATTGTATATCCCAATATATTGTACACAGAAAAATGTCCAATGGATACAGTCCAAAGGATACAACAAAATTCCCTATATAGATAATGTTTTATGCAGTATGGGTGGCTGGTGTGCGTGACAGGGTCAAATGTGGGGTGGTGGGGTGACAGTGTGTGGGGAGTGACAGGGCGAGGTGACAGTGTGGGAGTCACAGGGTGGGTGACAGACAGGGTGAGGGGGTGACAGGGTGAGAGGTGGGGTGAGGGGGGTGACGGGGTGGCAGTGAGGGGGCGACTGGGTGAGGAAAGGTGAGGGGGCAGGCTGAGAGGGTGACGGTGAGGGGTGGGAGAGTGAGGAGGAAGTGAGGGTGACAGGTGGGGTGGAAGTGTGAGAGAGGGGTGACAGGATGAGAGGGGTGACAGGGTGAGGGTGGCAGGGTGAGAGGGGTGACAGGGTGAGGGCAGGGTGAGAGGGGTGACAAGTGGGGTGGCAGGGTGAGAGGGGTGAGAGGTGGGGTGAGAAGGGTGACAGGTGGGGTGGCAGTGTGAGATGTGGGGTGGGGGTGACTGGGTGAGAAGGGAGGCAGGGTGAGGGGGTGACAGGTGGGGTGGCAGTGGGGTGGGATGGGGCACAGTGTGAGGTGGCAGGTGAGGTGGGGGCATGTGGATGGGGTGACAGTGTGAGGGGGGGGCATAGGGTGGGTGACAGGGTGAGGGGGGGTGACAGTGGGTGACAGTGTGAGGTGACAGTGTGAGGTGGCAGGGTGAGGGGGGTCACAGGGGGTGACAGGTGTGGTGCAGAGTGAGGTGACAGGATGAGGGGGGGTGACAGGGTGAGGAGGGGTGACAGATGGGGTGACAGTGTGAGGTGGCAGGGTGAGGGGGGTTGACAGGGTGTTGACAGGGGTGACAGATGGGGTGACAGTGTGAGGGGGTGACAGGGTGTTGACAGGGGGTGACAGTGTGAGGTGGCAGGGTGAGGGGGGGTTACAGGGTGTTGACAGGGGGTGGCAGGGTGAGGGGGGGTGAAAGGTGGGGGTGCAGGGTGAGGTGGCAGGGTGAGGGGGGGGTCAAAATGTACCTTTTTCCCTGGTGGTCCAGTGGGGTCAATCTGTCCCTGGTGGTCCAGGCCTAAGTCGCCTAATTAGAGAGCCATCTCTGACTGTAAGATGCTGAGCAATATAGAACCTATCAAAATGAATAGAAGTCAGTACTCTCCACCTAAACAAATAATCCCTTGGATATATTTTGCTCCTGAAGGGTTAGCTGGCTGCTGCAAATTGCTGTGCAGTATGGATCTTATTATATTTAGCTAATGGATAGAAATCAAAGACCCCCCACCTGAAAGGCATCCTTGGCAAATAGTCACTGACCGTAGAGGTAGCAGCTAAGCCTTCATAGAAACTTCATAAAAATAAATCCACTTCAAGGTCTCTATCTGTAAAAAATTAATAAAATGAAGGGTGAAAGCTACTCCAATGAAAAGTCCAAAAAATCCTAATGAGGAAAGGCTGAACCTTGCATGCTAACTTAAAAGTAACCCTTAACTAAACCGCATTTGAAGAGAGTTTCCCCTCATGGGTATAATGCAGAATCCTTCATAAACTAACCATAGTGTGTACAAAACCGTGCAGTGATCTAAAAAATAGAATAAGCCTATATTTTTTTTTTTTTTTTTTTTAAATCACTGCATGGTTTTGATCACACTATGGATAGTTTACCTCCTACCTTTAATTACAGTATTTACAAGCAGCCTTCATTGCTTTAGAATCCCTTCTACCCCTCCAATACTGCAGAGTTTAATAGCCTCTGTTTTTTCTTTAGTGTGTATTTAAAAGTTTCCTTTTTTCTCTTTTGTTGTGGTTTTGTTAAATTTTTATTATTACTTAATAAAAGGAGTTTTGTTTTTTTAATCATACTGCATAAAACATCTTTATAGAGACTTTTCTGTATGTACTTTTTCATCAGAAAGGTTTGTATTTTGCATCTAACTATATATCTTCGGATATGCACAAGTTTGGTGTATTTTTTTTTTATCTACCATTTCCCTGGCTCCTAAAGGAAGTAAAAATAGAATGTAAATGGTGTTCTTAGTTCTAGAAGTGTCTGTCAACTCTGCTGCATGTTGTGTTTTATAGTAACCCCATGCTCGCAAAGGTTATGGACAAAGTACACGTGAATGTCAAACCTTGCAATTGCAGTTTGTCATTGGGTTTGTTTTTCTCAGTCAATACTGGGTGTTTATGTAGTTAAGTAAAATCATTTTGCTTTTGTGTATGAGCCATCTTCTGTAATATGTATCATTTATTTCTTCCCCAATGCAGGAACACAGGAATTTGCCTTTTATGCGTGAGTTGAGGTTTCTTTTTTCGCTCCTTGTCAGCTCTAAACGGAAATATGTGGATCCATCAAGAGCTGTTGAGATACTTAAAGATGCTTTCAAATCAAATGATTCACAGCAGGTAAACAGATATTCCACATGCACCTACTGTGCGGTACATGAACTGGTGATTACAAACGTTGTTTTGTAATTTAATATGACTACTCTCACTATATGGAAATGGCTAGGGATGATACTGGTCATACCTGCAATATCTTGTGGATTAAACCCATTGGAACCACACAAATTCTCAGTGGGAATCGTATGATGGACTTCGTCAAGACAAATAATTTAATTATATGATTTGTCTTGTGTGCTTAAGTAATATGCTGTACCAAGCATTTAAATAGGAACGTTAAACTATTTGTATAATTCAGACTAGATTGATACTTCCATAAACTATTTTATTTCTAGTCAACCACAATAAGTGATCACCCTAACCCAGTGATGGATAAAATAACAGAGTTGCCTCTAGCAAGAGTAATTAAGCACTGAACCGATTTTAGAGTTTAAAAAAAAAAAAAAAAATGCTAGTGCATTTTGCATTTAATATCTTCTCTTGATATGCATGTTTCTGTTTTGATTTACGATTCATTTCTTGGGTTCCATTGCTTATCTGTTCACCACATCATGCTTATGGGAAAAATGAACTTGAGCCGGGAATCCCTGACTCCTAAAAATTTTACTTTTGATGCATGTTTTTTGAGCATTCTAGCTACAACTCAAGGCGATGTCAGTTTACCCAGTTTGCATTTCCTCATAGTAGCCTTTATCTCTTTACTAGTCTGTAATAGTAAGCTTAAAGGAACACTATAGGGTCAGCAACACAAACATGTATTCCTGACCATATAGTGTTAAAACACAATCTAGCCTTCCTGGGCCCCCTTACCGGCTAAATATAGTCAATTCTTACCTTTATTCAAGTCTGCTGGTGCTGGTTCTGGCCCTGATCTGCCTACTTGGATGACATCATCAGAAGTGATGATCTCATCAAATCACAATGCTTTTCCTGAAAAGACAGCATTTACATTTAAAAAGCCTGCATTTACTGACTATACTCACCAGAATAACTACAATTAGCTGTAGGTATTCAGTTGACTAGTGTCCCTTTTTGTATATGTGCTGTAAATATTCAGACATGTCTGTGAGTAAACAAACACTAGTGTGTTTTTTTTGTTTTTTGTTTTTTTTTGTTCCCCCTTCTCTTATGTTTCATGTGTTCCTTCTACCAGCAAGATGTAAGCGAATTCACTCACAAACTACTGGATTGGCTAGAAGATGCTTTCCAGATAAAAGCAGAAGAAGAAAGGTAATAGAAGTATCGTAAATATTTTAAATGGCTACTTTCTTTCTAATGCTAAATGTATCCTTCAGGGGAACATTAGTTATTTGTACATGGAGTGTAGGAGTCTGTCTGGAGCTGCAGTCAAGTTTTAGGATTTTGGAAGTCCATTTATTTAAATTTAATTATTTTAATTTAGTTAGACCTGTAGCTACACTTGAGGAAGGTCAACAAAGGATCAGTATTTGTGTTAAGTGTTATATGTACTGTAGTTCTATAACATGCAGTGAGTAACTTCCTGTGCTTTGTCTTGTTTAAATAAGCCAATTGTTTGTCTTCAAAGCATGGTATCAGGACAAATTTTGAAATCTTGGTAAATAAATTTGTACCTCACTGGCACCCTGATCATATCTATTGCAGTCCAACATTTGTTGGTTGTTCGTTTTTTGTTTTTGTGTTCAATTCACAGAGAAATACCAGATGATATGATCAATAATACAATACGCATACAGTAATATATTGGCCTACAGATGATTAGTTTTTGCATTATGAATGACAGAGTAGAGACTGATTTTTTTAAAATTTTATTTAGTATGGATAAAATGTTAGCATTACTATACACATTTTAATCAACACTCAAAAGAAAACCGTATAAAAAAATTGACATGGCACAGTTATACTAATGATGCATACTAAATTATGCCTAAAGATTATGAAAATATGAAGTATAACTGCTTAGTATTATGTCTCACTACAACAATTTATAGGTTCCATTGTATTCAGATTTTCCTGAACATAGCTAAACAACCTTGCTCAGATTTCAGTTTTGGTTCCTGCAGCAAACACATCTTAAGGAGTCTATTAATAATTTTAATTTAGCAATTAAATATATGGAGAAAAAAAAAACTTAAAAGAGAAGAGATTTTAAATTTAGTAGCCAAAATGACAATGTAGTCCCATTTTGCCTTTTATTATTGGACTCCATTTCTTAACGGTTGCATATGTACCGACCTCTCCAAGTGTTTGGCACATGGCATAGTGATAAATAGTGCCTCTTGTTTAATCACGTGATTTCTAATAACATTCTAAAAAAGCTGAGAGCTCTTTGTTCAGTGTTTGATATTCATCAATGTTCACTGACAGTTCTTATTACATGGTTGGGGCAGGTGGTAGGGAGTTTTTTTAGTGTGTGTGTGTAACTTTTTTTTGTTTGTTTATTTTTGCAAGTTATTTTAATTTAGCCGTAATTGGTTGATCAACCTAGTGCCAAGAGTGACCTGGCCATGTTGGGAGCCTAGTTATCGTGTTTATATATTCTGTGCTACAGGTTTATTTTAGTGCCCCTCCTCTTCTTTGTTTACTTGGCTTTTCTTTTTATAGTTTCTTTGTGTTACTGCACATGTTAATGTTACAAGCCTCCCACTGTGCTGGCCTGGTTGCTGTAATTAGCTGTTTCACTGCTTAGTACTTCAGTGAGGGTCTACGGTGCTGCCTTTGAGCTATTTAAATTTTCTGACAATTGAAGAGCTAAGTGACATCCACATTGCACTTAATGGAAGAGTAAAACGTAGCTACAATGACATGTCCAAGCATTTACTCTGCTCTGTATAAAGAATGTTATTCAAGAGCAACTGGCGTTGTTTACTTTGTGTTTGTCCGCTTATTATTTTTATTTTCATTTGAGTTTTGTTTTTGTGCCTTGCCTAACTCCAGAGCTGACTCCTCTTTACCCGTCAAATCTCTGATATAACTTTAATTACCAGTGGTTTTAAGTCATGGTAAAGTGTAATATATAGTATAAGGTACACACTTTATGTACTTTATATTTATAAATATGGTGAGTACTCAGATACCCTAAGCAGGGTTCTTCAAGCACCCAAGATCTGCTGTCCCGTTACTTGTATAAATTATAAAAAGATCCCAAACTCTACTAATCTTAACAAGCATTACTCTATTTGCTAGTACACGTCAGCAGTGACAATAAAGTTTAGGTTTCTTAAAACATTCTCCAGGGATTTGGTCCATGACGCTTCTGTTGCATCACAAGCTGATGATTTTGTGGGCTATGTATTCATACCGCAAACCTACTATTACTCCTCCTCCTTAAAGCTGTTTATTGAGAGTCAAGACATTGGAGTAAAATTAAGTCACCACTGTTCTAGAGGTACTTTAAAATGATGGGAGCATAGTTATTTGGCTCATTATCCTGTTGTAAGTAACTGTTGATGAAGAAAAGCATGAAGACTTTAAATTAGTTAGAGCAGCTCTGTCAATAAAAATTTTTTTTTATTTAATTTGCTTCTAAATAAGGTTTTAGCCTCCATTTACATAAGGAAAAATAGGACTGCTTTTCCATATGTAAAGCAGTCAAGTTGACAAAGCTTAATTAAGCAAATTCTGTTCAGTTTACTGTCAATTTTACCCACAATTTATCAGTAAAATCAGTTCCACAGTAGGAAAAACAGACAACATGGGGCAGAGGAGAACAAAATGGCAGCACACAGATATTAAAATGATGCCTAGAAAAGAAAAGATAAATATAAATGTAGGAAAGAGGCGAAAGGGGTATAATGACTTAGATACAGGGAACGTTTGGAAATTAAAATCAAAATAGGGAAAGACAAAAACATGATGAGGGCACTTTGAAGTGCCTCTAGTGGCTGTCTGACCACCAATAGAGGCATTCTGATGGCCACATGTAAACATTGCTTTTTCTCACAAGCAGCAGGGATTGTATTTGTACCAAAACCATCCCTTAAGTACTTTAAGTGTTCTGAGTGTTCGTTAAGTGATTGTTTTGCTTCTTGCGTTCCACTTGCCTTCGTGTCTAATGTCTAATCCTATCCAAACTTAAAGGAAGAGATCTGAAATATGTGAGCAACTGGTTTTGAATATGGCAATATGTGTGTTTAATGTCAATATTTGTTAGTTTGCTTGTATGCAATAGCCAAATATGATACTGTAAGGTACTATTTAGACTTTTACAGGACTAATTTTCATAATCATCTTAAGTGTTCTAATTCTCACCATTTGTAGAATAAATCTCTAACTAGTGTTATGTTGAACTCTGTAGAGCCTCTGTTCACACCTTTATTACAAGTACATATGGGCTTCTGAAATGAAACATTTTAATGTTTAACGTCCCCTAAGCTACATGGCTTCACACACCAAATATAAATATGTATGTTGTTTAGCCATTTGCCTTATATTTTATTGATTACACAATTGTGTAAATAGTGCATTGAACACAGATTATTCTTATTGTTATTGTTTTACAGCAAATCCTCAAACTACTGGTCTTATCTACTAGAGATATGACAAATATTTTTATCTCCTCTCATCCTCCCAAATTTTCCTGTGTTTTACCACCCATGTGTCCTTCGCAAAGCTCTTCTCAATCCCCTTCTTCCCTTGTGTTTCTTCTTAACACCCCTGTCTTGTCTTTCCCCATAATTCCATTTTCTCACACCAATGTTACAGTCTTCAAATACTGGCTTAAGTTGTGTTAGTGTTTTTATTTTGTATTTTTTTGTGTCTTTATTTTATTTTTTTACTCCTCGCTGTAGATGTGTTCAGCTCAAAAATATTGTATTTTGTACAGGTTGCATAGCCAACATACATGTCTTATTTTTTTTTTTTTTACAGAGATGGAGAAAAGCCAAAGAACCCAATGGTGGAATTATTTTATGGGCGATTTCTGGCAGTGGGCGTGCACGAAGGTTAGTGTGTCAACTATTTTTAAAGGGATACTATAGGCATCAAAACAACTCTAGTTTAAAGAAGCAGTTGGATCATGAGCCTGCAGTCTCTGATCTGTACACCAAAACTGCTTTATTAAGCTACAGTTGTTTTGGTGCCTATAGTGTCCCTTTAACTTTTTTTAATTTGGGTGGATATACAATGTAATCATGACTTTATATCCTTTTTAATACATACACAGAATAACATTTTCCTTGCCTTTTAAAATATATAATCAGTTGAGATTGTGCACAATTCATCAAAAGTCTTATTAAACCTTTAAGGACCGAGGACGTACTAGGTACATCCAACAAAAAACAGTTCTTAATGACGGCGGACGTACCTAGTACGTCCTCAAAGTCCTTCTTACTTACCCAATCGCCGCCGTTCCCCTGCTGGCGATCGGTGTTCCTCCCGGTCTGGGGGGGACTTCCAGACAGTCCCTCCTCGCCAAATTAGGCCCCCACAGGCCATGTGATTGCTCTGGAAGAGCGGTCACATGGCCGCAATAGGTGTCCATAGTGCTGCCTGCGCTAAATATAAAAAATAAATAATAAAAAATAAAAAATGTAAAAATAGTAGTTTTTTTTAAATTATATGTAATTTAATTCTAACTGGATTTTGATATAAATAAATAAATATATATCTATCAAAATACACTTAGAATGAAGTTGTGTGTGTGTGTGTATATATATATATATATATATCAAAATACACTTAGAATGAAGTTGTGTGTGTGTGTGTGTGTGTGTGTGTGTGTGTGTGTGTGTGTGTATATATATATATATATATATATATATATATCTCTATATATCTATATCTCTATGTATGTGTATATATAATTAAATAAAAATACGAAAAATATATATCCATATACATAATTACAAAAATATACACGTAGACTTCAAATATATGAGGGACCTGCCTGACAACCCAGGCTGAAAGTCCAGAGAATTTAATTTGCTAGCACTGTATTTTACCCTGTAATTTTCCATGACACACTAAAACCTGTACATGGGGTGTACTGTTTTACTCGGAAACTTTGCTGAAAACAAATATTCGTGTTTAAAAAAAATGTAAAACATATCACAGCGATGATATTGTCAGTGAAAGTGATCATTTTTGCATTTTTCACACACAAACAGCACTTTCTTAGATGATATCATTGTTGTGATACATGTTACTGTTTTGAAAAACTAATATTTGTGTTCAGCAAAGTCTCCCGAGTATAACTGTACCTCCCATGTACAGTTTTTATAGTGTTTTTGAAAGTTACAGGGTCAAAAATAAGGCTTGATTTTCCATTTGTTCACATTGAAATTTGCCAGATTGGTTATGTTGCCTTTGACAGCGTATGGTAGTCCAGGAATGAGAATTACCCTCACGACTGCATACCATTTGCAAAAGAAGACAACCGAGGGTATTGCAAATGGGGTATGTTCCGCCTTTTTTAGTAGCCATTTAGTCACAAACACTGGACAAAGTTAGCATTCATAATAGTTTTTTGCATTTTTAACACACAAACAAATAAAAATGCTAACTTTGGCCAGTGTTTGTGACTAAGTGGCTACTAAAAAAGACTGGACATACCCCATATTGGATACCCTGGGTTGTCTACTTTAAAAAGAAATATGTACATGTGAGGTGTGAGTCAGAGATTTATGACAGATAACAGTGTTACCATGTCACTATTAATACATTTTAAAAAGGATATATTTTGAAACCGCAATGTTCTTAAAATTTAGAAACTATATAGCACGGGTGTTTTTTTGGAGGTTGTAGATGTGTAACAGATTTCATCATATTTTCTAAAAAAAAATTTATAGTAAATTATATGATATGATGAAAATAATGGTATGTTTAGAAAGAACATTTAATGACGAGAAAAACAGTATATAATATGTGTGGGTACTGTAAATGAGTAAGAGGAACTTTACAGCTAAACACAGTAGAAATGTAAAAACAGCCATGGTCTTTAATGGTAAGAAAATTGAAAAATGTTCTGGTCACTAAGGGGTTACGTATCGAGTTGAAATTAATGCATTAAATGCCATGCTGTAAGTCAGAGTTCTATCTAGGCCTATTGTGCAAGCTGTTAAAGTTGCAGTGTCACTGGGGGATTTGTGTAATTTGCAAAGACAATGGTGACATCGCCGCTGGGGGAAAGAACAGTAAGTGGTGAGTTCTTCTTACCTGAACCTGTTCCTCGCATGCACCGCCATCCTTTTCCGGATAGCTCTCTTCTGCTCATGGAGCTTCAGTTACCAGGAGCCGATGTCATTATTTCATCTCGCGCAAACATGAGTACAGCAGTGAGGTCTGTGGAGGACACCGCAGGATCTTACTTCGATAGAGCCAATTTTCCTGTAGCCATCACTGGTGACGGCTGGGGGATTCACACTTCTTGAATGGGTGTCAGTCATAGGAAAAATACTGAGACAAAGTCCCTGCTCTGTTTCAGTATATCTTTTGACAGGGTTGAAATTTCAGTGAAATGCCAACATACTCAATATGAGCATTTCATAAAGATTCTATCTTTATGAAAAACTAATTTTGCAGGGAAGTGGATGAAAGTGCTGCTTTATTACAGTGTAATCTTACTGAGTTACTTGAGCACAGACGGAGAGTGACAGTGTTCTGTATGTGATGTACTGCCTAATGTAAGAGCTGTGACAAGTACATTTATACTCTTTAGCATTCTTTAATTATGAGAGATCGTACAAGGAAGGTGTATGTACAGGAGCTAACTAACTTGCCATCTCCTACATACACCACTCAGCATTTCAGATGGCCACAAACCGTAGTAGTACATGTGGCTTCCAGATAAATGGTAATATTTAATTAAAGGAATTTAGCCATGACTGTTCATTTTAAGATTGCTTATGAAATGTCTATTGTGGGGATATTTATGGGATGATAATATTAAACAGTCGAGAATTGCCCACTATTTCAATTCTCTTAGATCTTAGAGATCGTTTATCATGTAAGTGAAATGTATTCCATACAAATAAAATCACAATTTGTTATAAAAATAGATTTAATTTATTGTAACAATTAATTATAATATTAGGCAGCATGCATGATAATAATCAGTGAATATTTAGTATAAAATAAGTATGCAATACAATGGAATGGCTATACAAGTTCCAATGGCTAATAGCATCAACTGTCACTTAATAAGATTTATGAGGGTACTTCACAGACAAAAGTAAAGCTTCACACAGTGAAAAGCCATAAAACCTTGGCTAACAGTTAAATCAACTGAGTAACCCTTTCAATGCTGGCTAGATCCTCCTAGGCATATAATAACCTATTCTCATGTAATTTTCAATTAAAATAACATACGAACCAGCTCATTAATCATTTCCTGGAACCATCCAATAAGCATAATCTACCAGATTCTATAAGCCGAATTTTAATTTGCCTAAAAAGATATCTTATCTTATATTAGAGCAAATCAATACACCTGGATAAAAACAGCGGTATGCTAACACGTGATAATATCACATTAATATATAATTATTCTTAATTCCACCTGCAGAATGGAATGTTTATAACTATATATTCTTTAGTTAACTAAGATTTCTAAATATTGAAATCGGACCGTGATTTATCCAGTCATATATCATGCTATTAGTACATTTTAATTAATTTAAATTAATTAAATAAACCCAGCATAATTACCAGTTATGTAGATATTCTCATCAGATGAGCAGGTAGTCCCAGAAATATGATTGGTTGTATGGAGGTGCGTGAGTGATAGAGAAAAGTGATGTTGGTTAGAAAGTCAGAGTAAAATTCTAAGTGTCAAGGAGTTGTGTCCAAGAGAGTTTAAGAGTAGAGTGTTAGTCCCAGAGAGTGTTTCTTGAGTCTCTCTCTCTCTGCATGTCCAAATCTGATTGCCCAAACTCCAACTCCCTCTCTCTACCAACTAACCTCTCTCCCCTTTGTCCTAACTTTTAAAGGGCCAGACTCTCTGTACGTCATTAGTTGATAAGCCAATAGGAAACTGAAGATGGGTTCAATCGATGGATCGCAGTTTAGGTATTTGGTCCATAGAGGGCAGTCTTGCCTAACTAAACCTTCTTATCGAGGAAAGAGTTAACTTTTCCTGATGACGATTTTGACGTCATTTGGCTTATCTAAAATGACTACCATAACTTAGATTTGCTGTCAGTTCAAAGGGTTTGTCTCAGTCTTTGTGGCAACTACTTTGAGCGTAATTTGTAAAGTTGACAGTTCTAAACTCAATTTCACCCCTTACTACAATGGGACCTTGTAAAATTTAGAAAGTAAAACTAATTACTTAGTCTTCTCTGTCACTAGTGTCTGTGTTTATATAATGCATTCCTTAGCTCAGACTCAGTGGTTAGTGAAATCAAGGAAATTATGTGTCTTTGTTATCCTGAAGATAGCCAAAATGGAGTCTGCTCTGTTCTGAGTGACTCTGGCAATATATACTTTTAATTTCTTTCTTAGCACAAAATGTCTGCCGATATAAATATTCTGACACTATGCAAATCAAACTTTGTATGAAATATTACCAGTTAAAGAAAATATGCATAATTACTGAACTGTTTCATCCTATGGGGGCTTTTATTGAAATCTGATCTCAAACAGCATAACCAAAAAAAGGGGCAGTCTTTGAGAATGCCTTGTGTGACAAAAAGGTCACATAATGTAGTAATGAATACATTTGCCTGTTCAACTGACTTAACTGTGACGGTTTCAACCAATCGGAGTTCAGCAAATAGGACATTTAACCAGCATTGTTTAACCCCATTACATCCATCTTGCTATTTAAATTAGATAGAAGGGGTGATGGTGACTTTATATCTACACTCTTTTCTCCTCTCAGTGAAGACTCAAATATTCTTCAAATCATTGTGTATTTAAACTGGCTAATATAGCTGGCTATAGTAACATGTGTAACTGTTTGGACAAGGTGGCGATGGAAGCTTGACAGAAAACTATCCAATCAATGGCTTCAACTGTTGTTTTAGCTTAAGACCTTTCTCACTATATTTATATAAAGCTTCACCATCTCCGCTTGATGCATACTGGAGGCTATTTGGAAGTGTCATATTTGGCTTAACCTACAGTATTGTTTACTAATTGTTGCCTAGCAAATCTGTCATAATCCTATCTTAATGATTGTATACTGTTTCTTTTAGGGGTGGTGGGGTTGTTAAAGGGGAATAAAAATATATGTAAAACTGCCATTGTCATCATAACCATTGTTTTGGTAAATATGTCAAACTTTGCTATTTTATGCTAAGGAAAGAAATTTGAGAATACAGAGATGTTTGGACAGTACCCTCTCCAAGTGAATGGCTTTAAGGATCTGCATGAGTGCCTGGAGGCAGCTATGATTGAAGGTGAAATCGAATCTTTGCATTCAGAGAACTCTGGCAAATCCGGTCAAGAGGTGAGAGATAAAACCAACATGTAACCAGCTACGCAGTTATCATGGCCAAAACAGTTTTTCACATTTGTGTATTTTGAGACATTTATTTTATTTGTATTATATATTTTTCTTCTTCTACACACTGTCAGAGTGTGTATCAAAACATTTTATATTTCTTTTTTCTTTTTTTCTTTATTTTATTCCCTCTGCAGCACTGGTTCACGGAACTCCCACCTGTGTTAACTTTCGAGCTTTCCCGTTTTGAGTTCAATCAAGCACTAGGAAGGCCGGAGAAGATTCACAATAAATTGGAATTTCCCTCATGCTTGTATATGGACAGGTAAAGAGTTAGTGGGCAGCTGGCTTAATAGGAATACATTTTGTTTTATTTGATTGCCTTCTTTGCACATATGTAGTAAGGTTTCATGACACTTTGTTCAGTTAATAATGGATAAAAACTCAATAGTGATTACCAGAGGACATTCTGAAAGTGACCAGTGAATAAGAGGGACAATGGCTTCAGGTGCTTAACCGCAAGTTGTCCATGTGCTGTGATCAATGGATGGACCCTTTGGTCTGGGTTTACCGTAATCTTCCTACTTTTATCTCCTCCTGCAAAACCCTATTAGCCTGTGTAAACTGTTTATACCACTAATGGTGTTTATCCCAAAAGCCACACAACCCATAGTCTAATTCGCAAACTGTGTTGGTTTACTTTGTGTCTGTGAAATCTACATTGCATTAGTATCAACCCTTACCATGCCTTTCATAGTTTAGTCTTGTAACTGCTCCTCACCCAGTTAAGCCAAATGTCATTTTGGCCATTGTGCAGTTCTGAGGAAGTTAAAATGGCAAAATACTTTTATTGGTTATATTAATTATATTCTAGTTCAGATTTTTCTCTTATACAACTTTTGCAAAATGGCTGAACAAAGCAAAAGTATGTTGTACTTATTTACGTATTTTTATTTATATATTGGCAGATACATACACAAAAACAGAGAAATCACTAGACTGAAACGTGACGAGATAAAGAGACTAAAAGAGCATCTTACAGTGTTGCAGCAACGGCTTGAACGGTACAGTGAAATTACAATTGCATATGGAATGATATGCAGACTTGTCTGTGTGTGTGTATATGTGTATATAAGTGCCTTGAAGGAAAGCACTCACAGGACTCGATGTGATTCAAAAAATAGTGCTTTTTTATTGCAGCAACATAATTTTCACATGAAATGTGTCAACGTTTCAGTCCAACTTTTATCAAGACAATTCAACAGTGATACAAACAACCTTTAAATATACAATGATCACATGTTCATTGGAGGGTGAGGTGATTGGAAGCAAATTAGTGATGTCATAATTGACGTATCTGTTTGCAAACATCATTATTAGGGTAACTGGTGAAATCCTCCACAGGAGTCAAACGAAATAAGAAAATAAAAAATAAAAATAGAAAAACATGTGCAACATTTGTAAACATATATATATATATATACAACTATCTACATAGTACTGTGTAGATAGCTGTATATGTGTTTAAACTATGTAGATAGTTGTATATATGTTTACAAATGTTGCACATGTTTTTGTTTTTGTTTTTCTTCTTATTTTTGTGGAAACCCCCACCTGTGGACGTCGGGCCCTCATACCACCCTCATGGAGTCTGTTTCTGACCGTTTGAGCAGACACATGCACATTTGTGGCCTGCTGGAGGTCATTTTGCAGGGCTCTGGCAGTGCTCCTCCTGTTCCTCCTTGCACAAAGGCAGAGGTAGGTCCTGCTGCTAGGTTATTGCCTTCTCCACGTCTCCTGATGTACTGGCCTGTCTCCTGGTAGCGCCTCCATGCTCTGGACACTACGCTGACAGACACAGCAAACTTTCTTGCCACAGCTTGCATTGATGTGCCATCCTGGATGAGCTGCACTACCTGAGCCACTTGTGTGGGTTGTAGACTCCGCCTCATGCTACCACTAGACTCCGCCTCATGCTACCACTTTCACTAGAGTGAAAGCACCGCCAGCATACAAAAGTGACCAAAACATCAGCCAGGAAGCATAGGAACTGAGAAGTGGTCTGTGGCCACCACCTGCAGAACCACTCCTTTATTTGGGGGTGTCTTGCTAATTGCCTATAATTTCCAGCTGTTGTCTATCCCATTTGCAGAACTGCATGTGAAATTGATTGTCACTCAGTGTTGCTTCCTAAGTGGTCAGTTTGATTTCACAGAAGTGTGATTGACTTGGAGTTACATTGTGTTGTTTAAGTGTTCCCTTTATTTTTTTGAGCAGTGTATATTTTTTTTAAATTTTATTATAACATTAGCCTTTCCGTGTTTGTCTTCTTAGCCGCCAGAGTATATTCATGATTTTTCGTGTACTTCTCTTTTGCTCTCCAAGTGGCACCGATGGGGGAACAGTAGACTTTTTCTCACACAAGATTTGCCATAGGTTTTATGAGCCTATGCAATTTTAACCTGTTTGTCTTCTTAGCCGCCAGAGTATATTCATGATTTTGTGTGTACTTCTCTTTTGCTCTCCAAGTGGCACCGATGGGGGAACAATAGACTTTTTCTCACACAAGATTTGCCATAGGTTTTATGAGCCTATGCAATTTTAACCTTTAATGACTAATAAATTAACTATTATGTTTTGTTATGGAATTGCCAAACACTCATAAAGAGGTTAAGGGGTCACAGTGATACAGTAATGTTACATGTTACTCTGTTTTACTCTATAAGCTTTAACTGCCTTATGCAATGTAACACTTTCGCATTAAAAATGTTGGTTGAAGTCTCTGAATTCCAGGCAGAGGCCCAATATATGTCAACTGTTCCTAAATGATTTGGCTTTTACCCGGGTCCGATTTAAGGACAGTCAAGTCAATGTAACTATTACAGTAAGCTTTATGTGGAGCAGTTGCACAGACAAGGCAACTGAACCTACAATACATTTCATTTTAACACAAGTATTTCATGCCATAAATGCATAAATTTACTTTATTATGTGATAACTTTTATTGCAATGTTTGCTTATTTCGAAATCTCTTATTGTCATCATGCACTTACATGCTTTCAATAACTTTCAGGTACTTAAGCTATGGTTCTGGCCCCAAACGTTTCCCGTTGGCAGATGTGTTACAGTATGCCCTTGAGTTTGCTTCTAGCAAGCCTGTTTGCACTTCCCCCGTGGATGATATTGATACAAGTGCCCCACCTAGTGGTTCTGTAGGAACACAAACCATGCAAAGGTGAGTGTAGTTTGTGTGTGTGCACATGCATATATGTGTATTTCTATCCTGTTTTTTCTTTTCATGTTTAACATATGTTTGTTTTGTTTTTTGTTTGTATTCATTTACCTTTGTTTTTATTTAATTTATTTTTAGATATCCAGATAGTGTTTCAAGCAAAGGCTGATTAATCAAACTTAAACTGTTGTACATGACATTTTTTTAAATCAGTTTGAGTTTCTGTCTGGTCCTTTTTATTAAAGGTCCAGAAATACAGTGTGTAGAAAAAAGCATTTAATTTATTTTGTTCAAATATTCTTAATGAATACCTGCAACTGGTTAGAGACCGCCACATATTTAGAGGGACACCATAGGCACTAAATCAACTTTTAGCTTAATGTGCTGGTTGTGGTGTTTAGCTCATGCCCCTGTAGTCTCACTGCTCAGTTCTCTGCCATTTTAGAGTTAAATCACTTTTATACAGTCCTAGCCACACCTCTCTGCATGCAACTTACACAGCCCTCCTAAACACTTTCTTTAAAAGGAGTTCTGAGGTTTATACTTGCTTTGTTGCAAATTTTGTTTAATTTAGAATGTTTTATGTTCTGCTGTCAACAGCCTTCTAGACTCTGCAGAAGCCTCCTGTGTGTGATTAAAGTTCAGTTTACAGAGCAGAAGATAAAAACTTCTAAAGCAAGTCAACATCAGATTGAAAATGAAACCATTTTTTTAATGCAGTCTGTGTCAGTCACAGCCAAGGGAGGTGTGGTTAGGGCTGCAAAAACAGAAACAAATGTAATTTAACTCCTAAATGGCAGAGAATTGTGCATTGAGACTCCAGAAGCATGATCTATACACCAAAACTGCCTTCATTAAGCTAAAGTAGATTTTGGTTGTATTGTGCATGCTATTTTCAAACCATTTCTTATATTCTAAACTATGTTTTACTTTACTGCCACAACCAACCACTTATCTTACGTTTAACATCCACCTAGCACCATGGACATTCAGGGGCCTTCCTCCTCCACCGAGACACAACCCAGTCAGCGTTCTGTGATTCACAAGCCTTTCACACAATCACGGATTCCTCCTGACATGCCTATGCACCCTGCTCCACGTCACATTACAGACGAGGAGCTGTCAGTATTAGAGGGATGTTTGCATCGTTGGAGAACTGAAGTGGAAACGGATACAAGAGGTATTGTCATAAAACCAGGAGGAATATGTTGTGAATTTGAAAAGAAGTTAATGTAAATACTAGAATACTTCCTGCTTGTAAATAAGATCGGGAAACCACAAACAGAATCGTGTTCAAGGATGTGGAGATAACGTGGGAATAAGTAGTGTAATATAGAAAAAATATCAAACAAATTATGTTAAAGATTGCATTTGAATTCTCAAAGGTGTTTTTCTACCACTTTTCGATATAAACTATTTCAGTGCATTAATCTGCGTCAAATACATAATTTCCTCTTATCCCATAAGGTATACATAATTGGTTTATATATTTTGAAGATCTTTAGGCAAGTTTGTCAGGAAATTAGAACCTTACATATCCACAAGTTTTTAACACATTTTGTTATTTTTCATATGAGTGTAATTTAATTTAGTAGAGGTTTGTTTTAGCAACCATGTGTCCTTAAGCACCATTCTGGTACCGAACACCACAATCTTCAGAAAACATGTTGAACAATGAAATAAATATGGGTTAATTATAAACTATTCACCAACAAAGCTTAAGCAAGAAAATCACAAGTCACATGCAGGGGACTAACCTGACATTATAAATGCTTGTTCGCATTTGTAAACTTTACAAAGCTACTTTTTTAACTTGGTGACAGTTATGGATTACTGAAATCCTGTCTTGTTTGTTAAATTAATTCTGCTGAAATTGTTTTCATTTATTTATTTTTTTGTGTAAAGATTTGGCATTCAAATGCCTGTTCTAATATTTGTTTTCATCATTTTCATTGAAACCTCTTAATGTTATCAGCTGAATTAATATTAATAATATATAATTTTCTTTAGACTTGCAGGAGAGTATAGGCCGAATACATCGAACCATAGAACTGATGTACTCTGACAAGCTGATGACGCAAGTAAGTGGAATTAATTATGATAATTGTGCTTGGCTATTATTTTTATATTCTGAACATTCTAAAGTTTGCATTAATGTTTCTGAATATTTCTTCATGGAAGGGTTTATTCACTAGTCAGGATGTTGGCATCCTATTAAAAATAAAAAAATAAAAAAGTCTGTCCAGACACTGGCTGTTTGATATTTAAAAGTGCATGATTTCCAAAGTCAAGTACTAAACTAATATTTGATTTTGACCTCTTTTTTATTTTTTTTATTTTTACAGGCTACTATCACAACCAATTAATTTTGCATCATCCTTTTAAGATCTAAGTACATTATAGTAGCTTAGCAGTTTAGCAACATGTTGCATTTTTTGGTGCTCAATGTCTCACTGGGAACTATTTTTAGTTTTTTTAAATTTGCTTTATTTTGGTTTTATTGCGTGTCACTTTAGAATGGGTCACCATGTAATTAGCTCGTGTTTACAGAAGGCTATTGGATGACTGCAAATTATACCACTCTTAGATAAAAAGATACCAGTTTAAAACAAGTCTTAGCTGGTATACCTCAATAAATCTTCTCTGATCACACACCAAGACAATATGTTACAGCCCACCGCATTAGTCATCTGCATTCCATGTTCTGTTGATATTCCTAAAAAATGAGGGGGGCTTTTGGTTAAAGATGCCCTTATTAAAAATTTTTTAAAAGAAATCTTGTTTATTTCATTGATCACGATTATGTTCTTTATTGCGTTTGTCACCATCTTGTCCTTCATCCTTAGGTTCCCTACAAGTTGCATGCTGTGCTCGTGCATGAAGGCCAAGCAAATGCAGGACACTACTGGGCATATATATTTGATCACCGTGAAAAGAGGTGGATGAAATACAATGATATTTCTGTTACAAAATCCTCCTGGGAAGAATTAGAGAGAGACTCTTTTGGGGGTTACAGGAATGCCAGTGCATACTGTTTGATGTATATCAATGATGGAGAACAGCATTTAATACAAGGTAATGCTCATTATATGTTGTATTTTGTCATTATGTCGATATGTACATAAACTCTTAACAAAGCCAACCTACAGATTACTGTTGCGGTTATGATGAAAGAGTCTCTGGATTCTGTCTTTTCTATTTTTTTATAATCTATTTTTGAGCAGTTTGACAAATCTATCCCAACCAGATTCCAGTTTCCATCACTGATTACCCAGGTTTTTTAATAGATTTCAATAAAGGCTTTTTTATTTTTTTGGCAACTACACTACTGTTGAGATTGGACTGGGTATTTACCCTCTGGGCGGTCTTTTATATAAGACATCCATTTTTGGGTTTTTTTTCTTCCTTTTTTCTACAGATTCCAGTTTCTTTACTGCCTCCATGATAATTGCCCAAGTTTGGATGGCAGTGATAGGCTCTGAGCACTGGGGAACTCCCTTTAATATGAAAGCTATAAAATAATATTCGTTTTGTATGCACAATACTGTGTAACATAGTGCATCATTAAAAAAAACCAAAAAAAACGTAATTTTGTTTTAATTTAAATCTTCCGATGATCCTTTAGCACTCTCTTCTGGATTATGCAAAGCATTGTTAGCAGCACCTGCTCATACGTCATTATACTTCTTTTCTTTCCTGCTAGAGATTATTTCTTTACAAATATACCATTGTTGATGTATTGGCTGCACAAAGGCAATAAAGTTCTTGTGAGTGTTTTGGAAATTGCCTTTGTTTTGGAGAGCATTAGTGTAAAATTAATACTTTTGTCAACTCAAAGCTTCAATCAGTTGGTCTTTTGTAATTTTATAGCATGTGGAACGTTATTCATGTTATCATGTTGCTTCACATAGCTTGAGTGGTTGATTTAAATCCTAAGGATGTTTATTTATCAGATCACATTCCTTGTGTTGTGTGGATATGTAGTGATAACCTAAGGTATTGTCAAAGAAAGTTCTATATGTAATATTAAACGGAAGGCTGGTAGAAATCGGCAAAGGAATTAGAAATTTTCAGAAAGAAAGTTCAGAAAACTGTAAACCTGAAACTCGTTCAGAACCTGCTTATGGTAATTCCTAGCCTTCCTTACTTCTCCCCCCATTTTTTACGGGTACTTGGATCTAGGACGGGGGTCAGCAACCGATTGCACGGCTCTCAAGGCTGCCAGAGCCGGTTTGATTCTGGCAACCTTGAGAGCCTTGCAAAAGCACTTTGAGCCTCTCGCCAGCAAATACTACCAGCAGCCCCACATTTACACACAACATTAAACACACAATGTGTCATATCATCCAGACACAATTACACAAGCAGCCCCCACACACAGCGCACAATACCACAAACTACTCATGAACATATACAATATAACAGCCCACATACACACTAATACAATGTTACAAACAGATGCAGCACCCACTAACAACACAAGCACAATACTGCAACAAAGAGAACTCCATTTAAAAAAATTAGGATCAGGAAACCAAGACACAACCCCTGATCTAGGACTTTGAATTTTTGTTGTACTTTTTGTTAACTTATTCATGATTTTATCTAGATCGCATGTTACGAGGTCTGTGGGTATTTTCTGTTCCATGTTGTATTTTATTCAATAAATTGAGTACTTTTCCACCTTGTGGAAATGATTTGGAGCTTACTGATTACAAATTGCAGTTATTTTTTCGAATTGTTTTGAAAATGACAAATTTTAGACTCGAAAAAATTTAGGGTAGATAAATATCTATAT
Source organism: Pelobates cultripes (assembly GCA_933207985.1). Taxonomy (NCBI): domain Eukaryota; kingdom Metazoa; phylum Chordata; class Amphibia; order Anura; family Pelobatidae; genus Pelobates; species Pelobates cultripes. Next base: position 37,784,010 of record OW240912.1, on the reverse strand, counting down.
ATTTTTTAATTTGTATTTCCCTTGTCAAATCTTGGTTCAGAAAATCAATCCTTGTATTTCTTTAAAACTTACTTGAAAGTATTTATTTCCTGGCTTGGAATAGAATTCTGGGAACTGTAGTTCAGAATTGCCGTGACAAGGGATGACAACTTCAATGATAAGGAACAAGTGACTAGTGGAAAAATGTGAAAAATATTTTGCATTGTGATTTAGTAAACTGATCCAAGTAAATAACAGCGGCTAACTTGACTGTGCATTTATTTAGATTTTATTCCACTACTAAATGATACGCAATGGTTTTTTTGCAGAGGAATATGATAAGGAGACTGGTCAGCTCCTTACTGGGATGGACACTTTACCCCATGATCTAAGGGAATATGTCAAAGAAGATAACAGGCGATTTGAAAAGGAAATTGAGGAATGGGATAAAGAGCAGTTGCGGAAAGCAGAACAAGAGAAGATGCTTATTTCTCAGAAAACACTGAAACCTGCTCCACCTACTGTTGCTGGTAGGGAAACTACAGCTACCTGTAGATCATTCAAACACTTATCTAAACATTCATATCCCAATTCTATTTTCCCCATTTGTTGTAACAATGTTGTTCATATGGAATATGTGTAACGTGTATTCCATCAGCATTAGGTTGTAATGTAAGGACTACATTTTTGGGGTTACATATTTAATGGATATACACTTATAAGTGCACATTCCGATTTTATTGTATTTTCTCTCGTGAAATCAATCATTTATTCCCAACAGGAAATTTTAAAGGAACACTAGTCTTAAGTTCATTAACACTTTTTCACTGCAGATTCCCCATGTTGGCCAAGACCAGGAAGCAACTTAGATTTTTCAGCACATCCTGGTAATTTGTTTTATTAATTTTTTTGCTCCCCTTTTTTGTATGACATTCCGATGAGCTGCCTAGTTTGTTCATAATGTACTAAAAATATACACTCAAATTGTTATTTGCTTTCTTTTGACTTTTCAGGAGGCATATATTTACAGGGGCACCATAGTCACCAGAACAGCTATAGCTTAATGTAGTGGTTCTGGTGTCTATAGCTTGTCCCTGCACGCATTTCAACGTAAGTGCTGCCTTTTCAGAGAAAATTTTGTATTTCTGACACAATAGTGTTCCTTTAAAGCATGAAACATTTATATATATATATTTTTTTTTTTTTTTGGCAATTTAACCAATCTAACCTAAATATGTAAAACTCAATACCACAAACATAACACTTTTATATCAAACAGAACACTTTTTTTTTTTATCTGCTCATTTTTTAACCAGAGTGAAAATACTATTTTATTCCGAATATATCAAATACACTTCTAATTCGTACCATTAGTTACAATTTAAAGCTGCTGTCAGGCATTCTTTTGATAAACTGCTATGCATAAGAAATGTTTGAAATTTGCTACCTCAGCTATGTGGGTGCCTTTAAAAATGTGGGTCAATGTGATTAAAGCTGCTGTCACAAATAAAATGTCTGAAACCTGTCAGTGACAATGCATTTAAATTATTGAACTGCACACTGACTTCAAATGACAATCAAAATACCAAACTTAATAAAGAATGGCTTATACAGCTCTACTCAGCGCAAACTAAACCATAATAATATAAAAGTATGTATTTTAATATATTATTGATTTGTGTCTCTCCATAATATGAGAGTGTAAGGTCTAGGCCTACTTGTTTCTTTAAAAGAGGTTTCTTTTTAATTGAAAAATATTTGATGTATATGTAGAAGCTTGTTGTACTTCGCTAAAGGCACAAAGGTCAAAAGAGCTAGATTTAAATTGAAAATATTCTTAGGGTACACATGTGCAATGCCTGAATGACTTTAGACAAAGTCAATAAAATCTTTAAGAAAACATTTTTTTCCCTGCAGTCATTTGCATGACCAGCATTCACGTTGGTTTGAAGAACTTAAAATGTACTACTTGTCTGAAAGTTGTCATGTATTGGGCTGAGTTACATGTTAATTTTTAGGCTGTTTGAACTCTGCCTTCAGGCACACTTTACCTATAATAAACAAGTTTAGGTAATCAATATTTAAAGGACCACTCTAGGCACCCAGACCACTTCAGCTTAATGAAGTGGTCTGGTTGCCAGGTCCAGCTAGGGTTAACCCATCTTTTCATAAACATAGCAGTTTCGCTGAAACTGCTATGTTTATGAATGGGTTAAGCCTTCCCCTATTTCCTCTAGCGGCTGTCTCATTGACAGCCGCTAGAGGCGCTTGCGTGCTTCTCACTGTGATTTTCACAGTGAGAGCACGCCAGTGTCCATAAGAAAGCATTATGAATGCTTTCCTATGTGACCGGCTGAATGCGCGCGCATTCAGCCGACGGGGAGGAGAAGAGGAGGATCGGAAGAGGAGAGCTCCCCGCCCAGCGCTGGAAAAAGGTAAGTTTAACCCCTTTCCCCCTTCCAGAGCCGGGCGGGTGGGGGCACCCTCAGGGCACTATAGTGCCAGGAAAACAAGTATGTTTTCCTGGCACTATAGTGGTCCTTTAAGCTTCTTGATCCAAGTAGATCAAAATATTCTGTAATATTTTTAGCTCAAAAGCTAGTTTCTTGTAGAATTAGCATAGATTATTGCATTGAATGATATATATATATATATATATATATATATATATATATATATATATATATATATATATATATACTTCAGCCATTTCTACAAGTGAAAGAGAACATTTCAATCCTTCTACAATCTTTTCAAAGTTTTCTTAAACATGTTCATTATTTCCCATTTTTCCTGTATTTATTTCTAATGACTGTTTCTCCCACCCATCATTTGTTCATATAAAAATTATTTTTCTTTGACACTTGATTGCTTCTTATGGTTCCATTTATTGTGAAGGCTCAGAATATTGTTTAATCATGTTTGTCATTTCCTTCAGAATCTACCTTGAAGGATCCGGAGTACATGGAGCAGCCTACTAGAGCAGATCTTTCAAGTGACATTAAAGAGGAAACCACTAGTGCAATTGCTCGAGCAGTCACAGATTCTGAAGACAAGGTTCCAGAGGCTGTCCTGCAAACGGTTAGAACATCATTAACAATGCATTTTGAGATTCCATGTTTAGTTGGATTTCACTGTCGAGATTTGGGGCCGTTGCAGTACCTAAAGAGCGTGGCATTTGATACCCTGATGGATACATGCATTAATGCACGCATTGTTTGTCTACAAAACCCTATGCTCTATATAGCTTTGCATGCAGCATACTTAAAAGTCAAATAACAAAAACTGAGACGTGCCATAACAATAAGTGTCATGTCTTTAAAGAGAAGACAAGAATTTGAGGGATGTGGAATAATTTTTTAACTTTATAACAAATTTAATGAATATGTTTATGCAATTCATATGGGTCATTTTATTTTGGTTTTGGATTATTGCATACAAACAGCACTTTTGTTGATGATAACCTGTATGGGAATGGATATTTCTGTGTACACCTATATACCAAGTTCCACTTTACTGGATTGCAAATGCTCATTAATGCACAAACTCTCTTGTTTCTGTGCTTGCACAGAAACCAGGACATAAAACTTTGTAATAATATTCATGTGGCATACACCAATTTATAATGGGGGAGAGAGGATAAGAAGTCCACAATTTTCCACCTAAGTGGGTAGCCTAATTTACATAGAAGCAATGGTCCATGTTTATTACGACAATGCAAGAGATGGTTTTGTTAACATACTAAACTTGTAGCAATTTGCAGAAATATTCTATTAGTTTCTGTAAAGATAGCTCCATGTTTATTTAGCAACAACATTCCATTGAATCGGGACCCCTGGTCAGTTATAGTCATCAAGGGATATTTTGTACACCCACTTTGATATGTGTGCATGTTTTAGAATGGTACATTTCCCACTATATAAAACATTTTTCAGCAGTGCAGTGAAACAGCTTCTGTGTCGAACTAATTTAAAACATGGGCCATAGAGTATCTAATGCTGATTTAAAACAAAAGTGTCTTGAAATTAAACCTGACTTCATGTTGGTTGATATTTGTAACACGTGCTTTGCTTTTCCAAATTTCAATAACTATAATTACTTAAGGCCAAATCTCACACTGATTAGCCAGGAGAAATGTACTAACAGCCAGCTGCAATACCAAGCGTAAATGCAGCGATGTGATGAGCTTTGTACACACTATACCGTTTCTTTCACAGATAAGGATAACTATTCTATATAAATGTACTCCTAGGTAAATAATAAAATACTTACCAGAATTTTTTCCCTGGCCATTTCCATGGCAACCTCACGAATAGGTTAAGAAAAAAAATCTCCACTTGGCAGTCAGGACAGGAAGTATCAATTAACAAATCTTGATAAACTTCCCTCCCTCTGTAGAATGCGCATTCTTATTATAAAGTCTCTTCTGAAGTGTAGAAAGCTGATGATGTCATGGAAATGGCCAGAGAAAAAAAATTCTGATAGGTATGGCTAAGATAGTCCTGTTTCCTGGTCAACATGGCAGCATCGCAAATGGGCAATCCCCACGCCAAGAAGGGAACGAGACATTATGGTACTGCAAACATTAAATATAGTCAAAGCGTTAAGAGGATATAACACTGGATATAGCACTGGACCCAAACTTAGAAGAACGTTTATCCTTTGGAATATCTAGGCAGTAATTCCTTGTGAAAGTAGAATCTGAAGCCCATGGATGAGGGAATCTCCAACCCTTATCTTTAGAGGGATTTCTCAATAAAGAAACAAGAGCTATTCCATAATTCAAACTCAATTGTATATGTTATTCAGGAAAACTCAAATACAGAGTGTGAAAATAAAGTATAACTGGATATCAAGCTTTGCAGATGACCTAAAACAGTTTGTCTGTATATGAAGCTCCCTAGATCTCATTAAACTAAATGAAAACTCAAATCTGTATCTGGGTTCAGTCATGTAAAATACATATGAATAAGCTGCAGAGCCCCAGTCCAGATATAAAGTATATCAGTTTAGCAGACATGATAGGAAAAACAAACAAAAAATAGAGCCAAGCATAAACATATTCCCAACATACATCGGCCACCGAAATGAGCAGGTATTTAGTCCCTCTATATCTTACTCTGGACAACTGATTGATAACATTCTGTCCTAGTCTTCCTCTGAAAAAACCTCTCAGGGATGTAATATACAGACAGGCCTCTATGAAGCACATACCTTAGCCTTGTTATTATTAGTTATTGTTGGAATTGGTATCTCCTGAGTTAATAGGACTATAGCATAGTTATCTATTAGCCCTGGTATTGGACTCTCCCTCTGTTCTCAAGGCTGTAATAAAGAGCCCTGCTATTGGACTTTATTTCTGTGTTAAGGGCTGTAATATACAGGCAGACTCTATATGGAGTATAGCCATTAGCTCTGATATTGACATTTTCTCGGTCTCCAGAGCTTTAAAATACAGGGAGACTTTGAATGTGTATAGCAATTATCTGCATTCTTTTATCCAGCTGCAATACTGGACATAAAAATGTACAAAGATGCTCACTGCTAACATCCTAAATGTGACCCATTTTGTGATAAGAAAGCCTCAATTGCATTTACCTGAGTCAGGAAATCCAAAACTAAATAGTCTGGATAGAGGCAGAAAAGCTGCTGCAGGCCTGTATTCCACTGGGAGATGGGGATTTACAAACTAACAGTCTAATCTGCAAAAACTAGAGGCCATTTTTGCACCCCATGTACCATTGTCATCTCCTACAGATCCTATAGATCAGATCCCCCAGTCATTATTATTATTATTATTAATATTGGTATTTTTGTAGCGCCAGCTTATTCCGCAATGCTTTACAATAAAAGGGAAATTTACCAAATGAGATGATGATAAAATGTAACAGGAACAATAGGTAGTTGAGGACTCTGCTCAAACAAGATTACAGTCTAGAGGAGGTGGGGTATAAAACCACAATAGGAAGGGTATTGAGAGAGACAGCAAATAGACATGATGGGAAAGTAGCAGTGCTGAAGGTGAGAATGGAGTGTGGCCCTATAGGAGAGAGCGAGAGGAAGGTTTGAGAGATGGGGAATGTAAATATTTAAGTGATACTTCCTGTTCTGAGTGGTGATTTAACCCATCAGTGATGCTGTCATGTTAGCCACAAAAGGTCAATAGTAGTACATTGCATGTCACATTCTTAATTATATTTAAGTATTATTGTGTTTAAAAAAAATTAAAATAAAATATTAGAATATTCTTTTATTTGACTGCACACAGTTTAGTAACTCTAAATTCTTACCTATTTTTTTTGGGAAAGCAACATTGTACGAATGTTAAACTGTGAATCTTTCAGCCTGTAACAAATTGTTCTTTTAATTGATACATTTTGAGTGGATCTGAGAAATGACCACATCTTCATCCTGCAGTGTTTGCTAACCTTGTCAATGTAGATGGTTGTGAATAACATTCCCCATAACAGCCAGCAAAAGTTATTTACAAACGGCTCCAGTTACAAGCTTAATCCTTTCCTGACGTTGGGGCATGCTATGCTGTCCTACAAATGGATGTTGTAGCATAGCACTATCAAAATACTCTTTATATATCAATTTAAATTCTGTATGTATGTTATTTTAACAGAATTATGTAACCTACCAGGGACCTACCTGACAAACCAGACGGAAAGTCCAGAGAATTGAAATTTGCAAGCTCTATATTTGACACTGTAACTTTCCATAACTCTATAAAACCTGTACATGGGGGCATTGTTGTACTCATGAGACATCGCTGAACACAAATACGAGTGTTTTAGCGCAATAAAACATACCATGATATCATCATTAGTGAATGGTCAGTTTTGTGTGAAAAAGGCAAAAAAGAAAATATAAACCCTAACTTTGGCCAGGGTTTGTAACTAAGTGGCTACTATAAAAGACTGGTCATACCCATTTTGAATACCCTGGTTTTCATACTTTTGCAAATGGGATGCTGTGATGGGGGTTATTTTCATTCCTGGGCTGCCATACGGTCTCAAAGGCCACATTGGGCCAAAAAACTAATCTGGCAGATTTTAATGTGTATAAACTGAAAAGCCTTATAGTTGACCCTGTAACTTTACAAAACCCTATAAAACCTGTACACAGGGGGTTACTGTTGTACTTGTGAGAGATTGCTCACGAACACAAATCTGTGTATTTTATTGAGGTAAAAGCTAATATTATTAAGACCGTTACAGTTGAAATGGATTAAGCAAGACTGGTGAACCAACATGGGGAATGTAGTTCAATGACATCTATAGTACAAGTTTAAACATCACTATTTTATTGTTAGGATCCATTTTATCTAAATTGCTGACTTGCTGAGAATCGTGGGAAATTGGAGTGACCGTGGTTGCTCGTCCTTTGGTTTTGTGTGTTTATAAAAACTGAGCATTACATGTGTATGCAACAAAATAAAGCAAACAATACTGTACAATTATAATCCTTATTTGTAAACTTATTAAAGTAGCTATGAAATAAGGAAAGATTTCACACCAGAAGGAGTTCTTAATTCTGTCCTAATGGTAAACTTTAACGTATGGATAGCTTTTATTGAAGACCGTAAAGGAATAGATACGAATAGAACAGTGTATCCAAAAATGCAAGACCTCATCATAAATAGATTTTACAAAACGGCACATATGAGGCATGCATATTTTTACACCCTTTACCGCCATACCTATGTTTTGTGGAACACAAGGAATAAGAGCGTAAAATCATACTTATTATTATGATTGGCAGCCTTACAGTTTTAGTACAGTCTGAATTCTCATCCTAACAGACTAGAAAATGCACAGAGGAGTATATATCCATGGCTACTCACTGCTTACTATAAAATGTAGGTCTTGTGTAGAAATACGCATAAATATTATATGCATATATGTTAAATGATGTGTTTCAATTTTTATATGAGCTCTTTTAAAAAAAGATCCACTGTCTCTAAATATTCAGCACCGAGAAATGTTCATGGATTAGTTAAGCATGGTGTATTCTTTAGAATCACTTTTTATTTTGCATTGTGAGAGGAACTGATGCTCTTAACATGTTTTATCTAGCTAACTCTGTAATAAATCTCACAATCTTTTTCTCTGCAGCCCACTGATAGCACCCCAGTTCCTCCAGCTCCTAACCAACGAGTTGTAGAGGTGGCGATCCCTCACGTAGGGACTTTTGTTATTGAGTCAGAGGAGGGGGGTTATGACGATGAGGTACTATTTTTACTTTTTGGCTGGCTGAGCCCCTTGTGCCATCTCTTACCCCGGTGCTTTATTTTGCTGCCTGACACTGTCCCACATGAGCATGAGCATTGACTAATATAGCACTCCTGAATGCAAATCATTTCAGCATTGCTCATACTGGTGCTAGAACGAAATATTGTGTGCATGCATCATGATTTGGGTATATAGATCACCTGTGATGGCTTTACAAAAATTTTCTGTATTCAGATCAGCACTGTTTGTGTCAGAGAAACTTACCCACAAAAAATAATGGAATCCATAAAAGTCAGTTAGCACTGTACACTTTTATGAGATACTTAATATGCTTTGATGTAGCTGTCGTTTTTGCTTTATTTAAGCATTCCACAATCGCAACTATAGAATCTGCTGGCTAAATACTTAGTGTTTTGCAAAGTGTATTACTGTGTCTACTATTGGCATTTACAAACTACTCTCAGATAATCATGAATAAAGGATTTTTTTAGTTTTTTAGGTTGTCTTTCCCCTATATCAACTTTACGGACAAGATAGTTAGGATACATTGAATAAATTGGAATCTTCTGTTCAATAATTATGAACAGCTGTCGATGAACTGCTAGCAATTATAAAGCAATAGCAATTATTATTATTAAATATGACTGCCATTTATATAGCACCAACAGATTCCGTAGCGCTTTACAATATTATGAGAGAGGGGATTTAGCTATAAATAGGACAATAACAAGAAAACTTACAGGAACGATAGGTTGACGAGGGCCCTGTTCAAACGAGCTTACAGACTATATAATTTACCCAAATCCTACCATTTTAATATTTTTCAGCAACACGAACCATTAATGGATCTGTGAAAAGATGCCACATTCCTTATGTTAACCAGTCAAGTTTCAGTGATCACAATCCTCCCAAAGAAGGGTTATTTGAACATAAATGGGACCTTAAAAGTCTTAACACTGTGAATTATGGATTGTTATTACTAGTCTTATGATTCTGGATAAAAGTCAAAAAACATATTGATCGTTTACCGAAAGTTCCCCTTTCACACTCTTGATAGCAATTCCATTTGTCTAATGATTGAATTACTTATGTGAGAATATCATCTGACACTTCTCATCTAATTAATTTGTGAAAAATTGATGACATAAGTAAACAGCAGGTTTTGCATGCCATGAAGTCACTCAAACCATGCAACCTGCTTAGTCCATGTTCCAGAGTTCCATTTATTATGTTTTTATTTATATAGCGCCAACAAATTCTGCAGCGCTTTACAGTGGGTGGATGAACAAACAAGTAGTTGTAACCAGACAAGTTGGACACATAGGAACAGCGGGGCTGAGGGTTCTGCTCAATGAGCTTACATGTTAGAGGGAGTGTGGTAAAGTGACACAAAAGGTAAGGATAGCATTATACTAATTACCATTGCAAGAGAGGAATCAGTTGGGCATATTAACAGTTTAATTGATACGTTTTTATGAAGAAGTGGGTTTTTAAAGATTTTTTTAAGGATTGGATGCTGGGTGAGCATCTAATGAAGGAGGGAAGAGAGTTCCACAGGAACGGTGCAGCCCTCGAGAAGTTTTGAAGGCGAGCATCAGAGATGGGAGTACGGACAAAAGATAGACGTAAGTCTTCAGCAGAGCGTAAGGGCCTAGACGGTTCTAGCGATCCTGCAGAGCCGGCAGGGGAGTGTGAGGCATGGGCTCCCGTGTGTGCTCATCGCGGCGCCCTGGCACACAAACTGTGTGCCAGGGCTGGACTTGAGCATTGGACATACCCGTAGGCCGATTGGTGGGGATTTGCGTGGTTACTAATGCATTTCTTATTTGGTTGGTCAAGGCTTATTTTTCTTGTGTTGCAATATAAAAGTGATAAAAGAGAAATACACAATATTTGCCATGCCTTTTATGAAACCATTACTTTACGTTATGAAAATTATATATTTTAAAATCCTGCAATTATATGTAGATTGTGCACTGGTGTAAAATGTATTTAATGTATATACCTGAAGCCCAGGTATATTGAGTGCATTGAACGTTGTCTTCTTCAAGCTTTAGTAGAACATTGTCTATATACACTATTGAGTCCCAAGTGATTTGATCATTTACGGTGAGATGTTCTTTCGTTATCCTGTACAACTAATCTTATGAATATTGGTAGAATGTAGTTTCTTCTGTCAGTCTTGTCAACCAGCCTAACATGCCCTATTTTACATAAGCTAATCATAATTAAGTAAAGAAAATTTCAAACTTGCAATTATTACTTTTTGTGATATAATATGATACTATAAATGTGTATATTTCAATGTGTGTTATCATTTATAGTTATATATACATATTCATTTTTACAGTTATCTGTTGTCCTTGTACCAATAGATCAGTGGGATCTTTCTTGTTCCATATATTTCATACAAGGATATTCACTAAATTCATAATTAATATTAATTCAAATTGAATTTTAATCGTAAGGCCAAAGTAACCAAACTGGCACCTTGGCTGATTCTGAGAAATCAGGGTTGTAAATATGGATCTGGAGAAAGAATTACTGCAAAGGAATTTGAGAACCCAAAAGCATGTTTTTCTGTAGATAATTAGAGAGGAATAGTAGGTGGATGAAGTGAATGGGATTTATAGCATTGAGTGTGAGACTGAGTAAATTCGCTCTCCCTAAAAAAACAATGGAAATACATGCGCAATATGAAAGTATTTATTCCAACCGTCACAAAGCGCACAATACTAATAGTTGCAAATGTGTCAGAGGATATTGAGGAAGATAAAACAGCCTGGAACTTGTGTCTTGATTTAAAGTAAATTAGTTAATTGCTGGCAGAATGCAGATGATATTGCAACATTTTGGAGATGGCTGCTGGGGTAAATTGGGGTGTAGGTATGGGTCTGGCGAATGCAGGGATGTTTGGGGGTATGCATCAGCCCAGCATTTATTCTGGTACCTTGTTGGCCAGCCAGTTGTGATTACATAGTCTTAATAAGGGAATATTATTATTATTATTATTTTTTTATTTTTAACCAAGAGTGATGTTCTTGGTGTCCATACCTACATCTATATTTCAAGTGAACTGTTGAGTTCCTACCTCCTTGATTGTGATTTATAATGTACTGGGTTATTGACTAAAGCCGTGGTTCCCAAATTTTTAGGTTCAAGGTGCCCTTGATATTTCAATATTTTTTCCAAGGCACCCTAAGTTTAAATAATTTCCAGGGCTGTATATGTACCGCACAGCGGCATATACAGGGCCCCTGTTTGGCAGAAGTGCTTGCCGTTCAGGCGCAGATCCAGAACCTAATCTCGGAAGGGGCACTGGTAGATTATTTAAAGAAACAATATAGGTACAATAACCACTATAGCACGTTGTGGTTATGGTGCCAGTAGTGCTGTAGTGCCCTCCCATTGTAAGTAGTCATACTGTTTAAGAACAGTTTGACAACTTACCTGGGATCTGACAGGATAGGGGCTGTAGTGGGAGATAGGGGCAGTAGTGTGTCTTAGGAGTGCAATGTGTGTACGTGTGAGGGTTGCAGTATGCATGTGCAGTGAATGTACAGGGGGTGCATTGTGTTTGTGAAGGATGTAGTGTGTGTGGGAGGGGTTGCAGTATGCAGTGTGTGTGTGTGTGTGTATGTGAGGCAGTGAGTGTACAGGGGTGCATTGTGTTTGTGAAGGATGTAGTGTGTGTGTGTATGTGAGGCAGTTTGCGTTAGGGGTACAGTGTGTATGTGGGAGGGGCAGGTTGTATGAGGGGTACAGTGTGAATGTGAGGCAGTATGTTTGTGTATGGGGTGGGCATTTGTGGGTCTGTGGGGGTAGGATGGCAGATAAAATATATACTTTTAATTAATAAAAGTTTTTTTTAATTTAATTTTAATTTTAAAAAAATATTATTTTAATATCCCCCCTACCTGCTTACCTTTGCTTGGGAGGAGGGACAGTACTATTCCCTGGTGGTCTGGTGGAGAAGCCCTGGTGGTCCAAGTGGTGAGAGTCAACTTTAGCAACCTCAGGATCTGCAAGATTCTGAGCGTTGCAATGGTAACCATGGCAACACTCCAAGCTTGCGAGAGGAGAACCCGGTGGAGCTGAAAATTAGAGCTCCACTGGGTCCTCTCTCCCTTCCTCCCCTGCCGGCTGCAGTATTATTATTATTATTATTATTATTATGTTATTTATATAGCGCCATCAAATTCCGCAGCGCTTTACAATGGGTGGACAAACAGACATGTAGTTGTAACCAGACAAGTTGGACACACAGGAACAGAGGGGTTGAGGGCCCTGCTCAATGAGCTTACATGCTAGAGGGAGTGGGGTAAAATGACACAAAAAGGTAAGGATAGTATTAGACTAGTGACAGTTGCAGAAGAGGAATCAGTCAGGAGCTATTAACAGTTTAATTGATACGCTTTTATGAAGAAGTGGGTTTTTAACGATTTTTTGAAGGAGTGGAGACTGAGTGAGCATCTAACGGAGGAGGGAAGCGAATTCCACAGGAACGGTGCAGCTCTTGAGAAGTCTTGAAGGCAAGCATCAGAGGTGGGAGTACGGACAAAAGATAGACGTAAGTCTTCAGCGGATCGTAAGGGCCTAGACGGGACATACTTGTGTATAAGGGAGGATAGATAGGTGGGAGCAGCATTATGTAGCGATTTGAAAGCAAGAACCATAATTTTAAATTGAGCTCTATATTTTATAGGAAGCCAATGTAGGGACTTACAGAAGGGTGAGGCATGGGAGGTGCAGGCGGACAGGAAGATGAGCCTCACTGCAGCATTCATTATGGACTGTAACGGCGCAAGTTGGGAGCACGTAAGACCACTGAGAAGCAGATTACAGTAGTCAAGGCGAGAAAGGACAGTGGAATGGACCAACACCTTAGTCGCATCTGGCGTTAAGTAGGGGTGGATGCGCGCAATGTTTTTGAGAAATAAATGACAGGATTTGGTGATAGATTGAACATGAGACTTGAAGGAGAGGTCGGAGTCAAAGAGAACACCAAGGCAGCAAGCCTGCATGGTGGAGCTGATGGTAGCACCGTTGACTTGGAGGGAGACAGACACAGAAGTAACAACACTTGAGGGAGGAAAGACCAGAATTACCGTTTTGGTCAAGTTTAGTTTAAGGAAGTGTGTAGCCATCCAGTTAGAAATAGCAGAGAGATAGTCAGAGACACTAGTCAAGAGGGACGGGGAGAGATCAGGAGAGGACAGGTAGATTTGCGTGTCATCTGCATAGAAATGATATTGGAAGCCAAAGGAGCTAATGAGTTTACCAAGAGAGGCAGTACAGATGGAGAACAGTAGGGGACCAAGGACTGAACCTTGGGGGACACCAACAGAGAGGAGTTAGGGAGAAGAAGTAGAGCCAGAGAAAGAAACCCTGAAAGAGCGCTGGGAGAGGTAGGAGGAGCACCAGGAGAGAGCAATATCTTGTAGACCAATATTGGAGGATGAGAAGAAGCTGTTGATGATCAACAGTGTCAAAAGCCGCAGACGGGTCAAGGAGAATTAGGATAGAGTAGTGACCACGAGATTTTGCAGCGAGTAGATCATTGAATACTTTGGTCAGTGCCGTTTCCACAGAGTGCTTAGCGCGGAAACCAGACTGAAGCGGGTCTAGCAGAGAGTTGGACTTGAGGAAGTCTGTCAATCTCGCATACACAATTCTTTCAAGGATCTTTGATGCAAAAGCCAGTAGCGAGATAGGACGATAGTTGAATGGGGAGTTAGGGTCAAGATTGGGCTTCTTTAGAATTGGGGTTACAGTTGCATGTTTGAAGGGCGATGGAAATATACCAGAGGGGAGAGAGATTGAGAATTTTAGTGAAAGGTGGAGAAAGAGAAGAAGACAGAGTACGGATGAGGTGCGAGGGAATTGGATTGCTCACTGAAGTAATGGACTTGCAAAGTTGGGGAATCAGGCTTTGCAGACGATCAAGCTTGCTCACTGAAGTAATGGGCTTGCAAAGTTGGGGAATCAGGCTATTACAGTGTTAGTGGGCTGGTGAGGGAGATCTGTGATCTCCCCTCCGGTCCTGCAGAGCCGGCAGGGAAGTGGGAGGCATGGTTCCTGGTGCTATGATGATAGCACCGGGAAAATATCTTGCGGTGCCCTGGCACACAGTTTGGTAACCACTGGACTAGAGTGAGACTTCAAAGGGAATTTCAAATTGAAGGTCAAAGTAGCCGATCTAGACACAGTTGAAATAGAAAATTTTCCAGTTTTGTCTATTCTGGACTTAAGTTTTAAATTCACTTTGCATTCTCACTATTCTTACCCTGATAGTGTCTTCAGTTTGACATGTCATTGTTGTGTCCATAGCTCTCCCCTGCCTTTGCTTTGATCATCACCATGATAAATAAATTTGATATTGTATTTTGCTTGCAAGTCCTTTTTAGTAAGAGCAATTCCAAGCACAATAACAATAATTTAAGAAACAAATAGGATAAAGACTTCATTCCCTTAACTATCATTTTTCAAATTTTGAATAGGACTCGCTTAGAAAAGGGTGGGTAGCAGGCCATTGCAATGCCTTTAGAAATTAATGATTCATCAGATATATTTATGTTAACCCAGGAGACCCTTGGATACCATTTATCACAGAATAAAATCTGGTGGGCATTAACCCCATGTCTCCTGTGTCCATGCAGTACAAGAGAGAAGGTACCTTTTGCATACTCTTTTGGTGTGATATAAAACTTGGTATCAACATTGCTGTTTATCTATGTCTATATCTGCTTATGTTTAACTTCTCGAAGTTTATATCCCTGACCGATAGTGAATTATTGTCACAGCTGGCCCAATGACTCTTTGGGTTTATAAAAGGAGATAATTTAAACCAGGGCTTTTTTGTGTGTCTCTAAATAGTTTTACTTCTGTTCAGTCTATTTTATATTTTTTTTCATTTTCTTCTTCGTTCTTATATTTTAGTTCTCTTTAGCAGTTTATTATCCTTTTCACGTGCAATAAACCTTGAATACCCCGGTGTGACTACATATAACCAATTGCTACATCTTCTCTGCCCATGTTAATTTTCACACATGTTTGAATTGTACTTGGTATTTTTAACTTGGGTTTGGAAACTTTTAAACTAACCTAGGTATTCAAAATACTAAGAAGCAAAATCCCTGCTAGAAAGAAAGTCTAGCTAAGTCACCCATTCACAAAGAGGAAAACCTGCTTTATGATCTGAAAAAGAGACTTTATTAAATCCGTTGGCTCATTCTCCCAACTGATGCTTTAAAGCCGCACTTCTCAAATGCCCCAGGAATTACCAGAGTAAAGGATTTATCCATATTTCCACATGAATGGAACTGGGTAATCCCTAAACTAAGGCCATTCATAAAACCAGTGCTTTAAAACATGTGCAGAGATCGAAAGAAGCTCAGACACCAGATAAGTTCACAACATACTATACCTGTCTGACTGTAAAAACCCTTCATCAGTGCTTACAGTGCCTGATTACTGTGCCTGTAATTCCAAATGGTCAGAGCTGTGGGCATTTGACTTTCTGGTCAATACATGGTGTATTTGGAAATTGAAAGTGTAAATGGAGCTTGGATTCTAAAGTTCTTTAGTGGAATGTTTTCACTTGCATCCCATTACTGCATCCATCCTCTTCATTAACACTGCTAGCTTTTAATCTGCTTCTCTAGTGATTGCATGCATCAGCTTGCTTTTTAAAAAAATTTTATTTTGCACATTTTTTTTTCTTCACGCATGGATATAATATTTCATGGATAAGTCGTTTGATAATTATTGAAATTTAAATCCCTGTGGCAGGTCATGATGACCCCGAATATGCAAGGTATAATCATGGCCATAGGTAAATCCAGGAATGTGTATGACAGGTGTGGGCCTGAAGCAGGGTTTTTCAAGGTACAATTAACAATTCTTTTAAAATATATATATATTATTATTTTAGTAATCTGTTAATGTAGTGTCCAGTATATGTTGTATATTAAAAAAACAAAAACAAATAGACAATTGAGCATTAATCACAGTGTGATGGAATAATTTAAATGTAATTATTCATTTTAAATTAAAAATGTAAAGTATCCTTCTTTTATAACATTGCTTTGTGTGAATACATGCACCATGCACATTAACTCTAGAAATAATTTGCACATGGTAATGTTACAGCGGAGCACAGAGAGATGACTTTATTATGCACAGGGCAAAGTAAATATGATTACAGACAAGCTCAAATGAAAACATGATCTTATAAATAAAATGAACAAATGCTGTGCTCTCAAGTGTATATTGATGTTTTAAAGGGAGGGGAATATTACTAAATAAGCATAACGTGGAACATGCTGAGATTCAAACCGTGTCAGGTGAGAGATCATCATCAGATGAGAGAACACCTCACTTCCACCTACCAGTGTAGTGGTTATGGTGCACAAGAGTTTCTAAGTGCCTTACCGCTTTATTTGGGGGGGACGAGTTCAGTTTGACAAAACAAGGGCTGTCATCTACATATAGAAAACACCCATATTTTTTTTTTTAGCTCCATTGCAGTTCTTTCACACTCACAATATCAATGTCAATATCATCCAGTCTAGACAGCAGTGGTAGACTGAGAGTGCTGAGCGAACATTCCTCCAGTGCACTTAGTCAAGCACTGCCAAATTGACATTGACAGTGTGGTAGTGTAAAGGATGTATTACCAATGTAGCTGAGTCGTTGATGGACTCTGGGTGTTTGTTTATTTTTCTTTTCTTTTTTTTCCTTTTTGAAGCTGCCCACAGACAGTTTGACCAAAAAGAAAACACAACACAGCACCCACAAATGATTTGCATCATAACCACTACATTGAGCAGTCATGTTTATGGTGCATAAAGTAGCTCTTTAAGGCTTGTACTTCAATTCTTCCCTCCAAACCAATCACATCCTTTCTTCCGGTCAATGAACTTCCAAAGAATGGGTTCTAAAAAGGTCCAACGTTCTCACGTAGGTTACAGCAATAAATATTCATAATATACAACTAAATTACATTGAATGTCATTTGTATTATACTTTGCACTTTATATTGTTGTTTAATTGGTTATACATTCTTTTGGCATTCAGTTGGCATATTTGGCATATTTTGCTTTACAAGTCATATATGGCTCATACATTTGTCCTTTTGTTGAATATGGATAAATCCATTGATGTTATTGGCATTTTTGTTAGAACAGATCTCTGCCTCTTGCCAGACATTACTATGTTTCCATGAGAAAACAGGGGGCTGGCTGTACTCCCCTAAACATGCATAAATAGTGTGCTGCTGGGAGCCAATAAGTACAATAAAAATGAGAATCCAGCGCACTCAACAGCAAGTAAAAGATAGAGATAGAGGAGTGCAAATACAAATGTATATGGTATACTTAGAGACACTGGTCAGTCCTTCAGATGTAACCTATATACAAAAAGATCCAAACATAGTATAATACTGTTTTTCCAAATAATATAGTAAATAAATGTGGATTTTTCACTCACACTTTGCAGAGCCACGTATAGTAGGCTCTGACTATAGTTGCTCTTTGGTAATTCCCTGGTGTATTAAACTCCACCACGCCTTCAGGATTCTCCACTTGGATCAGAATACAGGAGATATAAAAATTCCAAAACAGAGTGGGGATACTTTTCGAAATTTAATAATATTCAGGGACATATATAAAGTGCATAAGACAAAATAGCAGCACTATATGTGCAAAGACATCTATAAAGTGCATAAAAAGAATAACACTAACGCGTTTCGACTAAAATAAAGTCTTTTTCAAAGTGCATAAAGTAATGGTCGCCATGTTGGGTATTTATATCCTCACTGATGTTCTAATTTGGCGCCCAAACATCTCCGTCGTGGTGTCCTCCTCCTACTTCCTGGTTCCGGCGGGCGGCTTCCACGTTCCCGCCCTTTTTCACGTCACGTTGCGTCTGACCTCAGACGTTTTTCGCCGGACCGGAAGTACTTCATATTGAGTTCATGAAGCTATTGCAGCCATATTTGAACGTTCTTAAATCATATAGTCTGAATAAAGAGGTTCTGACACTAATCTTTCTTCAAATTTATGTGTCTCTTATCCTAAAACTTATTTCATTATAATCATACATTTGAATATCCAAAACATAATTACATATATCAAAATCTAATTAATAACATATTATATAAAATACAAGAGGAGATAAAAAACGGAGAAAGAGAGAAATTTAGGGGGAAAGAGATATTATTAATCAAAAAGATATAAAAAACAATATAGTTGGAAAGTATATAATGTTAAAAAAGTGTGTATATTAATAACCTTAAATAAAATATTTAAATAAGTACACTCATCTCAAAATCCATATTGAGACCTTTGGGTGATAGTGTATCCAAATTAAAAATCCAGCCCATTTCACATTTACTTAGGTTAGAATTAATGTCACCCCCTCTCCAATGCTTAGTCACAGCTTGAATTCCATAAAACTTGATTCCACTTGGGTCTTGATTATGATGTTCTAAAAAATGTAAAGAAACACTATGTGTTTTGAATCCTTTTTTAATGTTGTATATGTGTTCCCGCACCCTCGTGGCCACACACCTGGACGTCTTGCCCACATATTGCAGGCCACAAGGGCATTCTAGCACATACACAACATTTTTAGTTTTACAGGAAATAAAGTTTTCTATCTTATATTCTTTTAGGTTAACATTGGAGTGGAAGGACAGTATCTTCCTTTCTTTTATTTTAGATGTTCTACATCCCATACAGCTACCACAGAAATTAAATCCTTTTAATAAAGCTTTCTGACTATTTAAAAAATTATTGTCAGTTTTTTCAATAAAACTCGAAGTTAAAATCTGTTTGAGATTTTGTGCCCCCCTATATATAATTTTTGGTTTCTCCCCTATATAGGGTGCAATGTCATCATCCTGTTTAAGTAAATGCCAATTTTTGTTGAGAATACGTTTTAGTTTAGAATGATTTTTATTAAAATTAAATATTAGTGGGATCGTATCTTCATGTTTGTTATCTTTCTTTTGTTGGTAATTTAACAGTTCTTCTCTTTTTAATTTTCCAATTTCTTGAATAGTACTTTCAAGGTTTTCATTTTTATAGCCTTTTTCTAAAAATTGTCCTTTCAATGTAGAGGCCTGCAGGTTATATTTTTCTATTTCCGAGCAGTTCCTTCTCAGTCTAAGGAACTGACCTCTCGGAATATTGTCCAACCAAGGTGGAAAGTGACAGCTCCCCTTTTCAATAAAGCTGTTCACATCCTCCTGTTTAAAAAAGGTGCAGGTTTCAATTTTATCTTTCTTTATATAAATATTCAGGTCTAGAAAATCAATCGTTTGGTTATTTATTACATGAGTTAGTTTAATATTCCACTGATTGATATTAAGATAATTTAAAAAATCTAAAACCAATGATTCATCACCTTTCCAAATAAAAAAGATATCATCAATGTATCTTCTATAGAGGACCAGGTTCGCAACCCAGTCATGCTGGGAAAAAACAAACTGTTCCTCCCAGAAGGCCATAAAAAGATTAGCATAACTGGGGGCGAACCTGGTCCCCATAGCCGTTCCTCTACACTGCAGATAAAAATCCCCCTCAAACCAAAAAAAATTGTTGTTTAAAATCAATTGAATAGACTCTAATATAAAATCAATTTGCAACTCCGAATACATTTTTGAATTTTGGAGGAAGGATCTTGTTGCTTCGCAGCCTTTATCATGTTGAATACACGTATAGAGGCTGGCCACATCACATGTGACAAGCAAGAAATCCTTTTCCCACTTAACATCTTTTAAAATCTGTAGTAGACTCATAGAGTCTTTAAGAAAGGAGGGACATGTCTTAACTATCGGTTGTAAAAAAGTGTCAACATATTTGGATAGGGGTGATAATAATGATCCTATCCCTGAGACTATAGGTCTCCCGGGTGGATTCTGTATATTTTTATGTAACTTTGGCACTCAACAGCAACTTTGGTGCTGACAGATTTTGTAAATTTTTATTAAAAACACCTAATCTAGGCAAAAAATAAAGAGGGATTAGTTAGATGATCTATTGCATAAGCCTGCCACAACGTCAGTGTACCTCATGACCTGCCAGAGATTGGGTACATTGAGTTGTGGCAGGCTTATGCAATGTATCATTATATATTGTTACTAAACCCCCATTATTTTTTGCCTAGAGTACAATGTTTCCCGTCTGCTTCATCTAACCCAAACAGCACCAAACATCCAATTTCAGAATATATGTTGGACTAGGCAGACTCAATCTTCATGTATTTGTTTACACAACCATATACATACATCCACATGTACAAATAAAAAAAAAAAAAGCTTATAAATACAGATATGGATAAGCACTAGATAAGTGGTGAATAAATTTGGCAACAAGCCTTGTGAAACATGGGGACTCCTTTTAACCCCTACATAACAAACGTAAACACAACTGAAAATCATGATGGGAAAAAAAAGTCCAACTGGATAATGTCCACAATTTTCAATGTCCAGTAATCAATTGAATCGGTTTCACTCCACACGTACATACAAAATAAAAGACCGTGGTGTAGATTCCTACAACTATGGACCATATATATGTAAAATAATATAAATGCCCACTTATGTTTAGCAGCGCCTTTAATCAACTATGATGTTAAAAGCATGCAGTATACACAGTCCAGTGATGGATATATGCCCTTGGAAGGTGGCAGTATCTGTGACCAATGGTGCATGTAATGATATGTTACTCAAAGAGAAAATAAATTTAAACAATAGTATAATACTGTAAACACTGTGCTCAATGTGCTAGGTAAATGGTGGTATTGACCACCACATACGAGTAACTTGTGACGCTAAAGTTCTCAGTACTAGGCTGCTTGATTGACAAGACAGGAGTAGAACCAGCGTTATCTCACAGAGTCTGTTTTCCCAAATGTCATTTAACAGCTAACATATAAAAACGGTATGTGTTTCTCCACATGTATAGTCTGTACATTGCTAATATTCTACATAACTTGTACTATATACTATTTTTTTTTTTTTTTAACTTTACTCCTTGTATTTTATACTAAAAGTATTGATTTGAACACCTCTTATTTCATGTTTATAAAGTGATGAAACAAAACTCAGTTCTTTTATTGCCTTTCCAGGCTATTTATTGTACAGTTGATCATAACTAACGGGTTTGTAGAGTGAGCGTAAGATCATTTATTATGGGGATGTCTATCTCTCAACAATTGGAACTTGTCAACCCACAAATTCTATGCCATATTAATGAACTGCAGATGTGTTTGTTTATTTTTCCCAAGCCACTGACAACTCATTTTTTATGCTCTTCGGTGAAATAATATATTTATTTGTTTTAAATGTTTTTGTTTTTTGTATAATTTTGTTTATTTGAGAAATTTTGCTTATTTGATTGTTTTACTATTTTCTTTTTGCTATTTTTTTTCCCTCAGGCAATCAAAACTGAATATGCTCGACTCTTAAAATTAGCACAAGAAGACACTCCTCCAGAGACTGATTACCGCTTGCAGCATGCAATAGTTTACTTCATCCAGGGCCAGGCACCAAAGAAAATAATTGAAAGGACGTTGCTCGAACAATTTGCTGATCGTAATTTAAGCTTTGATGAAAGGTAAACTATTATTTTGTTGCAAAAAATATACTCCAATTTTAAGTGTGTTGTTTTTTTTTTGTGTGTATTTGTTTTTAATTTTACAGCAGTGGCATTCCATATTTAGCATGTTGTGAAGCTACTCCACATCCTTATCTGATCTTGTCTGCCTTATATATACAATGAAGCATTGTTATTGCATAAGCATGCAGCTGTCAATGCGAGTCCTTTTTCAAAGGTATAGCTATGGGAAAGATAACATTATTAAGGGAGATTGGCCTTCCCACAGTTACGTGAGCTGCAAAGTTTGAATAATGGATTAATAAAAGTAGGTTGAAGACCTTTTTTCTTCTCTTAATTAATTCTTCGGTTTTTAGCTTTGCTAATGCGCACTGTCTGGTATAATGAAATTCTGAGCCTTCACATTATACAGTCACAGTGAGGAGGTATCTTGTGTATCAGTATGATTTGCATGTTCAAAGACGGATCTTCAATGTGGGATTGACCATAACAAATAAAACAATATGCTGTATTTAAAAAAACAAATGTGTTATGCTTATCTCTCAGCTGTAAATACCTCCCCTTTACAAAATTAGAAATATAACAGGCTAGTTTAATGGGTGGCTACAATTATCAAGTTTCTGCTTAAATTCTCTATGAATGGAGTAATTGGTGGTATCAGAAGATGGATATATGAAAAGTGAACTTACACTAATGGAAAAAAAGATATTTATTAAAGCCTACCATAAAGTTTTATTTGCCTTTACTGAGGCTCTGTCCATTTTGAAATATTTTTTTCAAACAGGTGCTAAGAATTGCTTATTTGTCGTTGGTTATGCTTTAATACAAAGAAGCTTATCCAATACCAGGGCTTACAATGTTAAAAGATGACAAGTGGAATTTGAGCCAGGGTGAGTTACCTTCAGTGTGGGCTAAAGCAATCATGGCTGCATGCCACCTGCAGCCATTTTGAATACACTGCAGCAAGCATGGGCTCTGTATTCTAAGTGCTGCAAATCCAAATGGAGTTGTGCTTCAGTGTGTTCTAAACACAGCTCCTATGGGCTTAATGTGTGGTGATGTGTGATCCCAATCACAGGTCCACGTGGCTCCTGTAGACAACTGGATACCAAGGATGAGTCTAATAAGAGTATGCGTGTACCTTATGAAGAATTAGAGAAAAGATGAAGGGGGCACTTTTAGAGAATAGGAAACTAATAGGGCCACCGGGAGAAGTGATATGGATGAAAAGAGGAAAGGCCCTGGGGGAGAAGTGACCTGGAATAGAAGAGGAAAGGTCATGGGTGATGTGGATGAGAAGAGGAAGGACCATGGTGAGAGGTGACCTGGATGAGCAGAGAAAAGAACATGGGGTAGTGACAAGAATGAGGAAAGGATGGCTATGGATGGGTGACATGGATAAGGATTAGGCAATGGAGAGAGATTTATCCATAGTACTGGATTGGAGTAGATCAAAGAAAGCAATTTGTTTCTGAAATATTCTTCATACAAATGCAAACCAATCATTCAAATAAACTTATGACATAAGGCTGTGTAAGTGACTTCACAAAAGTAGCTTGTATTTGCTTAGGATGTAAAGTGGAAGAAATTCAATAATTTTTAAATATGGAAGGAGGGCCACTACGTTAGCAGATTGTTTAGGGTTTGCCTCTCTCAAGCATTAAGTTTTTTTTTTTTGTTTTTTTTTTGAGGGGGGAGAGAGGGAGGTTTAGCTTTTTTTTTATGCTGCTCAGTTGTGCCTTTCTCAAAGGGTTCACCCTAAATTTTTACTCACCAATCAATGAAGACTCCAACATTCAGTTATTTACACCCTCCTAGACAGATGTGGAGGGCATTTTAAAAGCAAGATGAAAACCATACAAAGCACTAAAGAAAGGAGACATTTGCAAAGAAAACAACCTCAAAAATGTCAATTGATATCAGTTTACACTATATGGAAGTGCCATAGCAAAAAAAAGAAAAATCTTTGTTGTATCACTAGATTACATTCAAGGGTCTGTCTATGCACCTTAACCACTGTTTTGCTGATGTATGGTGCTTTTAGGCAGTGTGGGCGCTGGCCCTCTGTTCTTGCTCATACTGTGTTTGAGTGGTTTGATCAAAACCAGTGAAGCCCAAACCCCCTAACTCAGAGAGGGTTTGGGGGGTCATTGAAAACAGTTTGATTGAGAACAGAGACCAGCAGCTTAATAGCACTATAATCACTATACCAACATTTAGTAATTATGGTGCTCAGTCTGACTTTTTATGGACTTAACTTCTGTCAAAGAAGCAAAGTGTATTCCATTCTGAATGCAGTGAAAGTGTCTTGTATCTTTGTATATGCATGCAACTGTATGAATAATAATAACAAAGTATTTAACCAGGAAAGGCACATTCTGGTTTTCAAGTACATCCTGGGGATGTTACCTTAGCTCAACATCCAGGGGTGGTTACTACTGACAGATGAGGCAGGAGGTATAAACTTCAGCTTAAAAGTGACCTTAGTCAATCAGCAGCAATTTAATAACGGCACACTTTGAAAAGTCACATACTGAGGTATCATTTTGTGTTTTTGCAGATGTCGAAACATTATGAAAGTTGCTCAAGCAAAACTTGAAATGATCAAACCAGATGAAGTAAACATGGAAGAGTACAAGGTGAGTTTGTAAAAAGGTTTTTATTAGCATTGCTGATGTCTTTAACTCTGCTACAGTTTTCTTCAAACCCACATTCGTGTGAACTTTGTTGGTTTTTGGCCTGGATGTTCTAGGTCTCACAGTTCTTTGCCGGATGTCTAGATTAAACCTTTTTCTGAAAATGGTCCCAGAAGTGTAATGTATAGGTTTGCAAATGTATTTGTAGTCTTCCAAAAGTTTGTGACTAAATTCTATCTGGAAAGACCGTTTTTTTTTTCTCAAATGGCTCAACACAAAGGATTTAAGCACCTAAAATCTCTTTGCACCATACCCAGAGCAATGAACGGTAGTTGTTATGGTGCTTAAGAGTGCTACAGTAAAGGCTAAAGGATATGTTATCTAAACAATGAACTTACTTTCTTAAAAAATTTTTTTTCCATTTGTGCTGCTTTGTCTGAATTTTTTCCATTGACCTTTTTCTATTCACTGTATAAGAAGTAAACCCCTAAAAGAGGAAGCTCTATATTGTTTTTGTTTTAATTTCTTTTGCTCGAGTCAGTCCATTTTTAGATGTATTATTGTCAAGAGGATAATCTGTTTTATCTTGCACATTGTTTTACTTGCTCACATTATTTTTTTTTTTATTTTTTTTAGAGGTGGCACAGGGATTACAGGCTCTTCAGAGAAACAACAATGTTAATCTTGATTGGCCTGGAACTGTTTCAGAGTAAGAAGTAAGTTCTTATCCATCCCCCTTCACCAACAAAACCCATATGAATCATACTAGTTTAGGAGATGATGGATCAATAAACCAAATCTGGCAAAATTATTAGTATCAATGTATATGCATATTTGTATACAGACTATATGGACAAAAATATGTGGTCACACCTACTAATTACTAAGTTTAGGTGTTTCAGCATCACCTATTCCTATCTGGTGTATAAAATCCAGCTGAAGCAACTTTTGCACAATAATTTTCCGTCGGGTACGTCATAAAATGGGTTTCCATGGCGAACAGTTGTACACAAACCTCACATTAACATGCTCAATATCAAGGTTCGGATGGAGTTTTATAAAGTACTCCTCCACTGGTGCTGTTTGTCAAGGTTCGAGCTAGGACCCTTTGTTCCACTGAAGGTTCATCTTAGATCAGATTAAAATAAGACAGTTAAATGCTTTCAAATTAGCGCAAACAGTTTAGTAAAGGTCCTTTCCTGTTTCAGGATAACTTTTCCCTTGTGCACAATGGGAGGTCCATGATGATTTGGTTTGATGAGCTTTATGTGGAGGAACTCAAGTGGCTTGCACTGAGCCCTGACCTCAACCACAGTGAACACTAGGTGGTAATTAGAAAGCTGATTGAGACTCAGACCTTCCCATTCCAACAGCATTGCCTGGACTCACACATTTTCTTTAGGCTGAATGGGCACATACACAATCCAAAATCACGTTTAAAGCCTTCCCATAAGAAATTCATCTGTTACAATTGCAAAGAACCGGTCAACTCTATATTAATGTCCATGGTTTTGGAATGGGATATCCAACAAACTCATATAAGTGTGATGGTCTAGTGTGTCCAGTCTTGTGACCATCTAGTGTTTTACATACTGTAAATTATTGTTCTTGGTATTTTAAACGGACACAAAGTGGAGAGCACTAATTGGAGTTAGAAGAGAAATAGGATTGGCGAAAACTATATTGTCTTAATTAGAAGATGAAACAACCTAGGCATATAAGCTGGTTGAATATCATGAGAACTGTAGTTACATATATCTATCTCTGAAGTGTAAAAATTGGTCCTTGCTGTTGTAGCACAACAATTACAATGAGCGGTGAAGATTACCAATTTTATCCTTTTTTATTATCTTTTCTTTTAGTTTTGTTGAAGCCTTACTGTACTTAATTTACGGCTATCAGTATAACAAAGAATTGCTTTCACAAGGCCTCTACAAAGGACACGATGAGGAGTTGATATCCTATTACCGCAGGGAGTGTTTTCTAGTAAGTAAATGCTACAACAATGAGGTTTCAGTGCATTGTGTTTTAATATGTATATGATTAAACAACGTTTATATTCATTTAAATAACTCCTTGAGGATCAGTGCTGGTTTGGGTTGTAATAATCCAGTCTTTTGGAATAGTTTTCTGAAATAGAATACTGCACTCGCTTAACATCATGGCTTTACATAACTTTACTGTAAATCAGATTTTTTTTTTTGCTTGCTTAATGTTTTTAGGGACCAGATTGTTAAAGCGGCACTGTCATCCCGAAGTTACCTTTCTTTAATCGATTCCTTTTCTCTCCCTCTGTCAGAATCTGTTGTTTATTTCCTATCTGCTCTAGTTTGCTTTAAAACACAAGACAACGTAGGGACTACTTTGTCTTATGGAGGTTTCCTACGCTTGACCAGCGGGGGAACAAAGTGTGCTTCATTTCCGGTGGTCAAAGCAAATTTCCCATAATTCTTAACTTTCCTGCGTGATCTTGCGATGCTTCCTGTCAGTATTCCCAAACGTCCTGTCACTTAGACAGAACGCTGGCGAAACTACAGAATTTCGTCCTAACAGAATAAGAATAGTTTGTTTATTCATGTTCGGACGCAATTCGTGACTTTCTTCTGTTAGGAATTTCATTCTAATGAATGAAATTCTGATCCGATTCGTGCCGCGGCTGCATCTTGCAGTCGCTTAGTAGATAACTCCCTAATTCCCATGGTATTAAGGAGCTATCTTCCAAAAGGCTGAAAGACATAAATTGGTCTTTCAGCCAAATTTACTAATACTAAAAGATTACTTAGTATTGGTAAATTCTGCCCCTACTCGCAGTGTGGCTGCTCACTGTTAAAAAAAATAACCCAAAACCATAGTATCCCACCTCCTGTGCCACTCGAGTGGGGGCTCTTTAACTGAATGGACAACCTATTGCCCCCACCACCTAGCGGCATGGGGAGGACCTATCATCCTTCATAGCAACACTCTGATTGTTTGCTTTCAATCAACCAAATACAGTGTTATGAGTCAAATTACACAGCATGGGAAGAACTTTCCCACGCTGTGTGAAATGACACAGAGCACTCTTGATTGTTTGGATTTCAAGCCAACCAATCAGAGTCCTGTGACAGGTAAATGTAGAGACTTACCTATGAGTCTCTTCATTTACCAGTCAGAGCACTCTGATTGGTTGGCCTAAACCAACCAATAAGAGCGCTCTGAGCCTAATTGCAGGGAGTGGGAAGGCTTTATAAGCCTTTCCCCACCCTGTGCGGAGCTCAGTCTGTGTGGTGCCCTCCATGGGTGAAGATAGATAACTTTTTTAGGCGTCTTTTTTTTTTTTTTTGCGCTTGGGTTTTTAATTTTATTTTCATAGTTTGGGTATTATGGATTTTATTTTTCCTTTTTTGGGGATGAAAAAAGAAGACATCAAATGGTAAGTTATTTTTTACTTACAGGGATTTAGTTTTATTTTATTGTTTCCCCCTCACTAATTTTAGGGTGAGGGGGTAGGTAGGTCTTTATTAAAACTTTAGGCTGGGGAGGTGACTAGGTGCTTGGGGACCCACCATTTTCATTTAGGGCCCCCACCCACCGCACGGGGGCCCTATGTCCCCCGTTTACTTTTATAGCCCCCACTATGCTCATGGGGGGGACTTAGGAAGTGAATTTCTATTCATTTATTAGTCTTTCTGACAAATGAATGTATAGATGAAATTCCTGTTCGCATGCCTAAGTGTTTAACTGGGCATGCATGGGAATTTCACAGCACTATCTAGTGTGGGCAGATGACGCAATTAGATGTTAATGGAGTCGGGAGGGGGGTGTTTAAAAACAAAACAAAAAAAAAACTGGATTCGGCCATGACAGTGCCGTTTTAAGGCCTCAAACAATATTATTGGTCCTTAGGGAATTAAAAGCAGTAAGGCAATGAAGTATCTTAAGGAATCCAGTTACTTAATGTACATATGTAATACTTAGTCTACGTGTAAGTGCAGCCTTAAATCATTGGGGAATAGTAGTAAACATTAAAATTATATGTACAAGATATGTGTTGCTACGTAATGTTGTATATTGTTTGTTAAACTGTTTCCCAGAAATTGGCTAGGTTTGGAAGCTGCAGTGACCCCTCTTAGCCAAGCTATTTTAGAACCTCTTTGGCAAATACACTTTCAACAGACTGTACAGAAAAAAAAATGTATTTAGATTTTGGCCATTAAGCAGGCAAATCAAACTTTGACACAATGCAATTCTGTCACTAAATTCACTTCCCCCAGCCTATTTATGCCTACCTCTAGCCCCCAATGGCGCTTAGTGGACCCGGAACCGGTGCTACTTTCCTTATTCAAGTTGTGCTGATCCCATCGTAACTTGATTAACGGAGACTTAGAGTAGTAGTACAGTTGTCCCTACTTTCTCATATGTATGACTTTTAAAATAATAATTAAAAAAGTTTCTACACATGGGCACTGTTTACACCAACATTAAGTTTTTGTATTTCTGATTCTTTTTTTCCTTACCCTTTTGTTTTGAAGAAACTGAATGAACAGGCAGCAGCTTTGTTTGAATCTGGGGAGGTTGAAAAAGTCAACAATGGCTTGACTTTGATGAATGAGCTTATTGTACCATGTTTACCATTGCTGTTGGTCGATGAAATGGAGGAGAAGGACATGGTTGCTGTAGAAGACATGCGGAACCGTTGGTGTTCCTATTTGGGGCAAGAAATGGAACGTAAGTATTTTAGGAAATCTTTTATAATTTGGAAGAATTCTTCTGATTAAAATTATATTACATTTTTAACCTAGATTATCCCTTAAATCTTAAAGCATTATATTAGTGATGAATTAAAAAAATACTGCAAAAAAAATTTTTTTAAAGGAAAAATATATACATTACTAATATATTTTATATAATGTCGACAAATTCATTAAGGGCCTTACAATTATAAAATAGGCATATCTGAGAAATGATTGACATGAAATACTGACCAAGACAAAAGTTAAAGAAGGCCCTGCTAAAACAAGCTTACAATATATGAAAAAAACACTGAAAAAAAAATTACTTTCCTGCAAAGGGTCCCTGGTGAACTTTTTAGTGATTATGTCTGCAGGTGTAGATAGCCTACTCACATCAGGATGAAGTGTTCCAATCAGGATCGTCTCGTTAGTTTATTACCAGAGAGCACTTCCAATCATTACATTGTTGGGTAATCTAAGGTTTTATATGTATGGAATATAGATTGAATAATATCTGATGATATTCACACACACATAGAGCCTTCAGGGACCCATTAGTTCTTTGTTTTAAGCGGTGATATAAACACTTACGAACGGCAGATGGCCAATAAACAGACTTTGCTACAATATATATATATATATATTTAATAATACACACTATAAAATGTAAAGCAACAAGACAATACAATTATAATCAATTTGCTGTATTATATATGAGTTTATGTTAACAAGTCAATTAGTTTACTTGGCAAGGCTAAGAGTCCACATTACACTTTTTCTCATCTATAATCTTATCAACAAAGGACAATAAAAGCTATTACAAACTTCACAGCAATACCAGTATACAGAATTAATCATGACACCCCTTGCATTAATGATACAATTGTCATTATATTAATTAGTTAAATATCAACCAACCCTGCCAAGTATATACCATCAGTTTAACTACAGTACGTCTATATAAGGTTTCTGATAGCCTTAGTGTGTGTGTGTGTATGTATATATATATATATATATATATATATATATATATATATATATATATATATATATATATATATATATATATATATATATATATATAGAACTGATCTACGTCTAAAGAAGGAATCAAGAATGTTCCGACTTAAGAAGTTATATCTGACTCAGGCTGCAGGTAGAATGAGATATAACTGTTCTATCAATAGGGATCAGTTCACAATATAGACACATAGGGCATTCAATAGTCCAGTTTATTTAATATAAAGTAAAGAGAAACCTTTATACATTACCAAGAGTCTAGGATGAATGAATTCAATTTGGTTTTCTTCTCTCTGTGTGCTCTGGTCTGTAATTCAGTCTATTGCCCTGGGGTCTTAAATCTGTCTTTTGATTGGTTATGGGTATATCTTAATATTTAATTATTAATGTGGCCCTCAGGGACTTTCATCAATAGATGGCACTATTTCCCTAGGTATGAAGACCTGAACTAGATCATTGATGACCTGGTTAAATAAATGAATTAACCTTTAATTCACCTATACTGGGGATATTTCAAATTACGTTAAATATCTGTCTTTGGTTATGTATATTCTTTAATTGAAACAGGGTTGGTTATATTAATCATCATGCAATATGTCTATATCCTGTATCAATCTAACCTGTATGATTAACTGATTGATACATTCATCTTTACAAAGAAAAATAGAATCTAATTATATTAGTATATCTATATTACCTTTTACCCCTAAATCAGTCAAGGATGCAGTTATAGACATTACTGTAGCAATCACACAT
Organism: Pelobates cultripes; assembly: GCA_933207985.1. Classification (NCBI taxonomy): domain Eukaryota; kingdom Metazoa; phylum Chordata; class Amphibia; order Anura; family Pelobatidae; genus Pelobates; species Pelobates cultripes. Next base: position 37,753,048 of record OW240912.1, on the reverse strand, counting down.
TTAGTTTACATTTGTATATCATGCATGATTCCAATAGATTCATTTAAATTCTAATATCCTGAAAATATGGAAGCGACCTCAGACTTTGGGTTCGTATGGCTGACAAACACTCTGGATTGCCTGTGATGTTTATGCACAATCAATTGCATAGTTTGTATACCCCTTTGAAGCTCTGTGAGTTTAAGTATCTTGGATTGTAAAGTCCCATTGAATAATAAACCATTGTTCTGGTTACCCTTGTACACAGCTACCAAATTAAACTGTAGATAAATATTCCTCCTGTTTACTTATGGTTACAAAATACAGAGTTCCATTGACCTGTGTTGAAACAGCATTACGTAATGTTCAGGCCAGTCCACCAGCATCCATATTGTTTTCTTTTAATCTTAAAAATTATGGGGCACCAAATAGCACAACATAGGATGAATGGAACTGCTCACAAAACATATGGTTGTTTAGTAAACCGGGCTGTGTTTTACCATCTGCAGAGTCAAGGGACCAACCAGAGCGTAAAGGGAGACCCTACCCTTAGTGTGTGAACAGTTGCTGCATGCACAAAATGGGACAAAATTGACGAATGCTGCCTTTGTAGGCGGTCTTATTTTGGCAGATTTTTATAAATCACTAAGTCTGTTAGCCGCTCTCAGCAACAAGAGTTAGTTAAGCACTTTGTATTGTGACGTGCTGTACAAATTGAGTATAGTCCTAGTTCAGGGATCAGCAGCATATGTCACGTGTGCCATGCATAGCACTCGAGATGCCTTTGCACAGCACTCAGGGCCGCCAGAGACAAACAGGAACTTCAGATATCTGCTATTGCAGACCGAGCGGTGGTTGCAGTTGGTGAGAGCAATCCTCAGTTTACGCATTCTAGCACTTAGAGAAAGTGATCTCAGATCACTTCCTACCTCTTCTTGTGTACAGGAATCCACACTGGAGTAAAGCAGCCTGCAAAAGCTATCGCAGCTCCTGCCCTTGGCCAGCCCAGTCCCCACTAGACGACACTGAAGCCACCCACACTGCTATATATACACAGAGCTGGAGAAGAAAATACCCCTCATACAAATAATACAAACTGCCCCCATAACATAACACCATTGACAATCCACATACACGCACACAACCCCACAAGCAGCCTTTCACATGCAATACCAGAAGCCGCCCCACACATACACACACCAGCTAACATACAACGTGGCATATCATTCGCATACAAAATTCCACAAGCAGCCTCCATACACAGCCCACATTCAAAGGTATCATACACAATACTACTCATGAACATATATGCAATATAACAGTCAATATATGCACAAATACAATGCAACAAAGCAACTGCTGCCTCGATAAATAACACAAGCAGAATGCTGCAACATACACTTTAAAAAATCGGATCGGCACACCAAGAGACTTCAAAATCTTGTTTTGGCACAGTTCTACGAAAAGGTTGCTTACCCCTGTTCTAGTTTATAAAAGCTGTACAATTGAAATGTGTAAAACTATACGATATTTGCCTGAACAAGTTTTATCATTATATATTTTTCCGTTAACTTCCAGCTAACCTGCAAGAAAAGCTAACTGATTTTCTGCCAAAACTGCTCGATTGTTCCACAGAAATTAAAGGTTTCAATGAACCGCCAAAGCTTCCTTCTTTTTCTACGCACGAGCTGTGTGAGCGATTTGCTCGAATCATGTTATCACTTAGTCGAACACCAGCTGATGGGAGATAAGCAAAGCACCTTCTTACGCACACTGTATAGATGGTTTTATTTTGTTTTTCAGTTTTTAACTCATGCCTTCCTGTCACAAAGTTCGCTTTGTTGCTGCTATTTTTTTTTTTTTTTTTACTTTTATATGTTACAGACGGCTAAATATGAAAATACTGTACAGACTTTTAGGCAAAATACAAACATTGCTGATATATGCATGGCACTCAATCCTCATTTTTTTTTAAAAGCAGAACTGATGCAACCAAAACCTTAAAGACAAGACTGCTTTGTTTGCTACATTTCTGTGACAGTATTAACTTGCTTTTATCAAAAGAGAAAACAAAACCTCGTTTTATTGACACACACACACTTTTTGTTTCAATTATCCCTTGACCGCCGCCATTTTAATTATCTGGTGCCATGTTTAAATACATGGTGCCTGGTAGCTTGTAAATGAAATTGAAGAATAAAGTTTTATTTATGGCTACTACTGTTTGCAGAAAATAAAAATGGAAAAAAAAAATGAAAAAATTAAGTTGTACATTTGTGTATGAATAGATGAATATTTTTTGATGAGATGAACAGCAGATAATGGTTGAGTTTGTAAGTAAAATATTCCGTTTCTTGATTCTTAAGTCAAATTATGCTGAAGGATAATTGTTTGTATTCCAAAGCAATTAATGATAATTTTGTGTTTTGTTTCTTTTATTTGTGGGGTTTTTTTCCCCTTGGTTTGTTTTTTTGTTTTAAACCTTAGAAAATTAGGACATTATTTCTGAAATATTTTTTTTCCTCTTTTAAAACTGGTTTCAGGACTAAAATTTAGTGCTGTTGCCAATAATTACAGCATCAATATTGTAAAATATATTACACGTTTGAATTTCAATTGAACATAATACATGCTTTTTTTAAAGATATCCATTCAGTGTCTCTTGTCTTATTTGTAATACGACTTGTAATGTAATGGCACTGTGAAAGCTCTTTAAGCAATTGTCAGTGCATGTCCATTTTACAGAGTGCAATGTGACTACCAGAATTGTACTCGGAATCTTGAATACAGTGCATTTTGGGTGCATGCCCACTGAAAAACATAGCTGTGTTTTCAAAGGGTACACAGATATAAGTTTTAGATTAAAGTACTACTGTAAAAAGCTGACATTTGAACAAAAAAATAAGCTTAAGTGTTTTTGGTGCTTAGAGTGCCTTTAAGGGTGGTACATGGGAGAGAAGAAGACAGGGGGATATAGGTGGGGAAGGGGTTACTAAAATAAAAAAAAAACAGTATTATAATGAATCTGTTTGTTGGACAGTTTAACCCTAACTATACCGGTCTGCCCCAGCAAACAATAAGGGATTTTCCGTTGCCAATCAAATTCACCCACAATCCATTTATAAAATGAACCCAATGGGAGGTCAAACAGAAGACCTCATATTCAGTGAAGATACACACACTCAAAATATTAGAAGCACGCTGGTCTTTTTATTTCTAGAAAGGTTTCCAGATGTGATGGTTACATTAGTGACCTCCAAATGTATACATATACACACATTTTTCAGCACCAGGACAGACTCCGGAGGAAAAAATAGAAGTTGTTAGTGTTTAAAGGGTCACTCCAAATAGTGAGCTTGCACTGCATCTGTCCTTCTCTACCTGGATGAGCTAAATCTCACTTTACAGCACAGGAGAACTAATGCAGGATTGCAATAATTGGCTGAGAGCACTCTGCTGACATTCTCAAGCCAATGATTGCATTCCTGCATGCTCTAAAGTGACATCCAAATGATCATATTGGGCTCCAAGAAAGACTGGGGTAAG